>CAUJNA010003550.1:1095997-1348497 GCA_963377175.1 Effrenium voratum | reverse complement strand
TTAGCTGGGAAGCCAAAGGGAGCCAGCCCATCTTAGGGGTCCCACATGAGCCAGGGCGACGGGTTCGGCTTGGGGTTCCTTGCTGAGAAAGGGCGTTGTCACCCAACTAGTCAAAGGTAACACCTCTGTAAGCTACACGTTTTGTCGTGAGCATTTTGTTTCCCAGCAACTTAGCATGGAATCCAAATAGTGGTCCCCCCAAAGTGGATTCCACAAAAGCAGGTTGATCTGAAAGGGGGGACCCCCGGCTCCGAGGGACGAACCTAGTTTTCATACTAAATGCTTCTGTTTCTGGCCGCAGTCATGACGCCGTAAATACAGAAACAAGCTTATATTCAAATGGGGATGCCACTTGTACCCAGAGGTCCAGTGCTGGAGACAGTGGACCACTCCTACGCGATTTTCTATTTGGTGTATATCACGTTCATCGTTTTCGCCGCGGCTTGGCTAAGCCTTCTCGCTTCGACTCGGGACACTACCATGTGTTCAGACATATTCACAAGTGCACAAAATGGGGAGCCCCCTTTTGGTTCCAAAAGGAACCAAAATGAAAACCAACCATTCTCGGGCTTCCTCACTTTGAAACAGTCCTAAAAGTTTGTGGAGACAGGTTTCGACAAACGTGGAAGTAACTCCCCACTCCGGGAAACACTGGTACAAATGCATGGCGGAGGAGAGGTGGTGACAGCTTCGGAAAGTGATTGAGCCCAATTTTCGCAGGGGTTGTGCTGGTAAACTTCAGCTTGTTCGTAGGTGTCTTCATTTCAGAGGCCAAAACCTAGGAGCCCCTTGGATTTTAATATGAGCGCCTTGAGCCCCCAAAGGCCCAATTGACATTGAGATGTTACCGTGGATGGACAAAACTCCTGCACCACCTAAGAAACCCTGGAATGAATCTGATTTGCTGGCAAATACCAGCAAGCAATGGTTTCCCATGGTTTCCAAGCGGTGCGAAGCGGATTTCGTCCATCCACAGTAGGGAAAGCTTCGAGACTTTGGACGGGTCGGCCCCATGGAGATGAACGTAGGGCGTCCCAACTGTCACGGACCTGAGCGCCCGTAGGTTTCGGCTCAGGTGAAGGGGACTTTTGCTCGGGGTGGGATCACTTGGGGTTTCCCCAACCACTTGATACAAGGGAATCCCCTCTTGATATGGGGAGGTTAGTCTTTGGGAGGCGGGAGCTTCTTGTTGTATCACAGAGGTGGATTCCATTTCCCACAGCCCTGCTTTTGCTGGTTGGTTTAGAGGATTCTCCTTGAGCAGCTGGATTTTGGGTTATCCTCGCTAGTCCTGAACAAAAATCGGGGGACCTCCAAGCGGTTCATGTCCTTTTGCTTGTCCTTGAATTCCATCCAATGCCAGAACCTTACTCACCTGGAAATACTACATGACCTATAGAAGCTTTTCAGTTGCTCAGTGGTAAGTAGCCTTCTTGCCTTTGTCTTTCATTTTGGTTCCCCGCCATGGTATCGACTCCAAGGGTTGTCCACTCCCACCGTCGATCCATTTGGGGATGCCAGGATGCGGACAAAAAGCAAACATGTCGTGGCTCGAGCACACACTGGAAGAACATTTTGCTCAGCAAGACGAGCCATTTCACTTAGGTGATCCGCGTAATCACGGCAGTGTTTCTGCGCGAGACCTTGGAGGCAGCAAACAACGACGCAGAGCTTATGGCGCCTCCGGACCTGCTTTTTCTCGCGTTCGGCCCCTTTCAAAAACAACAAAAGCGACCCCGGTTTGCAGCGGTTTTCTCAGTGCAGCCATAGGCTGATGGGCTGCCAGGTGTCCCACATGTTTTCCCTTGGATGGTTAGAGTATTCGGATGCCAAACCAGCTCGCCATGAAGGTTCTGCACGGTTCGGATCCTTTTTTCCCATTTTTGTTTTCCGGGACTTGCGTCAGATCCTTTTATGTCCGCCAGAGGGTTCGTGGTTAATCATTTTCGGCTTCCCTGCCAAACCATGCCAAAAACGTACCCTTTTAGAAAGAGACTGCAGATTCCTCTAGACTTCGCCAGGTGCAAGAGCGCATGCGCCAGAAGAAGAGGTACATCAAGAAGCTCGAGGGCCTTTCGGTCTATTTCGGGGTTTCCCCTCGAGATGCCCCCTCAAATAGTTGTTTACGCATCAAACTCAAAGTCAGCTTTTATGGTAGGAAAAATATGGTGCCTTTTAGCAGGACAGCTTGTCTTTCAATTTTCAAAAAGGAGCCTGTGCAACAAACCATCGTGAGTTTTTACGTCTATGGGAATGTGCGCTGTTCGGGCTGTTTTATTTTGGCAGGTCTGTCCGTGATTTCCCTTTGACAGCGCCCCTCCAACCCCCAACCAGTTTTGACTCTTGGCCACTTGGTTCCAATATGAAGTGTGCATGGCACCTTCTGACGTCGACCACTGTCCAGGACAAAAATGTAGAGCCGGTGCCACACCTTTGCAAAATGCAAGGTAGATAGCAACTGTTACACAATCAGTCGATAGGCTGCAAGGTGGTTGGTGGCCCATATAAACTCAAAAAGACTTGAGGCCATGCCAAGGGTGAATAGTTTGAGCTAGGTGGCCTTTCCTCGGACAGTGGCCAAGCCTGTCCTACGCTGGAGCTTCAGATCCCCCACCAGCCAGTGCAACCGTCCGAACAAATTCCAAGGAGCAAAAAAGCAAGAGCACGGCAACACCCAGGCCATCATGGCTTTGAGTCTGCCTGTAGCTTGCGAGTGCATACGAACGTACAGCATCGTGCAAATGTACCCACCCCACGCCAACATGCCAAACTTGCCATTGAAGCTTCGGTTAAACCTCTGTATCTGACTGCAGTGACTGCCGCGAAGTTCTGCGGGTGCTGGAAACATCGCGGCTAGCAGCGGGGCCTAGGGACTGGGCATCAATGGCGCAGTCCGTGAATCCCTTAATCAGGGTTCCTAAAAGGACGTAGACAATTACCTGTTTCAACCCCGGGGGCACCAAGAACGGGAAAGCTCAGAATGCCCGCGCCGAGGCATTTTCGAGGCTATGGATGACAGCGGAGATGGAGTGCTATCTGAGGACGAGATGAGCCTCAGCTCAAAAAGTGCATGGCAGGTTCCTTCGGGGACGACCCGTTTATCCAACCTTAAACTTGTGTTTGAGATCAGGTTGGGGTTGGGGGCCAGGCGCAGTACTTCGGAGGGTTGCAGGCTGAACTGTGTGTCAGGCGCTGCGCTTTGTGGCAGCGCAATCCTTTGCAGGGTCGCGCGTTCCACTTCGCTGTTCAGGCAAGATAGTAGACGGATAGAGGGGGATGATGGACGAGTAGATAGATAGACAAGCAGATTGGTTGACACAAACGTTGTTGGATAGATTGACACGCAGAAGCAGAGAAGGTTTAGTGGCTGGTTGATGCGAGAAGCGAAGGAGAAACATTTAAAAACAATCAGATACGCAAGCCGGCAGATTAGATTGGTAGATGGATAGAGGGACAGAGACAGACCGACAAACAGACAGACCGACAGACAGACAGACAGACAGATAGATAGGTAGACAGACAGATACGTGGATAGACATATAGATAGATAGATAGATAGTTGGATAGATGGAGAGATAGATAAGCAAGTAGATACACGGATAGATACATAGATGCACAGATGCGTAGTTGGCAGACCGATAGGGATAGATTCATGGATCAATGGACCACAGAGTACCACCCAGATAGGTTAGGACTGCATTCGGGTTCTAGTCATGTTCGTGGGTGTCCTTTTTGGTTATTTTGGTGGAAACATAGATGGGTTTCGATTCCTGGTTTACCTGGCGGTTTCATCATCTACCAGGGCCATCTATTCATCTATTTGCCCCAAAGGGACACCTATGGTCAGGTTACTTCTGCCAAGCTCATTGATGGGGTTCCTGGGTTCCAAGCGGCAGCTTGCTTCGAAACTGTTTGTTTCCGCCCGCAGTTTCCGAAGAGAAGTGCGTGAAGAATGGGGAAGTGCAACCTGGGCTTTGGAGCCGTTCCTGGGAAACCCGGGTAGTCTCAATTTCTCCGAAGAGGATCCAGAGCTACAGGTCCAGAAGAGGATCCAGAGCTACAGGTCCAGAAGAGGATCCAGAGCTACAGGTCCAGAAGAGGATCCAGAGCTACAGGTCCAGAAGAGGATCCAGAGCTACAGGTCCAGAAGAGGATCCAGAGCTACAGGTCCAGAACAGAGCTACAGGTCCAGAGAGAGGAGGTCCCAGAGCTACAGGTCCAGAAGAGGATCCAGAGCTACAGGTCCAGAAGAGGATCCAGAGCTACAGGTCCAGAAGAGGATCCAGAGCTACAGGTCCAGAAGAGGATCCAGAGCTACAGGTCCAGAAGAGGATCCAGAGCTACAGGTCCAGAAGAGGATCCAGAGCTACAGGTCCAGAAGAGGATCCAGAGCTACAGGTCCAGAAGAGGATCCAGAGCTACAGGTCCAGAAGAGGATCCAGAGCTACAGGTCCAGAAGAGGATCCAGAGCTACAGGTCCAGAAGAGGATCCAGAGCTACAGGTCCAGAAGAGGATCCAGAGCTACAGGTCCAGAAGAGGATCCAGAGCTACAGGTCCAGAAGAGGATCCAGAGCTACAGGTCCAGAAGAGGATCCAGAGCTACAGGTCCAGAAGAGGATCCAGAGCTACAGGTCCAGAAGAGGATCCAGAGCTACAGGTCCAGAAGAGGATCCAGAGCTACAGGTCCAGAAGAGGATCCAGAGCTACAGGTCCAGAAGGGATCCAGAGCTACAGGTCCAGAAGAGGATCCAGAGCTACAGGTCCAGAAGAGGATCCAGAGCTACAGGTCCAGAAGAGGATCCAGAGCTACAGGTCCAGAAGAGGATCCAGAGCTACAGGTCCAGAAGAGGATCCAGAGCTACCATTTTTGTTCGTCTTTGACTTCTGTTTCTTCTTGCCTTCGGCTTCAAGTCTTTCCCTCCGAAACCCCGAGCCCGAGAGAACCCGAGGACGACGCTGCTGATGGACCCCTGCGTCCAGGCGTATTTGCAGAGTTTGGACCTCGACCTCGCAGAGGGCGAGGCCTTGTTCCAGCTCCTGCAGAACGGCACGGGCCTCGATAGGGAACCCGAGGTCGGGGGTCCATGGCCTGATTTAATTACCCCCCAGGCCTTATGAAGCACTTACAGGCTACCAGGGAGAACCCCACATTTCCCTGTCCCTGTAGATTCCGGGTTATTCTTTAAAGAGGTGCCGGCACAGGACACCATTCGAAGATGTTTTGCCTTTAAAGGTTCACGAAAGTTGGACCCGCCTCAAACGTATTTTGTCTTACCTCTTAAAGACACAAAACGTTTCGTCACTTTTTGGGGGTAACATGGGCTATATGATATATGTCTGTAAAAGATTAACTTCCCCAGGGCTTGGAGTTTTGAGGGGTAAGTTGTGTTATGTTTGGTCGGGAGGCAACAGCTATAAGGAGGCTGGGGGTCCACAGGAAAATTATAACGCGCCCGGCTAGAAACGAGCAAGAACCCGTTGAGGTCTCAAACATGATTCCTTGCATCAGTCCTGTGACTCGTAGTTTGCCCCCCCCCAAAAAAAATACTCCGCAACATGGGCCGCTTGTCGATGGGCCTGAGCGCCCGAGGGGAGGGCAAAGTCACCTATGAAGACTTCATCGATGGGGTGCTGCGGTGCAAAGGCCCGGCACGAGCAATCGATCAGAGCCTCCGGCAGCATGGAGGGTTCACACATGTTCACACCTCGATAGCTACAAATCCAAACCGGACGATTTGGGCATTGCCGGCTTTCATCCTTGGCTTCAAAAGCCCCCCCTTGTGGAGTTCCATGACCACTGTGTTATATATCAAGCAAAAACGGAATTCGGGTAACGATGTTGGCCCCAAAATGGCGGTCTTCACTTGCTTCCCCCTTAGAACCTCGCCAAACAAGGCCACTAAGCCACACACATGCGCCGCACGCACGCACCCACGCAGGCAGGCAGGCACGCGCGCCCACACCCACACCCAGATACAAACATACACACACACAAGTGTTTGAGGGCTAACTTCCAGTTTTTTTGTTTGTCACCGAAATGACCAAAACCCCAAAAGCTGCTCCAGTCCATGAACTCAGGGAGTAAGGGTGTCTTGTTTGGAGTTGGTACCCCCTGCGTGCTTCAGGGAGTTCCAATTTCTGCGAAAAATACTCTTGGAGATGAAGGGTTGCCTTGCTGAAGTGCTTCCAACCCAATCTCCGGATGACAGATGCAACTGGGGAGCACTCCATGAGCCTCAGAGTGGTGAACTGGCGAGGTGGTTGGATTGTTTGGCTCACCCATCTGGTTTCCACAACATGTTCTTCCATTTGCTTAAGCGTATTTTTCATTTTCCCCTGTTGGCTTTACAGGGAATCTATCACTATACTGGATATTTTTTTAATATTTTTTCCAGGGGGCTTAGCAAATGGAGATGTTTGCGGTTCCATTTTCCCTGTTTCGGGGAAGGCTAGAAAAATGGAATTTAACGATCCCCACGCCCCCCTTGCCCTTGAACCAGGGGGGATTTTCCAACGGATGCTCAGGCGGATTCGGCCTTCTTTGAGCCATCCAGCTCGCCCGCATTTGCCTCAAATCCAAAGCTGGCCACATTTCCCCTCGTTTTTTGGACGTCACCTCTTGGGCCAAATTCAATTCACTTTCCTGTTTTGTGGGGGTGACGGTGACCTTTGAAGGGGGAATGTAGTGAGGTTTTTGTGATATTGACCTTTGTGATTTTGACCCACCGTTTCGATGCGATTCGGGAGCCCGTTGCATGAGTAAGGCAAAGGCTAGAGGCGATACCATTGCGGTAGCTTCGGCGCTGATGCTTGAAGACGGCATTTAGTTGTAAACCTGTTATCCACAACCTACAGCCCTTCCTCCGATCCGCACTTGTTCTCGGCAGTGTGCAATTCAGGATATCTCTCCAATGCGATGTGAATCTGCTGAATGACTCCTTGAGGCGGGGCTCTCAAAAGGAGGGCTCGGCCCCATGTTGACCGGATGAATAAAACCCTGCTCATAAATATGGGGGGGGGGGGGCGTTTTGTGTTCCTCTGCAAAAGTGCAAAAGTGATGACCCCCCACTACAACCAGGGACCCCTACTAAAAAAGCGTGGTTAATATTAATCCATCAACATCAAAGTCGGCCCCCTAAAATAGTGGGCTTCCATTGGCTTCTGCAAAATCGAGGTCTGAATAAACAACACAAACCCAAATGCCTGCTTTGCAGATTGCCTTGATTCGCAGCCCAGACTTTCACCTTTGAAAGGGTGCTTGACCATTCCTGCCCTTCTGGCGGCTTCCCTTGGAATTGCCCACGTTAAAAAGGTTCCGTTGTTCTAAGAGGGTCAATGGCAGCAACTGTTCTGGTCAAAAAATCTGCCATGCCGTTGTTTGAGGGATGTATAAATGTCCCTCCTTGATTGTCAGAAGGCTCCTAGCCGTCACCGATCCGCTTGAAGATCCGAAGGCGTAGGGTTGGCAAGTGCGCGCCTTCCTATTTTGGGGCCATGTGCCCCCAGGAGAACTTGGTGTTGGCTTGGCAGGGGTTCCAAAGTCGACTTCCTGACCAAGTTCTTAAACTGCAGTCGCCAGTTTGAGACTGCCCGGGTTCACTGGGAGGACGTAGTGGCTGTGTCAAGGAAAGCTACCTGTTGCGGGACAAGTGTTGTTCCCCTCCCCGTGTTTCTGTAGGCAACTTGTGGCCTTCCTTTGGAGGAAGCTGCGGGTTAACAGGGTTGTAACTTACGCTGTGGATGGACGAAATCCTGCCCCACCAAAAAACCCTGGAATGAAAACTTGCCTACAAGCCACCATTGGTCTCTCATGGTTTTCAAGTGCTGCAGGATTGCGTCGTGTCCATCCACTCATGACCGATTCTTGAAAATACGGCCATGTTCCTGGGTGACTCGTTTTACGAGGATGGAGGCCGAAACGGCCGGCCAGAATTTTGTGTGGGCACCCGGTTTTAGAACCAAAAGGGAACAACCACCAGGGGAACAGTAGACTAGGGAACAAGGGAACCCCTGTGAGATGCCAGGAAGTTGGGTGGACGTGATTGGTTCACTTAAAGGATTTTGGGAATGAACCGTACCACGCAAAACAATAATAAGAGATTGTGAGATCCAAAGCCATCCCTGCAAGATACACCCCTACCCAATTAATCTCGAACCCAAACCACCATTTCTAGCAGGAACTCCTTTTGTGGGGGCCTCCTTTTTAGGTTCCTTCCATTCATTTTTCAAGGATGTCCTCGAAATCAATGTGGGTCCTTCTTTTGGTGTGCCAAGGGGCTGCCAGCTGACTGGTCACATGTGGGCGAAACCGAGGTTGGGGACTCCGAATCCCATTTTGAGACGATGGCCCAATTCTCCTGAAAAACGTCCTGAAAGCAAGTACCGGCTGCCGAACAGGCAGTCAGGAAGCCTCAAAATTCCCACCCGTTCAACGGGGTGTCTTTTTTGACTGGGTTGGAGAAAACACACACTTCATTGGGGTCCAACTCCCAATTTGGGTGTGTCGTGTTTGGGAGGACCCAAAGGGGGCAACATCCATTTTGGGGGTCCTCCTACTAAGACTTATATTCTTGTTGAACCACACGATTCTTCCCTCCAAAGCAAAACCAAAAATGTGAAACAAGGTCGGCGTATGTAGGTGAGCCTTAGAAGGCAGATGTCCTTCAAAGCGAAAAGGGAAAATCACGAATTGAAGTCCTTGTTCGTGGTTGATGGTTGGCATGTTTCCCCTTTTTTACGGGTCGCATGTCCAAAAAAAGTACGGTGATTTGAGTGGTTCGTATTTGTCGTGTTTCCTGGAGAATTTGCACTGGATTCTTGGCCCCCATTTTATTCAGTTATGCCAGTTTTTTTTGTTTGTTTTTTTTTTTTTTTTTTTTTTTTTTTTTTTTTTTTTTTTTTTTTTTTTTTTTTTTATCACCGACCATACAAACTTCAAGTCAACATCCAGGGGTTTGAGCCAGGTCGAGTTGCAGAGAAGCTGCCTCCCTGTGTGTTTCCTTTGTTTTGTCACATGGGGAGAGGCTCAGAGTTCCTTTGGCTTCGGTGGCGCCAAAGCCGGCGGATTCCGGCGCCAAAACATCTCCGGCGCCTTCCGTCGGGGGCCGTTTTACGTCAGTTACGTCAACGGCCAGGCAGCTGACCACGGCGCTGGAGGACGGCAACGTGATCCGGCGCCGCAAGGAGTCGAAGCGGCGCCGGAAGCGCCGGGTCCAGGAGCAGTTCACGCCGCTGGGCCCGAAGCGCTCGCAGCGGTCCGGGGAAGGGAGTGGGGGGAGTTGTTTTTTTTTTTTTTTTTGGGGGGGGGGAAAGGTTCCCTAAGGCGTTTTTTAAGGAACCCTGGAAGGAACCCCTGAAAGGACCCTAGGGAACTCTTAGACAACTCTAGAAAACCCTAAAGAAATCTAGGGGGAACCTGAAGGAATCATAAGGAAGTCGGAGGAAGCCCACAGAATGCTAAGGCTTCCATAAGGCTGCCCAAGGAACCGTAGGGAACCCCAAGACGTCCTAAGGCTTAAGGAAAGCTAGGGAATCCTCGCATGTTTGTTGGGGCTCCGGAGGATTTGGTATTGAAGGGATGCTTTTCGGGTGTATCTTTTGGCTGCTTCATTCAACGAGAGAAAGGACGCGGCCCACCTATTCCCCCCCCCCCCCGCTTGCGCGACAAACTCAAGTGGTTCCGGGTGGTTGTGATTTTTTTCCAGTCGGTTTCTGCCGGTTTCTGCGTAACAATACTTTATCTGTTTCGCGGCGCCCGGAAAAAAAGCTGACACTCTGGAAGGTAGCGTCCAGTTTTTGACCCCCAGACGCAAGCGAAGCTTGAGCCCTCTATGGACTATCTCGGGAGCTCGCAACAGACTCACTAAGGTTGCGGAGGCAAACATCATTGTCAGGCTACATGGTGGGCAAGTAGCGAATACGTGCTGGTGCTCAGCAGGGAATAAGAATTGGAATGAGCCCTATAAACTATGTTTTCCCAAGGGAATCCCCTGGTTCATTCCATTTCCGATTTCCTATCGCACCAGCAAGAAGAGTAGTGACTTGGCGAATAAAAGAGACCGAAATTGCCCTGACGGCAGCCTCGGCAAGGCCAAGTATTTCCACGCGTCCTGCCTGAACCTTTCGCTTTTCGGTCAAGTTAGTTGTGCTTGTTGCTTTTGGAATCGAAGGACCATGGCCTGGATACATTTCAATCCGACTTGTTTAAGGATGGGAAGTGAGTCCTGCGGGTCCCACTTTCGGGTGGCATCACATGTTCCAGAACATGCTGGAAGATTGGCATATCTGGGTTTGTTTGGGGGTGTCGGTTTCCCAAGAAAGATAAAGGAACACGAGATCCCAGACATTCATTGACAACGGCCCGGGCAAAAATCGCAAAGGCTTCCCCTATTGTAAAGAACGCCAAGACATCGCGGAAAGAAGCGAAATATGTCTACACGCTGCTGGGGTGCAGTCCCTTGTGCACCAACCGTGCACCTGTCACGAACAGATTCAGGCAGGGAGAAGCTTGGAAGATCATTTTCCATGAAATCAGCACTCCATGCGAGCTGCGCCAGCGTTCCCAAATTGGCAGGAAAACAGGTCAACTTGATGGGGGGATGTCAACAAAAGTAACCGTGTTCCTTTCAGGAACGACCTGTTGCCTTATCCCAGGTCCGGTCAGTTTCACCCCTTTTTTCTGTTTCAGGTTTCTGGCTGCCAACCATACCAAGAGTTAGCTGCCACTTCATAACCAGCTCAGAATGATCCTGTCCCTTTAATGATAGATGTCCCCCCCACTCAAATGAAAGCATTCTTTGGACCAAGGTCAACTATATTTATTATTTGGTGCATTTATTACTATGGGCAAGGGAGGAGTTGTTCCCCTTGTTCATACCGCTTCCTTGACCCCTCTCCATGAGCATTTGTCCCTTGGAGAGGATTTGCTATGAAACCATCCCACGGAGTACTTCAATCAGAGTTACGTGTAAGCGTCCCTGCGAAGATTTTCGGTTGGAAATGCATTTTAGCTTTCAGACGGGGTACGCATCCGGACTCTTGGACACTCCGGACAGAAGTCAGTCCGGGTCATGTAGACATCAACAGTTACTTGACGGCTATTGGGTTGGATCTTTAGACTTTAACTTTTTGGGAGATCAAGGCGTTTTCCGCTAAACCTCCAAAAGGTTAAACCTTTTGCCGGGGGGTCAGAAGCAACCAAGGTTAGGCTGTAAGGATAAGTTTGCCAAACCGGGAGATTTATATCGTGACATGGCTTTGGAGTTAGGCCTTAAGCTTTCCACTGAGTCGTTTTTGCTTGGATGTTTTTTGAACTAGTAGGATTGGCAGGCAGACTGAACGGTTTGGGTGCTGTTTCCAAGGCCTTTGTCCAGATCGTCATTGTCAGATCCCCATTGACCTTTGCTTTGGAAACGCATGACTCAGTTACACCAACTCCTTCAAATTATATTAGTTTCCGTTTGGGCTAAATCAGCTGCCCATTCCCCAGACAAGTTTTCAGAGGATCACCTCTGAAATGGGACACCGCGATCAATATCTAGGCGTTGATTCCTTCCACCTGCTGAAATCAATGCATTTTTGTGATTTTCCCTTTTTAGTTGTAAAGGGAATCTATCATACTGGAAATAGTTTCTCATTTGTTCCAGCGAGCTTAAGCAAATGGAAGCTTAGTCCTCAGCTTCCATGTTGAAAACCCTTTTAGCTCCCGCACAATTGCTTAAACCCACAACCATGAACGCCTTGGATTTCCCGCACGTTTTTCTGCCGTGCCGCGCGCAAAGGCGGCCCCCTTGGGCCCACAACGGAACACTGAAAGCGATATGAATTTCATCGGGAACCTGCCTCAATTATGGTTAGCATGTTGAAACAAACTCCCAACAGCGTCGGTTTTTAATATGTTTGGCATATGCGAGTTTTAGTACGGTCTTTGCTTGGTTGCTTCTTTTTGCCAATTGTTGGTTTACACAAGATGTGTTTTGTTTAATACCGGACCGTGTTCAAACTGCCTCAATAACCTACCAATTTGATCTTTTGGCGGTCCTGATAAAGGCTGCCAAGGGGCGGTTGTTTAAGCATGTTGCCAGCTCTGACAATGAGCAGAACTGAACCCATTCCAATACGTTGAAGACTATCGTTGGCGTTTTCTGTTTCAATCAGGCTTCATCAAAATGCCAATGAGACAATGGTTGGTCTTCAATGTTCTTGGCCAGCGCTTCAGCTGTCTTTTTGGTTCTGCAGAATTTAGGGGGTGCTTGTGAACCAGCACACGCTGGAAGTGGATTCAGCCTATGTTTTGGTTCAGTGGATTCCCGGCACTCTTTTGTGCAGTTTTCTGAGGCCTGACAGGATTTCTAAGTGGATGTCCTGTTCCTGTGGATTCCCCTTTTTATATTTCAGGCCAAGCTGAATATGATATAGAATTAGAAGTTTGCTGGGCAATTATGACGAGCTCACCCAGACGGAGGGATTCCATTGTTCTTCTTCTTTTGCTTCTTATTTCCAGTTGGGGAACTAGTGTATCAGGTCCAGGCAACACGCTAAACAATGCAATTCAGCAAAAGGGTTCCCTTCATTTCACCAACGTGGGTTGTGGATGGGGACCTGGTTCTGGAAGGAATTCTATGGGTCCTGGAGGTAGCTTTATAAGTTTCTATCATGGCGTCTAGCCCCAAACTGAAGAGTACCCAGGTAAATTGGATAGACATTAGACAAGCTGGACTTCAAACTGTTTGGGAAGATCCTTGTGCTAAACAAGAAGTTCCTGGATAGGCCAGAAGCCACCCGTGAAATTCATATCGGGGCCGTGTCTAAGACAAGGCTCTCCAATACTGCGGGCCGCTCCGGCTGAACACAGCCCCTTGTGGCACATGGCGAGACTATGAGACCAGTAAAGGCACGCAGAGATGTCGGATCCTGTCTTTTTCCTCTTTTTTGTTGTTGTTTTTTTTTTGCGGGGTGCCAGCAGTGCTCAGCTCCATGCTCAGGAATGTGGGTGTGGGCTTGGGCACCAAAGCGCAGGCTTAAGCCCTCGGTTCCATGTTTACCGTCTCTCAAATGTGGGGTACCCATGTTTGGTCCACACCCACGTGGCTTTCGGCTTAGGACAATGTGAGTCGTTTCAAGCAAAGACGTCCCCCGGTGACGCCCCAAAAGGGACGCCCAGGACTCAGATTTTTGAGGCGTCCTTCGACCGATTTTGAACCAACCGGAGAACCGAAGAGGGAAGTGTCAGGTGCCCCAGTTCTGAAGGCCCTCTCAGGATGTTTTTTTCTTGCAACAGAAAGAAACCTTCAGGTTGATCGAACATTGGGGTTGGACAGTGCGGGGGTGCGGAAAGGGAGCGTCCCCCTGAAGATTTGCAGCGTGTCTTTTTGCGCAAAAATCAGCTAGGCTTCACCCATTTGGCTTTTGGCATTCTGTTTCTGGCCGCTTTCTCGCCGTGAGTGACTGCAGCTATGCCGGGCAATCTTCCTTGTGCGTGATGCGATGCTAGTGATGCTCGTTGGTGAGTCTAGTGATGCCTGGGGCGCCTCTTTGTGGGCAGTGCTGCTGGTGCTGGTGCTCTCGTTGCCATCGTTTTGGGCATCCTAGATGGGTGGCGCGTTGCTTCTCGCACGTCGGGTGATCCTCCGTGTTCTTGAAAGCGAGCCTCTAAGCAAGTCCAACATGAGATCCAACTGTAGTACAGTCGGCTGCTCATATAAAGCCCTTGAGGCTATTTGTGAGGGTGTTGTTTGGTTGAAAAGTGAACGGAACCAGAACGACGCTCCCATCCTTTCCTTCTCGGGTTTCTTGAAGTACTTCGCTTTTACCCGAGTGAGCGAAACCAATTTGCCAAGAAGCATGCGGACAGGCAACCATTCTAGAACCATGGGTGCCAGGGCCCTGCGATTTCTCCGGTGAACTCGTTGTATCTTCCAGGGTGTTTGGGGGTGGACATCCTATCAACCGTTTGTTTTGACAGACCCCTTGCTCAAATACAAGGGCAGCTTCGCCAGAAAGAGGGGGCACCTGAGATCTCTGAATTGAAAGCTCGGACAGCTTGAGTCTTGTGTTCTTTTCCCTCCGGTCGGCGGGGAGACCGGCAAGGCGAAACCAACCAGAGAGGGCTAGCTTTTCTACGTCTACAGAGTGGCATTCACCAAGCAAACAAACTTTGGGATGTTGCTTTACGCCCGGCATTTTCTCTTGCAGATGGGCATGCCCCAAGTGACAAGAGCTGCGCATGTAATGTCCGGAAAACCTGTTTGAGCCCCGGCTCGCGGGTCTCACAGCCCGAGTGACCGCGACCACGCGGCCACAATGGTTATGCGCGGGAGAGAAAGCGATTTGGCCAGCTGTGCGAGGGTGCCTGCATGGGTCATTTGTCATTTGTGAAATTTGGGCAAAGGCCAACAAGTTGAGCCTTCAGGCAAATAAAGCCTCAAGAAGCCTAAAACCAAATGATGCCAAATTTAGTCGGCCACTGCAAACGAGGCCAAATGGTCGTTGGGTCCCTGTCAGGAGAAAGAGCCGCAGCCAAAAGCCGCCCAAAAGGAGCCGGAGCGAGGCATGGCGAATTGGGGGTTCTTTCCAGGTCCTTTGGGCAACTGCGGGTTGTTTTTTTGGACACCGCACGAAGCCAATGTGGGTATGGGTCAAAATTAAACCACCAAGGGACAGGAGTAATCCATGTTTCCATTTACCAGGGTTGGGGTTACCCTATTTTTGACCCACCGCCATGTGAAAAACGAAGAGAAAAATGGGGGCCATTGACACGGGCGCATAAGAACAAGGGACACCAGGACCTGACCCAAGGCCAGGCATATTGTTCCTTGAGGGAAAAATCAAAAAATGAGTCGTCCCCCGCGCCGTCTGTCGACCACTGTACCACAGCATAGAAGGACCCAGGTCCGACCCCTCATTGTGGGGAGCTTGGGTTTTCGTTCAGTATTTCCCACAAGAGGCCATCACTCATATGTGAATAGTTGACTGTGGAGTGCGAGGCGTGCAACCGGGGTAACATGGTGGTGGTGGACATCAGATGCAGAAAAGGGCTCGAGCACCCTTTTTGTCAGTTGTTCATGTTGTCCTTAGCCACTTTCTGTGAAGGCACGAAAAACCAGGAACACCGAAAAGGTAAGCAACAAATTTGTACGACTTTTCTTGTGTTGCAATGACGCTTCTAGTGGCGTGCCCGTGTCCCTCAAGGAAGCCTGAAACGGGGACTCACCTCATAATTGGCTCCACGTTCATGTTGCGATGTGGGTATGTGTCGATGTCGGGACGTCCTTCTGACTTCTGGTTTGCTTCCTATGCTTCCCCTTGTTGAAGCAGACATCGCTTTTGGCATGTGGGGCCAAGATAAAGTTGGTTCCTTTTGTGTGGGTGATCCCTGAAGGCTGGCAGGCTCAGCATGCTTTATCCAGTATAGGGCCTATAGGGCCCTTATATCAGATCTATTCTGGGTCAACTTGTGCTTCGTCCCAGCCAACGTGTTCTTTGTCGCCGTCGTTTTGGTTCTTTTCATCATTTTTTTTTGGAGGGTTTTTTGCGGACCCGCGTTTCCGGAGCTCTCTGGGTGATTCAATGCAGCTCAATGTGCTTGTCATCCCTTGGGCCGTTTGGGAAGTGGTTGCATTGAAAAAAACCATCGAAATTACATCGCTTCGAACCATCCCCACCCTCCACACCGGCAACTTGATCGGCCAAAAAATGGGTCCACCTTTTCCTCTGCCAAAGCGCCTTGGAAGCGCAGACCTTTTGGATCACAAGGTGGAAGTTGCTCAGGCTGCGTTTGGCTGGGGTTTGGGCGGGCTGCCGGCGGGCAACCACTAAGCTCCGTCCTACCTTCGGCGGGATACTGGGCAGGATCCACTGGTGGAATCCTCTGGCGGGAAACTGGGCGGGATCCACTGGCGGACTCTTCTGGCGGGATACTGGGCGGGATCCACTGGCGGACCACTTCTCGGACCACTCTGGCGGGATACTGGGCGGGATCCACTGGCGGACCACTCTGGCGGGATACTGGGCGGGATCCACCGGCGCACTCTGGCGGGATACGGCGAGGCGGGATCCACTGGCGGGATACTGGGCGGGATCCACTGCCGGAATCCACTGGCGGACTCCTCTGGCGGGATACTGCGACGGGCGGACTCCTCTGACGGGATACTGAGCAGGATCCACTGGCGGACTCTTCTGGCGGGATACTGGGCGGGATCCACTGGCGGACCACTCTGGCGGGATACTCTGGCGATACTGGGCGGGATCCACTGGCGGACCCCTCTGGCGGGATACTGGGCGGGATCCTCTCTGGCAGGAGGGTGTGGTGTAGCAGCATCGCAAACGTGGATTCTACTTCAAATCTAACAACCCCTTCCTGTCGGGTGGGGAACAAGGAGTCCTACATTCTCTGGGGCCTGCGTTTGGAGAGCCGATTTCGGCTCATCCTTGAAACTTGTGAAAATGGGGAAGCGTCCCGTTGGCTTCCAGCGCTCCATTTGATTTGAGAGGCCCCATTTCCAGAGGAACCCTTTGGGCTCCAGCTTGCTGCACTGTCCCAAAAAGTCCTTTCACTCCTTGGAAGGGTCGGTTGGGGGAGGGATGTTCTTTCCCGACGTTTCCCCTTGGATGGCCATCGAGGGAACTTGACCCCAAACAAGTCCCATGCAGGGGAAGACGAGCAGCCAGAGCAGGCCGATGTCGCAATCCTAGCGCTGACCTCCAGTGACTGTTGAATTTATGGGACCCATCTGCCTTCCTTCACGCGAAAGGTTAGGGTGGACGTGCGCTGCCACTTCTTTAAAGTCTTGTTGTGCTTCTACGTGCGAGTTGCCCAGTGACCGTTCAAATTATCACAACCAAACAAAAGGTGCGTGTTTTCGTTTCTTATTTTTTCCTCCCTGATCATCACCGCACTTCTGTCATGTTTGCTGGCGGGAGGGCTCCCAAGCGAAGAACAGACTCGCACTGAGCGCATCATGCTACTTGTGTCAGGGTTTGTCATAGTCAGAAGCACGGCTGGCGTTCTTTCATCCTTCCCACCGACCTACCACCGAGGGGAGAAGATGGACATGACAACCGGGCTTTTGGGGTCAAACCGCATCTTTTTGATCCTCAGGGTTTTTGATGGGAAGACTGTGCCAGTGAGATGCTTCTTTATCCTGCCTAGCGTTCCCATGGATTGCCTGGGGCAATAATGAAGGGGGCCCCGCATTTTGAGTTCAACTATAGGTGCGAGCTTCGGAGCTGATAATTGGCGAAACTATATTCAATTGCTGCACGCCATACAGTTCCATCGATCAGCGCCCAACCAGGGGGCGCACTTGTTTTTTTGTTTTGTTTCTTCTTCTTTTTAAGACATATATATATATATAATCACAAAAACACCTTGGGTTTTTTCTCCAACCCCCCGACCGTTTCTGAAAACCAAGCTGCATTAGGCAAACCGCCTTTTTTTGTGGCGGGGGATTCACTCAGAAAAAGACACACACACATGTATCCTTGGGACCCACTCTTTCCCCGCATTTGGCCCCGTCTTATCGCGTGTGCCCACTTGGCGCTGACCCCATCCGCGTTAGCCACCGCCACCACCGGCTGCTGCACCTCTTGCAAGGGCCAAGGACTTGGCGCGATGGGGGTTGGTCAATCTTCCTGGCCCCGTTTAGTGGCAAATACGGTTGGACGACATCCAGCTTGGGCTCGGGCCAAATCCCTCCGGCCGCGGGAGCCGATCCGAAGTCACAGGGCACCCGGCCAGGTCGCAGCTTCCCTTTCGGTGGTTTGATGTTGCGGGCGATTGCCCTAGACCCTCGATAAGAGCCAGGCCTTCAAATCCAAACCCTGGAGTGCCTTGCGAGAGTGTGCAGACAAAATCCAAACCAATCCAAACCACCAACTAAGGGATACCTGACGGTTGAGGAAAACCATATGGCTCCGGAAAAGAGAGCCTGACGCCTTTGGAAGACTTCTAAACTAAACCTTTGTGGAACCTTGGGTTGTAGCTCCTCTTCTTGGGTGAGGCTCACTCCCCTTTTCAGCTTGGCTTTTTATAGAAAAACACGGGGCAGCTGTGGAAACCCGATCTCCGAGATCAGCTCCACCACGTACCCTTGTCAGGTTGGCTCAAAAACCAAAAACCGGGGCGGCCTAGGAGAGCCGATCTCCGAGCTCCTCTCCCCGGGTTCTTTTTGAGCGTCGGATGCCAGGAGCCGGGCGCAGAGCCTCTGGAGCCAGAGGAACCATCGGAGCCAGAGGCGGCGGCGGCAGAGCAACCCGGCGAGGACCCAGGGACGGACGGGCTCAAGCCACGGAGAGGGCGTGAGCTTAGAGAAACCGCGGCGGGTTGGATCTAGAATTGTTGGTTTTCATTTGGAGGAATGGATGCACTTGTTTTTCTCATTTCTGTTGCTTTGAAAGAGGCTTGCCACTCAAAGCCCGCTTCCTTCGTGTTTTGTCCCTGGCAGGTGTTCCCCTGGAGAGGGAGTAAAGGATCCGTGATCGAAACTCACTCATTGAGTTGCGTCCCGGGGCCCCTGCTTGTCAACCAAAGGTATGATCAGGGGGTCCTTCCTTTTGCCTTGTTACCAGCAAGTGGGGCTATGTTTCGCCACTCAGATTCAAGATGGCCCTCCGTGAGGAGAAAGCTGAAGCAGATGCTGCAGTCTGGGTCTTAGTGAAACTCTTGCCCATGTCTTCGCATCTCGCGCCGTTGTGTTGTTTGATGCTAGGGCGGAATCCGCTGGGTTTGCACGCCTCTCAGATTGGGTTGTCAGGGTTCCAGGATCCAGTTTCAATAAATTTACGGGTATGAATTTGATGGACACGCTGGACAACATATCCGCGTTGCATGTTTGGCCTTACTTAATGTTGTTGTTCATGGGGAGTCCCCGGGGAAAAAAATAAAGAAGAAGAGCAACAAGCAACCATAGGTGTCTTGTTGGAGAAACAAAACGATTCCCTGGTAGATGGATGGCATAAAACCGATCTGAACCGGTGGGTCCCATCTAATTATTTCTAATCAAACTTGCCGATCAAAAGGCCGTCACAAAAGACACACACACACACAAGGAAGCCTCACTTGGAGTCGACCACCCAAGGATCATTTTTAAAGTCACCCTAAGGAGACATGCGGAACCCTGCTTGAAATCGAACCGAAAGGTGTCCATGACTCAGCGCTGAAAGGGCTTGTTTGGGGGATGCTGAAGGTGCTTACTCCAATCCGAGCCATCAATGTTGATGGAGTGTCCCGCTTAGAAATGCGCAATCCGAACATCCCTTAAAAACCCCAGGCAGCGAAGTTCAACCAGCCAAAGACCAGCTGATTTGCAGCATCCAAATCCTAAAGCCGAGTTTGTTTGGACGCATGCAGTCCGAGGGAACGTGCAGTCCGAGGGGGTCCCCAAAGGACCTGGAGCTCCCCTTGAAGAGGGTCGTTAGTTGTTGCTTTTCTCTTCCCCTTAAAAGCTAACCAAAAGAGGATTCCTGACACCCATTTTGGGGATGTCACTTTTAGCCCCAGTGCATCTCAGCTTGTTCCCAGTGGCCCGCAGGAAAGAGCAGCTCCGGACATGGCTCCAGAGCCCGATGAGGCGGCGTGGCGGAAGCCTGGAGTGTCAAGCCTCCGAAAACTGGTGGCGCGCGCTTTTTTTCTCAGGTTGGTCGCCTGAAAAGGGAAGCCCCAAGAGAGAAAGGCCCACATAGGTTTGGGGCCTCTAGACTGTCCAAAGAGACATTCTGAGCCTGAGGGTTCCAACTTGTTTGTTAAAGGGAAACCAAGAGACCACCTTTTGGGCCCTCTGAAAGGAATGAGTTTCCTTTTGGAGTGCAAAGAACAGGGTCGCTCCGAACCTCTTGGCCAAGACACCAGAAGCTGCTACCGTGATGTACGTTGGAGCCTTGTGGGGTCCCCGGATTCCTTCGGGAGACCCGACACATCCAAAACCTGATCCGCATGGGCGATTAACCCCTTGGACCAAATGAACCAATCGTCTCTTGGCGGACCTTTGTTTTGGAGTAAAGGGATGCCAAAAAGGAAACCAAACGGCCAGAGCGATTATGGATGCCCAAGTCTTATGCCGAAGGAAAGGCACCCCCAACCACTAGCATTTTAAGAGTTGTTGACCCTGCCGACAAGGACCAAGTCAACTTTTTATAAGGGGTCTACGTTTGGCACAGCTTCTACATTTGAATTGGGCGTTCTCAGTGATACCCCTCTTCCTTGGGAGTTCCCACTAGGAAGCCCAAGGAAGCCGTCCATTTTAGGGGTCCCCTATGTCGATTTGTTTGGTCAATCCAAGCAACAGGCGGGACTTTGTGGGTAGAGAGGGCTCAATGGATGGTGAAATCATTTGGTGTGGGGCCTACGACTCTGGAGCCCTTGAGGGGTTGGCTTTCCACAGTTTTAGATGGGGCGATGTCCCCGCGTGCCAACTCTCTGTACAAAGAAAAGACCTGCCTCGCGGCGGGAATGTTTCTTTTCAGCACTGGAGGCAAGCCTCACGCAGCCCATGTTTTTGATTGGAAGGCGACGGTCGACAGTGGCCTTCCATTGCAGCCTGCAAAAGACGAGTAGCCTGAACGGCGATTGCAAGGAGATGGCAAACACGACGAACAAGTAAGTGGAAGACTGGGAACCCAGAAGGAGTTTCACGATGGATCCCCTGAACTATTTCCATGCCAAGGCGGACGGCATCATGCCCAATGATTCCAGGCGACCAAGCAAGATCCCTTGGGCGGGTGCCGCTTGCAATCCGAACGCGGACCAATTGCAGTAGTCGTTAACCTAGCGAATCCAAGTGACTTTGAGAGCGGTTGACGTAGGGTGAATTTATAAGCACCTTGTGCTGGAGCTGAGTTGCTTGAGGGCTGTATGCCCATTGCAGGCTTATATAGGCTTACTATTTGTCTACCCTCAAGACAGGATGTTGCCCCAAAACGATTCCACTTTCTGATGGTGGCTCGAGGCTCCAGGTGGGCGGATTTTGCGGCGGGTCGACCTTACGCAGGCGACAAAAGAGGAGCCGGATCCCTCAGAGGACGTTCGCCCGGGCCGGGCGAGGTGGGCGAGGTGGGGAGGGAGGGCCCAAGCTTTGGCCTTTGGCTCTAACAGGGCTCCTTAAAGGATACATGTTGCCCATTTGAAATATGGCTTTTTCCTCTAAAACAAAGGGATGTTCAGGTGTATCATGTAAGGATCCGAAACCCCTGGTTAAAAAGTGCGTTTCTCCAGTCAGACCAAAGGCCACACCAAAGCCAAGAAGCTTCGAGGAAAAAACAGCAATCCGAACCTGACCAGTCTGACTAGATGAGTAGCACCCCCCAAGTTGGCTCCAAGTATTTTTCCTTTGGGGGCGAAGCTTTTTCGACGTTGATCGGAGGAACTCTCCGAGAGCGGCACCTCCGAGAGCGATGAGTCTGAGGCACCACGATTCGAAGGGGTGTGTGCGCGTGTGTGCGTGTGTGCATGCTTCTTGTTCGAGGGTGTATGTTGCGGGAAAGCCACAGGGATACCACAACGTTGAAGGGCCCCTATTTTATTGTGTTTTTGCCTTTGTAGGTTTCGAGCGATTCCACCGATTCGAGGGGAAAACAAGCTCTGATGTAGGTCCTGTACCTGGCAGTCCCTCAATGCAGGTTTTGGAGTCATTGTAATTTCGGCATATATTCTTCATGGAGGTCACCCTTGTTTGTTTGTTTGTTCCAGTTTGTTGGTTGCAGAGGTGTCAGTATTCCACATTGAGGGGGCGTGAACTGCCATCCCCCCCTTAAGGATCAAGTGATTGCAGCTGCACCTGTATTTTGCGAAAAGGTTTCCTTCTCGATTTGCTTGGGATACAGGCCCCCGATATTTGGGTGGCTTTCCCTTGGCATAAGCCAGTGGGGTTTGTGACGCTTAAGTTTCCGGCAAATGGTAACTTCCTCTTTAAGAATAGAAGAAGAATCCCACTCATTCTTCGGATTCCCCGAGACAACCCTAGGAATGAGCGGCTTTCTGGCTTCCCGGTATCCTAAACAGAATAACCCCCATCTGCACTCGGCACTCGGAGCTGCTTGCAACCGGTCCATGTCCGATATGATCGCGCGTGGGCTCTCGCAGGCTGCTGGCTTTGATCTTCCTGGTTTGGCCAGGGCATCCCAGGGAGCAAGGCCGAGCTGTTGATTTTTGTTCAGGTGTCCTGGCCCCATTTTTGTGGAGCGTCTTGTTGTTGGTCATAGACTTTTAGTTTAATGTGATATCAGGGGAACCCCTTTGAAGTGATCAAGTAGTCATGATGGCCTAGTGTGGTACCACGGAACTTGTTTTTGCAGAACCATGCCCCAAGCAACAAGCAACACGACTATACGTTTACCTACTTGGGGGAAACTTGGCTGGTCTTTTTGCTGTTCCATTTCTCATTCCCGACATCTCGCATTTTTTCAACCGCCAGATCCGTTGCCCCCGGGTTTTGGCACGGTTTTCTGGAAAGAAGGGTCCCTGGAACGAACGGAAACGGAAGCTTTTGGCATCGGTCGCGCCACGGCGGGACCGTTCGGTGGGCCAAACGCGGCGGCCGGCCGGCGGCCGAGGCCAAAGAGGCAGCGCCTTCCCTCCCAGACGCGGAGGCGAAAAAAACCATCGGCCGGATCCCCGAGACTCCAAGATTTTGGTGTGGCTCAGAAGGAAACAGGAGGGGCAAACCGCCGGGTTCACCTACCAGGCTTCTATCTTGGGGCCGGTTGGGTTTTGGTCCATGGCTCCACCTACCAGGCTTCTATCTTGGGGCCGGTTGGGTTTTGGTCCATGGCTCCACCTACCAGGCTTCTATCTTGGGGCCGGTTGGGTTTTGGTCCATGGCTCCACCTACCAGGGTTCTATCTTGGGGCCGGTTGGGTTTTGGTCCATGGCTCCACCTACCATGGCTTCTATCTTGGGGCCGGTTGGGTTTTGGTCCATGGCTCCACTACCACCAGGTTCTATCTTGGGGCCGGTTGGGTTTTGGTCCATGGCTCCACCTACCAGGCTTCTATCTTGGGGCCGGTTGGGTTTTGGTCCATGGCTCCACCTACCAGGGTTCTATCTTGGGGCCGGTTGGGTTTTGGTCCATGGCTCCACCTACCAGGCTTCTATCTTGGGGCCGGTTGGGTTTTGGTCCATGGCTCCACCTACCAGGGTTCTATCTTGGGGCCGGTTGGGTTTTGGTCCATGGCTCCACCTACCAGGCTTCTATCTTGGGGCCGGTTGGGTTTTGGTCCATGGCTCCACCTACCAGGCTTCTATCTTGGGGCCGGTTGGGTTTTGGTCCATGGCTCCACCTACCAGGGTTCTATCTTGGGGCCGGTTGGGTTTTGGTCCATGGCTCCACCTACCAGGCTTCTATCTTGGGGCCGGTTGGGTTTTGGTCCATGGCTCCACCTACCAGGGGGCCGGTTGGGTTTTGGTCCATGGCTCCACCTACCAGGGTTCTATCTTGGGGCCGGTTGGGTTTTGGTCCATGGCTCCACCTACCAGGGTTCTATCTTGGGGCCGGTTGGGTTTTGGTCCATGGCTCCACCTACCAGGCTTCTATCTTGGGGCCGGTTGGGTTTTGGTCCATGGGGTTGGGGCCGGTTGGGGTCCATGGCTCCACCTACCAGGGTTCTATCTTGGGGCCGGTTGGGTTTTGGTCCATGGCTCCACCTACCAGGCTTCTATC
This sequence comes from Effrenium voratum, assembly GCA_963377175.1. NCBI lineage: Eukaryota > Dinophyceae > Suessiales > Symbiodiniaceae > Effrenium > Effrenium voratum. Next base: position 1,324,845 of record CAUJNA010003550.1, on the reverse strand, counting down.
TTGGGGCCGGTTGGGTTTTGGTCCATGGCTCCACCTACCAGGGTTCTATCTTGGGGCCGGTTGGGTTTTGGTCCATGGCTCCACCTACCAGGCTTCTATCTTGGGGCCAATTGGGTTTTGGTCCATGGCTCCACCTACCAGGCTTCTATCTTGGGGCCGGTTGGGTTTTGGTCCATGGCTCCACCTACCAGGGTTCTATCTTGGGGCCGGTTGGGTTTTGGTCCATGGCTCCACCTGCCAGGGTTCTATCTTGGGGCCGGTTGGGTTTTGGTCCATGGCTCCACCTACCAGGCTTCTATCTTGGGGCCGGTTGGGTTTTGGTCCATGGCTCCACCTACCAGGGTTCTATCTTGGGGCCGGTGGGGTTTTGGGCCATGGCTCCACCTGCCAGGGTTCTATGTTGGGGCCGGTTGTTTGAGCCACGGCCATTTGAAAAAGACTCGCGGCTGAGAAGCGAAATCCATTTCGCAACACTGTCGAAACCTTGGGGGAACATGGTTGGTTGGTATTTGCAGGGGAATCAATAGAAACTGGAGTTTCTTAGGTGGTGCAGGATTCCTTACATCCACAGTAGGTGTGTTTGTTTTTAGGTTGGTTTGGATAGAAATAGATGGGTTCCGTTGGTTTAGATGGGTTGCGTTCCATTTACCAGCGCCATCCATTTGTCCAAGGCTTTAGGGACATCTGTCCCGTTGAGGGCAGCCTTGTAGTGCATAGCTCATTGCAACATTCAGCAGGCCGTGTGAGTTTCTGGAGAGGCCTGCCGACGAATATACAGAACTTGCCCGCCTCATTTTTCAGCGCTCGCCTGGCGAGGGACATGTGTGTATTTGGGGCAACTGATGCATCAATAGGTTCCCAAGGGTCAACTTGGCTTTCCGATTGGAATTGCACTTAGCACCTACACCAAAGGCCCAACAAGCAGTTTGGTTCATTGCCAGGCTTGCTCCCTCAAGACTTGGGAGATAGAATATCCGGAGGAACTTGTAGCAAGAAATTGTCCGAGAGTGTGGTAAACGCTGAGCAACAGCCAGAGCAATCAACGCGTACGCCAAAGAAAGAGCTGGACAAAAACAGGATTTAAGGCATGTCCTGTTTGAAAAAGAACGGATCTGGGGTAGATTGGCAGGGTATGGTATATATCAATGAGGCACAGTTGTGTGAGGGGACCAGTAAAATCAAGATAATTGTCAGATATGTCTTGGTGCTGAATGACTCGAGAAAGAATTTTCCACATTTTGCCCTGAGGGAAGCAAACAAGGGATGTTTGCTTTTCAGTTTGTCCAGCCGGTCCAGCCCTACTGTGGATGGACGAACTCCTGCACCACTTGAGAAACCCGAAAAACAATGATTCCCCTGTAAATGCCAACAAGCGCTGGTTTCCCATGGGTTCAATCTAGTGCAGGATTCCGTCCGTCCACAGTACTTGGCATTCCCAGCATCCGAATGGGATTCTCACCGCCGTCTCGACTGGGGTCATTTTGACGGTTTCTGGGGTCAAAGTCAGAGAATGGAGTCGCTTGTTTCCCTTAACCCACTGAACGGGGGTGACTTTGATCATCGTAAAATAGTGAGGCCAGTCTCGCGCAGGAAGTCGTGAGCGCCATCCCCGTGGAGAGCGTTTCGCGCCAGGCGGAGCCTCTTGGCCGCGATCAGAGAAGAGCGCGAAGCTGGGACCCCATATACTTGGGCTGAAAAGCAGCCGTGATGCAGGTTCTCTCCAGGGATCTGAATCGGTTTCCCCCCCCCGTTTTTGGAAGTGTAGAATGTTTCAGTTGCCCAGTGAGATCCTCCTTCCTTTTCTGGGAAAGTTTCCGTTTATCACCAAACAAAAGGTGGCCTTTGTCTGGAAGACACCGGGCTTCTGAGTTTAACCGGGCGCAAGAGCCGATCCTCCTGCAGGTTGTTGGGAGGTATCCATTTTTGCCTTCAAAGAGGGGCTAGGAGCTGTAAGGACATTGATTACAATACAAAATTGCCGCGAAAGAAAAACAACAGTGGATATAGGGGTGTTGTTATTTTGCCCCCCCATTTGTTTGGCAAGGTGTTTCAGATGCCAAATGGATGGTACTTTTATCGTCAAAGACGATTTCCACAATCACTGGCCTTGTTGGCTTGATTGCTGCTAAGTAGATTTCCCCAGTAAATTGCGATCCGGGGTGTTTTGTTCCTTTTTGGGGGGGCGGGGGTAGTGGAACGCTAGGGGAAGCTATTTCACATTCAATCCAACACTTGCCCGCCAGCGAGGACTCTTGCTAACATTTGGGTTTCAACTTGAGGGTTCGTAGAAGTGCCTTCAATCTAAGCTTCCCAATTGCCCCTCCCAGCCAACACAGAAAATATACATACAATTTCTGCACAGGAAACCTGATAATCCTGTTGCGGGAATCATGATCTTACACGGAGAAGCACGTTGAACATGTGAAAGCAACTTGTGGTCTACTCGCGCACTCTTTCTCGTCCGGCGTCCGACTTTGGATGGTATTTTGCAGTCCTGTTCGGCTCCAAACTGTTGTGCCCAAGGTAAGCCGAAGACTCTATCCACCTTCCTTGGGAGAAGGTCCTTCCTTTTCTCTTTGTTGCAGTTTGCTTGGATGTTAGGACTTTAACTTTTTGCCAACCAATGGTTTTTTTTTCTGATAAACCACTAAAAGTTAAACTTGTAGCAGGGCAGCAGAAAGCAACCGAGTTCTGTCCATCCCAGAGAGCATCCGCTTGCTGACGGATGGATCTGGGCGAATCCCAGCTCTGAGCCATTGCCAGCAGATGGCCAAGCCCCATGGAAAGAAAAATGGGGCACGGGTAAATCGTCTCCACTTTCCTTAAGAATCTTGTTTTAGTCTCCCCTCTAGGTGTTACAGGGTAAGGACCTATGTTCATTGTTTCCCATGAAGCTTTTAAGCAAATGGAGGTTGTTCGCCGTCAAGGGGTTTTTCTTCTTCCTACTGGTCCTGTATGGTTGTCTATGGTTGTCACAGGAGCCCCCAAGCAAACAAAATCCTGGAAATGATCCCCAAAATCAACCCCAGCCCCTGGACCTATTTAGTGGCCTTTTGTTCTCCCCTGTTTGGATTGGCGAATCGGCCAACTCAACTCCCTGGGACGCCTGAGGCACGCCCTGGACGGCGCGGAGATGTGCCTCAAGGTGGCGCGCCTCGCAGAGGAGGCGCGGAGCGGAGTTGGAAGCGAGGCTTTGGCCTTTGGTGCTTTGGAGCCTTTGTTCTAGGGGTACCTTCCATTTCCATTCTGTCCAGGGAGCCTTCTTTGTAGAAAACCTCCAGAAACCCAGGGAAAACGGCCATAATGATGGTTGAAAAGATTGGGGAATCAACGCCTAGATTTGTGTCCGATTCGTAAGCCAAGGTTCCACCAGCAAAATCTGACTTCTTTCGTTTTATTTTCGTGACTACCGTCTATGTGGCTGTTGCGGATAAAAGCAAAAGACAGTAGATCCCCGTTCTACGGTTGTTTCCCAAACAATAAAAACCAAGCTTATATTCCGCGGGCGGACACACGCAGTGACACGCAGGTGACACGCGGTGACACGGGAAACTACCGTTGTTTGCAGCGCTCTACTGTTGTTCTGCCATACTGACACGCAGGTGACACGCAAGTGACATGCAGTGACTCGCAAGTCCATGCGTGTCACAAAGTAGAACTTGCTTGCTGACACGCTGTAATGTGCGAGTCATGACCATGGGCATCCCGCAAACAAAAAGAAAGACAGTAGGTCCACGGTCCTTTTTATTATCTACCGGCCACTGGGCAGTCGGAGGGTGCTGGCAGAAGTTCCTTTTTTCAGGGCCCTTGAGCACGAGGATCCAGAAGTTCTGTAGTCGGGCCCTGGGGGCAAGTGAGTCCCCGAGTTCCTGCAAACTTAGGGTGAAAGTCGCAATTCTCAGTAGATGTGGGTGAGTAAAAGGGATGGATAGAGTTGGGGAAGGTTATTTTTTGTTGTGAACATAATTTTGCTTGTTTGGGCCACCCAGGGGATGTGGATTTCAACCTCTTATCTCGATTAGTTGCATGTTCCCTCCGGGGACTCGAAAAAAATGAAACTGACCTTCCATGCCCCACCCCACCCCCCCACCCCAAAAAAACAAAAAGCACGAGGTCCGTATGAACCCCCGGAAATTGCCGGCTTCTCCTGTTCAGGATTATCAAGGCGTTTTGCTCGTGACCAGAGCTTTGTCGGACAGGTCTGATCGAGCCGGGGCTCTGATCGAAGGGTTGCGTTCAACTTCCGAGGCGGCATGCGGCTACAACACCTGGTCACAGATGCTCAGGCGCCGGGCTCCACGCGCTCTCATGGCTACCCCCAAGCCACTGGATCGGCCCCCGAAAGCTCCAGGATCGCCTTTTCCGGAGCCTCAAAGAAAACGCGCTGAGGTTTCGGGTGGGACGCCGGATGGTCAACGTGTTTGACTTTGCAGGGTAAGTGTGGTTGAGCAGTCGGGTTGGGTGATAGAAATGCCGGCGCGTGCATGTCTTGGCAACGTTTCGCCGACTTCCGCTGAAAAGGGGCTCGTAAAAGCAGCATGTGAGTTGAGTTGGGTGGACGGCTTTTTCACAGCATGCACGGTGATTTTGGGAGTGCCACTTGAATCTGGGACCAAGTGGCACCTTTCCTCCTTCTGCTTCAGTTGGGTTGCCCTATGTTGGGAGTGGGGGGGGGGCGTCCTAGTTCAGAGGGAATCCGCGCCATTCCATGAGCCAACGTTACTAGGCAAATGGAGCAGATCAGAAGGCGACCAATCATGTGAGCATTGTCCTGCCAGGTCAGACAGTGCAGTTAGTATGCTTGCCATTTTTAGGTTTGTGTGTGCCTGTCAGGAAGAATTGCAACATTATTTAAACAACCAGACTTCTGGCCTTTGTTCGAAGGACGCCACAGGGTGGACGCTTAGTCTCCATTTCTTGAAGCATGCTTAAAGCAGGGGCTGGCCCCTTGCTACCTCGGATGGTACTCCAAAACGGCGGCTTTGTTGCCCCAGGTGCGGCACACATTTGCTGGATAGCAGGGGCTCTTAGGTGTGGCTTGGGCGCGTGGAAAATCGGATGGGCTTGTCACTGCTGATTGGGCTGGCCTCTCGGATCTGGGTGTGGGTCAAAGCCCAGGTGCCTTTTTGTTGGGGTCACCCCCCGTTTGTTTGGTCAATTTTAAAAGGGGACGTAGGGGGTAGGCGGGCACTGGGTTTTGGCCCACAGCCATGGGGGCTACACGAAGCACCGATCTTCACACCCTGAACCCCGGGCTCGGAGGAAACCAAAGGGCACCACCTGAGGGCCTCAGGCTGAATGGGTCTAGTGGGGGCTTCAGATCTCCGTTCTTGGTGCCCCTTTCATTGGAGAGCATGGGGCCAGTCAAATTCCACGCTAGTTTCTTTTTTCTGAAAGTGGGCACGTTTGCTGATTGCAAGCTTTCACTTGAAGGGCATTGGCATTTTCTTTTTTAAAATTTTGCCCGCATGAAATCCGGACATACTCTCGGTGTCAACATGCCCCCAAACGACGCTCACTCACGTGTGGGGTTTGGGAGCTATGGCTAGGCACAGGCATCCCCCTAGTCCCATATCTTTCTATACTAGTAGAATGGGTTCAGGTCCCAGAGTAAGAACCCAGCCGCCTGAACATCTACATTTTGGGCTCAAGAGTTTTCCAGCGCTTCTTACAGGGGCTTAAAGTCAATCCTAAAATCCTTCCCCCCCTGCCCGGGTTGTTGAAAAGGAGTTCTATTCAGGTTACCCGCCCCTCCGAGAAGCTTATTTGGGTACAAACCAAGCTCACGTCTAAAGATCCCTTCAGGATTTCTTCCGAGCTCAGATGAAGATCTCTTACGCACGGGTTCCTTATTTTCAGATAGTGTGTTGATTGCCAATTTGTCCAAAATTTCAGTTTACCCTTTGTCCAGCCACGCCCGAAGTGATTTAGAAGACTACCATCCTCTTCAAAAAGCACCCAAAAAGGCCGACACAAAATGAAGCATATATAGGGAGATTGGTTTGGAATTGCAACCCGTCTTTTGACGGGAACCTGCCAAAACTGGTGGTTTTTCTCTTGATTTCCCTTTAGCATCATCTAGAAGGGGCACCAACTCAAAGAAAAAGACATGCCCACATGGTCTTAGAACGCGCGCGCGAGCGCGAGAAAGAACGCCCAGGCACGCACTGCGTGACCCAGGCCTCCCAGAGTGTCGCGAGGCGCTGAAGACGGGCGGAGAGGGGGCTGGAGGGGGCGAGCGCGCCTGTTGCCAGGTCTATGGACGACCTGCGCAAGTTGACTCAAACAATAAGACAATGAAGGGGTTGTGCCGCCAAAATACAAAGCTGTCGCCTGTTGAGGTGGCATGCGTACTTGTTTGTTGCCAGCCTTCTTCATCAAAGGCCCTGAAAGCCAGGAACCGGACGCAAGGGGTGCCTTTGATCCCCATGTAAGTCGTTGATCTGGTGAATTTGCCTAAGATGAACCGACCCTGCGCCATCCTGCCTTTTCGGGAACAAGCCGACAACTCCCTGAAATTTGAAGTGGTCGGTGCTTACTCAGAGATATCTTTCCAAGAGCTTTTTGTGAGCTTTGGGACATCCTGTGTGCCGTGGCGCTCGGGAGGTGTGCGGTGAATATCCCCTCCGACCTGGTACCACTGCTCGAGAGGATCAAGACGGCCGAGGGCATGACGAGGCGGGAAGGGAATCGCGCAGCCCAAAATTTAGACCCCAGAGGGCTTAGCAAGATGCCTGCGCTTCGAAACTTTTGGCTTCCCTTGCAAGATTTCAACAGAATGTGGCCTTGCAAAAGGATATGCTCATGTCAAAATCCGATGGAGAAAGTCCGATGGACCTGCTGAAGCACGCCCTTCGCCGTCAGCTTTTGAACTGTTCGCGGCGGGGCAGCAAACAAATGTTCAGGGCAACTTAGCGTCAGAACCCTAAGCGGACCAATGTTGACTGCAGCCCAGCAGATTCGTGTAGTGAAGGTTGCGCTCCAGGCAACCGAAAGGGTTTCCCTACAAAGACCTCAGTCTCAAAATGAGGGGCTTTCGTTTCCCCTTCTCTTTGTCTCATATTGGTTTCGAACCATGTCAGTTTCGGCTCAAAGGCTCTTAAATACATGTCCGTCCCTTTTCGTCAGTTTTTTGTGGATGGATTGCTTTTCTCATGTTTGACACCCGATTGGACAAATCCTGCAGTTGGCACGGTTGAAACCCAAAGCATACTGGGATAGACCAGTGGAGTTGTGTCCATCCGTGGTAATGTTGGACAACATTAATGACTTGACTCAAGCGAAACAACCCACACCTTGCCCCGAAAATCGCTACACGGGCCTGGGCTACTTTTGATGCTTGACCTTTTGGCGATTCGCGGCATTGCGCTGCTCGGAGTTGCCCCATTCCGTCGACCGGACATGGAAGGAAGGTGGGTGGCTTGCGAGCCCGTTTCCTCCAGTTCAGGCTCGACCCCCGGCGAATTTGGCTTGGGCCTGTCCAGAAAACCGTCCTTCCAAGCCCTCGACCGCCCAAGTGGGTGTTTCTGAACATGGCTTCCCTTGGTAGGGCCCAAGGAACTGAGGCCCCCCATGTGGCGAGTCTCGATCCGAGGCACACGGTGAACGCCACGCGCGACCTCATGCGCTGCACCGAGGTCATCTCTGAACGAGGCATGCGATTGCCAACTGCGCGGTTCTTTTAAAGCGTGGGCTCCCCCCAAAAGATTGCTTCCCGGTGGCACTGTTCACAGTCCCCTGAAAGCTGGGGGGGGAGTCCGTTTTTTTTCTTCTGTCTTTCTTTAAGGTGAACCAAGGGGGTCTTGCATCCATTTTCAGAAACACTGGACACGGCGGTGTCTTGCTTGGATGAAAGCCGGGTAAGTACGTAGCCACAGTGATATTTGACCTCTCTTCAGGGTTATTGCCTTAGTGGGTTGAACATCCAAGTGACTGACGTGTTCGTGGGTTGCTTTCAGGAATGACCCTTATAAACCATCCCCCCTTATGTATTTCAAAAAATAAAGCCCCGGAATCCTCTAAAACCCTCCGGCACCCTCCGTGAAATCTGCTTTGAACCACCCCAGAGCCTATCTGGGCCAGTTTCTGAAGCGAATGGTTAAAGAGCAATCAACGCTTCGAAAATTGTAGGGAACCAAAGCTTGGGATGGGCCAGGTGTGTCAGGGTGTTGATTCTTTGGGTGATTGTTCACCTGCTTCGGGCAGCTGATCCATCAGGATTCAAAGCTATAGTTGTTCCACAAACCTTCACAATTCCTCGGATCATTCATTCATTCATTCTCGCTCACGTTGATTTGTTCGCAATTCAGATTCACTTACCGAGTCAAGCTACTCACTGAAAGTAGACGGCTTGCCACTTTCCCCCAGTTTCGTCGCCGAGTCCCATTCCCACCTTTGGGGACGGCGCTGTGCAGGCCTCAAGGCCGCGGAGTTGTCCAACAGGCCCGTTTTTGGGTCTTAACCGTTTCGAGGTGTCGGTGTGCTCTTTATGGTTTCGACGTGTGTTGATTGTTTGTAGTTCTTGCGCGCTTGCTTGCTTGATTGGCTTTGTTGGTTGATTGTTGGCTTGTGTTGCTTTGCTTTTCTTTGCTTTGCTTGCTTGCGCGCTTTCTTCTTTTGTTTCTTGCTTGGCTCATGCTTTTGGGGGCTGGGCTTCTGTTTTGCAGCCTTCTTCTGTACCGAGCACTCCCTACCACCCTTCTTTGCTCTTGGCATGCGTTTGGTTCCTTTCTTGCTCGACGCTGTTCACGCTTAGTAGCCCGCTGCAAAAGAGCCACTGCTTCTTTTTTTGTTTGCCGAGAATAGCAGGGGAATAGAACCCCTTGCTCGAAGTCTTTCTCCAAGCTAAGCCTTGAAGCTTTTATGGTAGGGGTCAGCCAGCGCTTGCGCTGCACTTTTGATCCACCTTTCCTGGGGTTCAAAGCTTGGCCGTCCTTTCAATTTCAGAAAGCTGCCCGAAAGGAACTTGTGGGAAATTGGGTTAGGTTGCCTTTCTGGGAGGGTGCCAATAGGAATTGAACGCAATTGGAATCAACGGCCATAGGCGATCCCAAGGCCGAGGTTCACAAGTTGAGGTTCGGATCAAGGGCAGGCGATCCAGACCAAAAGGCAGATCCAGACCGATCCAGACATGTAGATCACACGCGGAAGGATCGAGCCCGTGTCCTGACCCTTGCACAAAAAAAGAAGAAGAAAGGAAGCAACCCACTGGTTGCAACTGGTTGAGCCCTTGTCCTGACCCTTGCCCCCCTCCAAAAAAAAACGGAACAAAGGCAGCAACTTACTGGTTTCGACTGGTTGAGCCCGTGTCCTGACCCTTGCCAAAAAAAAGGAACAAAGGAAGCAACCCACTGGTTGCAACTGGTTGAGCCCGTGTCCTGACCCTTGCCCAAAAAGAAAGAACAGAGGAAGCAACCCACTGGTTGCAATTGAGCCCGTGTCCTGACCCTTGCCCAAATAAAAGAACAGAGGAAGCACCCCACTGGTTGCAACTGGTTGAGCCCGTGTCCTGACCCTTGCCCAAAAAGAAAGAACAGAGGAAGCAACCCACTGGTTGCAACTGGTTGAGCCCGTGTCCTGACCCTTGCCAAAAAAAGGAACAAAGGAAGCAACCCACTGGTTGCAACTGGTTGAGCCCGTGTTCTGACACTTGCCCAAAAGAAAGAACAGAGGAAGCAACCCACTGGTTGCAACTGGTTGAGCCCGTGTCCTGACCCTTGCCCAAAAAAAAAGAACAGAGGAAGCAACCCACTTGTTGCAACTGGTTGAGCCCGTGTCCTGACCCTTGCCAAAAAAAAGAACAAAGGAAGCAACCCACTGGTTGCAACTGGTTGAGCCCGTGTCCTGACCCTTGCCCAAAAAAAAGAACAGAGGAAGCAACCCACTGGTTGCAACTGGTTGAGCCCGTGTCCTGACCCTTGCCCAAAACAAAGAACAGAGGAAGCAACCCACTGGTTGCAACTGGTTGAGCCCGTGTCCTGACCCTTGCCAAAAAAAAAGAACAAAGGAAGCAACCCACTGGTTGCAACTGGTTGAGCCCGTTTCCTGACCCTTGCCCAAAAAAAAGTACAAAGGAAGCAACCCACTGGTTGCAACTGGTTGAGCCCGTGTCCTGACCCTCGCCCGCCCCCCCCCAAAAAAAAAAACAATCAAAAAGAACGGAACAAAGGAAGCAACTTACTGGTTTCAACTTTCAACCAGTGCCAAAAAGAGGGAACACAGGACGCAACCCACTAGTTGCAACTGGTTGAGCCCGTGTCCTGACCCTTGCCAAAAAAAAAGGAACAAAGGAAGCAACCCACTGGTTGCAACTGGTTGAGCCCGTGTCCTGACCCTTGCCAAAAAAATGGAAGAACGGAAGCAACCCACTGGTTGCAACTGGTTGAGCCCGTGTCCTGACCCTTGCCAAAAAAAAGAAGAAAGGAAGCTACCCACTGGTTGCAACTGGTAGCCCGTGTCCTGATCCTTCAAAGGGGGTTGGATGGGACAACAAAAAGGGAACCCGGGCCCATGCATTTCCCTTCAACTGCAGGTGATGGGGACCTTGGGGATTTCTCATGAGTCATGGAACCATGGAGAACATCAACCCCTCAGCCCTCAGAAACAACTTTTTTCGAGGGCCCGACAGAAAGTTGCGACCCTTGGAAACCTTTAAATAAAGGGGATGGATGTGTTTCCCCCCCCCCCCGTTTTTTCCTTTCTTTTTTTTTTTCCTTCGAGGCCTGGCTTACTTTTGTTTGCCCATATTTCATGTCTGAGTCCAATTGTTTGCGTCGTGTTTCTGAGTCCTTTTTGTGTGAGGCCTTTTTATGAGGCTTTGGTGTGAAGTTTCTTTCATATGTCTTGTTTGCTGAGTTTGGTCCGAGTCATACCTTTTCTGTTTTTTTTTTCCTGAGTCCTTTTTGCTAAGCTGTTTTCTCTGCTGAGGCTTTGGTCTGTCCTTTATTGTCAGGCGTTGGTCTGAGTCATATTTTTCCGAGTCCTTTATTGTCAGGCTTTGGTCTGAGTCATGATTTTCCGAGTCCTTTTTGCTGAGGCTTTGGTCTGAGTCATGTTTTTTCCGAGTCCTTTATTGTCAGGCTTTGGTCTGAGTCATGTTTTTTTCCAGTCCTTTTTGCTGAGGCTTTGGTCCGAGTCATGTTTTTCCGAGTCCTTTTTGCTGAGGCTTTGGTCTGAGTCATGTTTTTCCGAGTCCTTTATTGTCAGGCTTTGGTCTGAGTCATGTTTTTTTTTTTTTCTTTTCGAGTCCTTGTTGCTGAGGCTTTGGTCTGAGTCATGTTTTTCCGAGTCCTTTTTGCTGAGGCTTTGGTCTGAGTCATGTTTTTTCCGATCCTTTTTGCTGAGGCTTTGGTCTGAGTCATGTGTTTTTCCGAGTCCTTTATTGTCAGGCTTTGGTCTGAGTCATGTTTTTTTTTTTTTTTTTTTTTTTTTTTTTTTTTCGAGTCCTTTTTGCTGAGGCGTTTGTTTTTTTTTTTTTTTTCCCGAGTCCTTTATTGTCAGGCTTTGGTCTGAGTCATGTGATTTCGAGTCCTTTTTTCTGAGGCTTTGGTCTGAGTCATGTTTTTTTCTTCTTTTTTTCTGAGGTTTTTGTTGCTGATGCGTTGGTCTGATTCTTTTTTTTGAGGTTTTTTTTTGTGCTGAGAGTCATGGTTTTGTGAGTTGTTTTTGTTTTTCTGAGGTTTTCTTTTGCTGAGTCCATTTTTGTTTGCTCGCCCACTGTCCGATCTGATCGCAGGCTCCTGCAGCAGTCCAAGGCTTTGGCCGACACCCTGCGCTCTGCGGGGACCTTCAGTTCGTCTCACAGGGGCTAGCTGCACTTAGCTCTACTAGGGGTACCTATGGACAAATGGGTATGAGTCAAAATTAAACCACCAGGGGACCGCAGGTTTTAGTCTATGTTTCCATTTGCCAGGGCTCTAGTTTGGGTACCTATTTTTTGACCCATACCCAAATGGATGGCACTGGTAAATGGAACGCAACCCATCTAAACCAACGGAACCCATCTATCTAGGGCTACCTTCCATTTCCATTCTTTCCAGGTATCCTTTTTTCCAGAAAACCTCCAGACACCCAGGGAAAACGGATCTGATTTTTGAAAAGAACGATGATTGAACAGAATGGGGAATCAACCCCTGGATTGGTTCTCCAAAGGCGACGCGACCTTTTGACCTTCTGATTGTCCTATGGCCCATGTCTAGTGAATCCCGGGTCTCAAAAGGTGAGCTGAGCTTCTGTTTTTGGGTCCCAAAGGGGGCAACTGGTGTTCAACCCATCTCGAAGTATAGGCAGCGGGATTCGAGTCACAAGTCTATGGTCTATGGCCCATTGGATCAGATAAAAAAAAAAAAAAAAAAAAAAAAAAAAAAAAAAAAAAAAAAAAAATCCAAGGCCAAGACATCGCACACAAGTCATTTTGAGTGTGGCTGGTTTGGGCGCAGGGTTCAGGTTTGCTTGCCTTTCGGATCCTGTAAAGGATCAACCAATTTGCCAGATCGACATGGAGAAGCACATATTTTTTTGGAGCCTTCTTTTGTTTAACCTGGGGTTCGACTTTACATGAAGGTGTGAGGTTCTCAAGTGACTGGACAGGAGTTTCACCGGCCTTGGGACAGTTGGGTTACACGCTGGGAGTGGACTTTTGCAGGAACAAAGGAAAAAGAAGCATTGGAAATTCAATGAGACACCAATATATTTAATAAAACAAGCTGGTTTCTCAACTTGGTGCTTCGACCCCCTTCTTGGTTGGCTTTTTCGGGAGGCCGAGGGAAACCAACCATTTTTTAACCGGCGACCCCTCTCAGCTTTTCACGCGCTTATCGATAACTTATCGCCCGGCGAGCTGATTTGCGATCTGCCCGTCCGTCGCTTCATTTCCCATTTTTTGGCTCAAGCGGATCATCGGAGTCTTCAGCCTCAGAGGACCGTGTCAAGGAAGAGGGAGAGGGAGGGTGTCAAGGGGTTGTTCTGGGCCCATTCTTTCGAGGGATCCTTCTTTCGAGAAACCTCCAGAAACCCTGGGAAAACGGATCTGGTTTTTGAAAAGAAGGATGGCTGAAAAGACTGGGGAATCATCCCCTAGACTTGTGGGAACCAGCGGATTCACAACAGGCTTGGTATAAAAGTTGGTTTCCGAGGGAGTTGTGGGAGGGGCCTGTCCACTTTTGTGGTTAAGCGACCTGAACGGAGCCTTCGGGTTTTCAACCCTGGTGTGAAAGTGAAAGGTCGCAAAAAGTTTGTCCGCCTTTCCTTTGGTGCATTTTGCCAAGGGCTGCTAGGACTGAATAACTTTTTGCCAACTAATGGGTCTTCCACTAAACCACCAAAAGTTAAACACTTTTAGCAGGGGAGCAGAAAGCAACCGAGTTTCAATTCTGGGTCTCTAGGCGGCAACTGAGGTTGTGGGAACCGGTTTCGCAGATGCCCAGACCTCGTCATTCAGGCCTTCCTTTGGAAATGGTATCCTAGATAGGGAGGGTGGTGCCAATAAAAGTGAAGGAGTCCCACTACAAGGGGACACCCGCATCTCTCAAAATCAACCGGACTATGAAAGGTTTCCATCATGGTGGACGACTCAAGTGGGTTTACAGGGGGTCCTTAAAGGATATGCATGTTGAAAGTCAGCTAAACCCGCTGTTTTCATGTGGGTTTCTTTATGTGACCTGGCGATTATTTCATGTTTCAGGTTTCTCCGGAAGGGGAGCATTGCCTTTCTTTCTTTGGGTGAGTTGGTGGCATTGAGAGCGAGGAGCACCGAAGATGAGGTGCCCTTGACTTCCAGTTGAAACATTCCCATTCGGAACCCTCCAAGGTTTTGCATTTTCTGCCAGATGCTGGTTCTTTGGTTCCTGACGGGTTGGGGGTTACTTGTGCCTGCTCATTTTACACTTTAACTAAATGTGGACCAGAATCTGAAAGATGTGATTTCTGGCATACCCAAGGTCGCCAAGGAGACACCCCAAAACTGTAAACTGTTTTAGCTCCAAGCCGGAACCTTCAAAACTCCAATCCCGGGTCTCCAATCAGGGATCCCTACATGTTGCTGGCTTTTGAAGCATCACCCTAATCCCAGCCCCAACCCACCCCCAGCCCCCGAGCCCCGAACCCCCAACCCCGAACCCCCAACCCAAACCTTGCGGGCCATAGGCGGGTTCCTTTTGTGATTTCCCTTCAGGGGGATCTGGGTATGGGTCAAAATTAAACCACAAAAAAAACGCAGGTTTTAGTCTTTGGCTCCATTTACCAGGGTTCCATTTTGGATACCTATTTTTGACCCACAGCCATGTGGGCAGATCTTCCTCAGGCCATGGCGCCCGTGACGGACAACCGCGCCGTTGCAACGGAGATCGAAGGCCGAGTCGGCCGAGCTGGAGACTTCGAAGCAGGGCGGTTTGTTTTGCGAAAAAATGCCCATCCTCCTTGGTGGCAAGCCCAGCCCTCCGGTTCCAACAGCTGCTTTCAGCCTTTTTAGTTGGCTTAGTGGGTTTCCATTTGACCCACTGAAGGTTAAACTGTTAGTAGGGGATCTGAGGACAGCCCTGCTTCATTGATCCCAACAGGAAGCCAAAGGGTGGCTTCCGTTTGCTGAAACGAATACCTGTGATTTCCCCTTGTTGGTTTTTAAGGAGATCCATCACTACTGGAAATATTTTATGCTTTCCAGGGGCTTAAGCAAATGCAAGGTGGGGAGGTGTTAAACAAACATTTCCAGAACTCTTTGGACCCAGCTTTCCAACCCGCCGGCTTTGCACACTCGATTTGCCAGTGGTGGCGGTCCACGGGCCCTTTGGCGGATTGGGCCGCCATGAAAACTTGTTTTTGGGGGCATGTACTTTTATCATAACAGTTTGTAGTACGCCATTACCCAACGCGGTATTTGGCTCAAGCTTTTTACTCCGTCGATTCGACCTGCCATAACCGTCAAAATCGCTGGCAGCGGCGCCGTGCCGGTGCGTGGGTGTTCGAATCCCACGCCCCGGATTACGGCGGCTGGGTGGCTTTGGGTGTGGGTCAGGTTTGGGTTGGGAGTCGCATTGTTGCTGCTGCTCCGCTTTTGCTTGATTAATTGCTTTGCTCGCTTGCTTGCTGCGCTCGCTTGGTTGGCTGCGCTGGTCCCCTTTCCTGTTTGGGTTTTGCGGTTAAACAGGATCCCCCGTTTGTTATCTGTGTGGTTCTTTGCCAGCCGAGGGCACCACTTTGCCCTTGGGACTGGGGGGCTTAAACTGTCTCTTCTTGTTGGTGGGTTAGGGCCTGTTTATTCTCTCCCGAAATACTGTTTCAAACCCTTTCGCAGGTTATCAGCCGTAGGATTCGTCCTCGGTTGGCACCGCGAACCCCATTTAATAACAACCCTGCAGGCGCCGTTTTCCATAGGCTACTGTAGGACTCATGGCGGGAATCACTGAGGATGGACCTCATGTGGTGACCGATGAGTGGGTTCTCGGCCAGGCCGGAATCTTGGACGTTGTGAATGACGACCAAGTGCCCGGACAGCCGATGTTTTCCGGTCCTGACTTTTTGTCGGACCACTCTTTTTCAGAAGCAATGCCTTCAGGAAGGTCCAGTGCTACTCGCACTGATGACCTATCGTCTAATGCCTCAAGAGCTAATCGCTCTCAGGGTCATGGGGCTAATCGTCCTGACCATGATGATTCCGTCTCAGGACGTGATGATGACGAGCCCGGTATTGCACCTGGAGCTCAATCCTCATCTTTCCCGGAGCTGATGAATATTGGTCAGTCCGAGTTTCGTGACTCTCGAAGTAGCAGTAGACCTGTGCCAACCAGTAACATAGCTTTTCAAGTGCTCGGTAATCCCGAAGCTCGTACATCCAGTGGAGTTGCATTTGACGTTCATCTGCCGACCGAATCCGGTGGGCTCGATTGGAGAGCCTCATGGCCTAACGACGGAAACATTTTTGGTATGGATTTTGCCGCATGGATGCCAGGGCCACCCGCCCCGTCATCTTTTCCACAATTCCAAAGCCCAAAACGGGCTGCTGGAAGCGATGAATTCATGCTACCTTTGTCGATTGAGAATCTCAATCCTGACGTGGCCAGCCGTAACGTCAGGCCAAGGCCGTCGGTAAACCCGACCATGAGGAACATGTCCCCTCCCCCAGGACTTTCAGGATTTGAGAGCCCTAGGGAGCGTAATATCGTAGATAGATTGGATTTGCATCCCAGTCCAACCCCAAGCAAACGATCAAGGTCAAATTCGACTGGATCGTATAGGGCAAGGGGGATGGATCGGGAAACTGCCCACAGGGGTAACCCCAGTGCGCGGGACTCAGGACGCGGTCGATCAGGCGATCCCGCGTCGATTGTCGGTAGGGATCCGCTAAACGCGGACACGTTGATTAACGTGCTTGATGGGATCGAAGCATTCCAGGAGGAATTCAATAGGTCGAGTGGCCCGAATGTACAGCCTGTTCGCCCTACGCCCAAAGCGGCTTCCTTTCTCGCCATTGACAACACAGACGGAGCTGATGTTCCGATTGAGTCTGAGTCCATGATGGCATCAAGTTCCAATCACAACAACACTGTCAGCAGCGCTACCGATGTTGAATCAATGTCTGAGTCTAGAGCGTCCAATGCGACTGATTTGCATGACGTTGTCATTGCTGATATGAAGCCTGAAGTTCCTATGCGGACTGATAGGCCGGTAATTCCCAAATTGTTTGTGACAAAGGGTCTAGGCATGCCACAGCCATCAGTTGTTCGTGATGCCAGAAGATCTGCACCGTATCAGAGTCAGTCTCCGAATCGGAGCGAATTCCCACGGCCATCAACGGCGGTACAAGATGATTTCAGGACACCTCCGAGATCTAATCCGATCATGGTTGATTTGTCCACTCCTCGAGATCGTGGATCAGGGTTGGCCCTGCGAGTGAGGAGCAACCCAACGAGGTTGCTGATCTTGTAACTGCCCTTGAAAGAGGGAGAGTGGACTCTTCGGTAAGTGCGATCATTCATCGCCTGGTTGCTAAGGTCGAAGACCTTGGGCGTAGGAATGATAGAAGTGATCAATGCATCAAGCAGCTTTCCACTGAGGTTAACTCGTGGAGGGCCAAATACGACCAATGCGTCCATGTGAGTAGCACGTGTACGCAGGCTGCGAACGCGGCCATGCAGCTGTCACAAGGGACTAAGGACATCGTGACCGAGCTTGGCCAACGCGTCAAGATCGTTTCCAATCGCATGATAAGCATAGGCGATGCCCTAAATGAGCGAGCTAGCTATGATGATGTTGCTCGCTCCATCACCCAAGTTCAAACTGTTTTTGAATCTCTTTCTGATCGAGTAACCGGGCTTATAGCTCGTGTTGATATGATCGAGAGATCTCTAGTGGAGAGCCAGTCCAACCATCCTGCGATTGGTGGAGTTAACCTCAAAATCGAGGACCTGTCCACTAGGGTATGTCAGATTGATAGGATGATGCAGGATGTCGAACAATGCTGGACCAATAATAGGGACGGCATAAAGTGGGTTAAAGACCAACTTTATGAAACACAAGCCAACCTTGAGATAAAGTCAAGGGACTGCAAGTCCTACACGGACAAGCAAAATACTCATAACATGGCCGTTTCGACTACGCTCAACAGTAAGCTCGAGCAAATGCTCGAGGTGCTGGGTAATACGGCCCAGAGAATTAACTCCCTCGAGTCAAGGCACTCGAACCAGGCATCAAGTAGTGGATTGAACGATCGCACAGGAGGAAGGCGTGCCGCGTCCCGTACTCCGGATAAGCGGCCACCTCCACCTGGCCCTCCTGATGATGATCCTCCACCACCGCCTCCTCCAGATCGGCAAAGCCCAGGAGGAGGGGGGAAGAAGAGTGCTGCCGGTGGGAACCCTGGCGGCCCTGATAAACCCAGGTGTAAATACGTAGGTGATGGAAATAATCACCTCATGGCTGAGTTTCACTGCAAAGGATGCAGAGGTGATGTTTGTGGGTATTGTTTCTCGTTCAAGGAGAACTTGTGTGAAGAATGTTCCCGGAACGGACCCCGATGCGGTGTCTGTAGGGAGAGCTCGTTCCTGAGCAGGGGAATCAAGTGTCAGTTTTGTAGGACCTACTACTGCACCAGACATTCCGCTGGGCAGGATGACTACAGGAGATTTGGATTTGTCCAGGGTCCCTGTTGTCTTGCGTGCCTTAGGGACGAAACTAGGAGAAGAAGGATCCCGATGGTAACCGTGTCAGGGATAGATCTCCTGGAGGCGCACCTGAGCCTGAGACGAACCCGACGCGGTCGTACTCGCCGCCTCTGCGGCCACCCGTTGACAGATTCCGTGACACTCCCACTGGGGGTCAACCTAACGCGGCTGACCTTCAGAGCCCTCCGAAGGCTACGCAACCCATGCCCCTGGATAAACGTGAAACCGGATATTATCCAGGATTTGATCCCAACGGTACAAGGCCGAAGGATCCTTCAGGCCTTGAGCCGCCGACCATGCGTGGCCCCGATCCTCCTGACAAGAACTGTCGGATGTGTGATCGGGATATTCCTGACCCCAGCAAAATTGGGGAATGTAAGATATGCATGAAAAGGGCATGTGAGATTTGCATTCCAAAGGCTACTCGCCTTTGCCCTGTGTGTGCACTGTCAATCGGTAGCTCTCAGGTTCCACAGCATCTTTTCGGAACTGGTGGCGGCGGATACAGTAGCCACCATGATCCGAACTGTACAGCTGCGACTAAGTGCATTCCCATAGACCTCCCGCCAGAGCCCGACGCGGCTGGGCTGAGGGTATCTGAACTGGCAATTGTTCATGTTTTTAAAGTTTTTTTTTGCATTTTGCATTTTTCCAGTTTTTCGCGGGCATTTGTTGCTCGATTTATGTCGCTGAGGTTGACTTTAGAGAAGTTAATTGTTTGGGTTTCAAGTTGTTTTTCGGTGGGAAGGGGGGGGGCAGGACGGGACAATAATAATGCGCCTGTGTGCCCATTGTTGCGAAAGGCTTGATTCCTGCAGCATCGTTTTTCGCTGGCTGCTCGCCTTCGGAGAGTCGGAACGGAATTGTTTTTTTTCATCTCGTTTGTTGTTTGAGGGCTCGGTGGCTTGCCCCGCCCCACCCCCCCTCCTCCCAAGCCCATCAATGATTGACGTTGTTGCGTTTGCTTGCGCGGGTTCGGTGGCTTGCCCCGCCCGGCCCCCTTAAACAAATCCTTTCGCTGGTTTTGGCGGCATGCCCCATCCAGCAATAGGGTGCCCAGCTCCCCCTTCCTCCAAAGTGAA
Source organism: Effrenium voratum (assembly GCA_963377175.1). Classification (NCBI taxonomy): domain Eukaryota; class Dinophyceae; order Suessiales; family Symbiodiniaceae; genus Effrenium; species Effrenium voratum. The sequence continues at coordinate 1,305,608 of CAUJNA010003550.1, read as the reverse complement.
GCCCGCCAACGATTGAAGTTGTTGCATGTGCTTGTGCTTGCGGGTTCGGTGGCTTGCCCCGCCCGGCCCCTACGCCTTCTGCAAGCAAGAGGGAAGGCGTCTCAGGGCAAAAGAGTCTCACAGGAAAGCTGTGAGCTGACGAACGGACATGCGTGATGCGACGCAAGAGCCGCCCAAGTCGTATGTTTCTTGCGGATCATTTTTTTCAAGCGGATAGATGTGTTTTTGCAGAGCAGATGTGCTTGTTGCGGTGTGCGCTTGCGGGTTCGGTGGCTTGCCCCGCCCGGATCATTTTTTTCAAGCGGATAGATGTGTTTTTGCAGAGCAGATATGCTTGTTGCGGTGTGCGCTTGCGGGTTCGGTGGCTTGCCCCGCCCGGCGCCCACAATGACTTACGCTGGTTTCGGTGGCATGCCCCATCCAGCAGTAAGGATTCAGAAGGGGCGCTTCTGAAACCGCCCTTTTCCGGAAGCGTTCTCAGAAAGGCTTTCGTGTGTAAGGGCGGCTCGAAAAACAAGACTTTCGTGGGAAGTCTGCCTGCAAGTCTTGTTTGGTTTTTTGAAATTTCGGCTCTGACATGTTGAACTGCCCGTAGAAGGGAAATAGCGTGAGAAAGTCTACCAATGGCACGGGGGCCTGCTCGCAAAAAAGGCAGCGCAGTGAAGCAGCTTTGCTCCTACAAGAAGTGCAGAGCCAAGAAGGACGTGAAGAACAAGTGCCACACAGCTCGCCGTGAGGAAGTGGATCTTGAGCAATGTCGGCCCTTAAGAAGCCACTGTCAGACTGTAAAGTTCTGTGGTCAAACGCATTTAGACGCCTGCCTATCAAAAAAGAAAAAAGCTCCACCCGTTGGAAGGGAAGCTCTGGACACGCAGCAACTGGCCAGCCTTTTTCAAACCTTGGTGGAGCTAGGCCGTGGCCACAAACAAAAAAAGGGTCCTGCGGGCTGCGTGGGGCTTGTCTTTGTTTACAAGCTTCAGGTTCGGAAAGACTTGCAGCGTGCCCGTGTCCATGTCTGCCAAATCGCAGTATAGCTGAGCAAAAGCTTCGTGCTCCGACGACAAGAGCTGTCCCGCCAGCTGCTCGTCGGCTGCTGCGTCGGCGTTGAACACCTCAACCCGCCCAAGCCACTGCTGAAACGCAACTGCGTCCACAGCTGGGACAAGCCACCTGAGCTGGCACAGTTGGCTTCAGGCAGTCCTTGAATTCTTCTGCACCAGCAAAAGGGGTGGCCAAATCATGAAGCAAATGCACAACAGCCGTGGCAACTCCGATTAGAGAAGTCATGAAGCTTCCGTGCGCCCAGAAGCATGTGCTGAGGACGCAAATCCTCTGCGCACGTTTGCCCTCGCAAGACAAGGATCGTCTTTGAGCAGTCCGAGTGCACAGTGACGCAGGAGGCAGCGTTGAGCGTTTGTCGCGTGCGAGCCCGCAGCGACTCGGCCAAGCAAAACTTGAGCTTCTGGGCTCGGCGGCGAAGGATCTTGCCGCCGGACCAGGCAATCCCATCATCACCGCCATCTTTTCCCTTGCGTGTAGCTCGCAGAACTGCGATGAACTCTTCGAGAGATGGGGCCATCAGACGCAGTCGGATGTCTTCATTTGATGCTGCGGCCTGGTGCCTTTTGGTTTTCTCATGGTCTCGGAAGTGGCTGACCTGCAATGAAGCAATGGTTCGAAACTCCGCTGACACATGCCCAGCAGCTTTGCAGGCAGCACAGCTGACGGAGAAGTCGCCTGTGTCCCACTGCACAGCCTCCAGCCACGGGAACTGCTCGGTCCACCGCCTGCCAAAGCGGGCCCATGCGCTCTGCGCGGACATTCCGGGCAGCTTGGGCCAGAGCTCTGTCCAGAGGGCGCTTGCGGAAAAAAACTTAAGTTTACGCACGAAGTTCCTGTCCAGAGGGCCTCTGGAATCCGAAGGTCGACTCAACAAGCCGCAGCGCTGTGGACTGTCCAAAGAACTAGAAACGTTCGAACACCGGGAATTTTGCGTTCCCCGAAATCCAAGAATTGTAGTCCACTCGACGGTCCGCAGCGCTGTGGTTTGTGGAGACAACTTATGGAAACCGGAGGCCCTCTGGACAAATGGGGTCTGTGGAAAAAAACTTAAGTTTTTTTCCGCGGACCAAGCTGATCGGGCGAGCGTACGTGTCATGTGGGAAACTGGATGGACGTGACCGGACTGTCTCTCGGCAACCCTTGATCCTCAGCACTTCATGACGCCGGACGTCCTGGTTCAATGTCCTTGGCTGGCCGCATGTTTTAAGCACCGTTCGATCTGCGTTTGACATCTCTCTGCAGCAGCAGCGGGGGCACGCCGCCGACACAAATCCAATGTGCTGGGGCAAGCCACCAACGCGGGCCGGGGCACGCCGCCTGAGCCACATCATGGTTACCAAACTCACAAACTTACGCGGCAGAGCGCGCAAAAGCCCAGCGTTGCGGCTCAGTTGGGCTCCCTGTCCGTGGGGTCGTCCTCCTCTTCCTCGGCTGGGTCTTCAGTGGCCGGCGGCGCGGCAGCCTTAGCCTTGACTCGTCTGCCCTGCTTGGGGGCTGGTCCGGCGCCTGGAGCAGGCGGCGCAGCTTTCAGCATGTTCTCCACCAGGTCGACCAGCGCCGAGCCACTGTTCGGCGGCCCCCCGTTCTTGGCAGGACAAGGCACTGGGCCAAGCTGCCCAGCCTGGCTTTGCTCACCGGCGGCGCTTTTCCTCCGGCCTTGCCCCTCGTCAAGTTGCTGTCACCGCTGTCCGCCTGCGTCGTGGTTGGCAGGCACGGCGAGACCACTTGGTTTCAGACTGGCTTGAAATATTAAAGCAGCAGAATAAACACTGCGTCTGTGCATAAAACAAAGCACCGGCCTGCAGAGCGTCGTGCAGCTCTGCAGCGTAGTACTGACTGCTTGGGCTCTGCATGTGTGCCCACAAGCGGCCGAAGAGGTACTGCCGCACGACATTCATGTGAAGACTATTTTCCAGGCTGAGGTAAGCCGCCAACGCCGTCGCTGCTGCGGCTGCCTTGCTCGTCAGTCTGACCCTTGCCCGCCGCGCTGCCGCCTTTGAGGCCCTTCCCGCCAATTGGCACAACCACGCCCATGAAGAAACCTACGATGACGCCAGCAACGAGCGCAATCGACATGGCTGCAGCTTTCACGCCAGTGATGGGGCAAGCCACCAAAACACGGCCGCGCCTGCTAACTTGTCTAAGAGCCGCCAAGCGAACACAGCGCGTCTTGACTTGCCAAGCACGGATGGTTTTGCAAGCGGGCCGCAGTGACCAAACCTTGGAAGCAATAGAAAACAACTGCCTTCTGAGCTGTCGCCATTGAGTCTGTGTAACCGCACAATCAGGAAAACTTTAAGGTCACTAGTCCAGATTTGGCGTGGGGCCAGGCCCCACTAAAAGTCTGGTAGTAACAATGCGCGCGCCCGCAGCTTGCAGGCAGACTTCCCACGAAAGTCTTGTTTTTCGAGCCGCCCTTACACACGAAAGCCTTTCTGAGAACGCTTCCGGAAAAGGGCGGTTTCAGAAGAATCCTTACTGCTGGATGGGGCATGCCACCGAAACCAGCGTAAGTCATTGTGGGCGCCGGGCGGGGCAAGCCACCGAACCCGCAAGCGCACACCGCAACAAGCATATCTGCTCTGCAAAAACACATCTATCCGCTTGAAAAAAATGATCCGGGCGGGGCAAGCCACCGAACCCGCAAGCGCACACCGCAACAAGCACATCTGCTCTGCAAAAACACATCTATCCGCTTGAAAAAAATGATCCGCAAGAAACATACGACTTGGGCGGCTCTTGCGTCGCATCACGCATGTCCGTTCGTCAGCTCACAGCTTTCCTGTGAGACTCTTTTGCCCTGAGACGCCTTCCCTCTTGCTTGCAGAAGGCGTAGGGGCCGGGCGGGGCAAGCCACCGAACCCGCAAGCACAAGCACATGCAACAACTTCAATCGTTGGCGGGCTTCACTTTGGAGGAAGGGGGAGCTGGGCACCCTATTGCTGGATGGGGCATGCCGCCAAAACCAGCGAAAGGATTTGTTTAAGGGGGCCGGGCGGGGCAAGCCACCGAACCCGCGCAAGCAAACGCAACAACGTCAATCATTGATGGGCTTGGGAGGAGGGGGGGTGGGGCGGGGCAAGCCACCGAGCCCTCAAACAACAAACGAGATGAAAAAAAACAATTCCGTTCCGACTCTCCGAAGGCGAGCAGCCAGCGAAAAACGATGCTGCAGGAATCAAGCCTTTCGCAACAATGGGCACACAGGCGCATTATTATTGTCCCGTCCTGCCCCCCCCCCTTCCCACCGAAAAACAACTTGAAACCCAAACAATTAACTTCTCTAAAGTCAACCTCAGCGACATAAATCGAGCAACAAATGCCCGCGAAAAACTGGAAAAATGCAAAATGCAAAAAAAAACTTTAAAAACATGAACAATTGCCAGTTCAGGTATGGATAGCCAATATGAAGGAAGCTGTTAGCAATGCCTACAGCTATGATGGACTTTACGTCATCAATTGGCTAACTGAAGTCGAGAAGGCAAAGACCTTTGATGAACTGGATGGGGAATGTAAATACCACATCCTTGAAGCCAGGTTCAATGCAGCCATCCGGAAGTGCATCAAGACTGTTGCAATTATCGATAAGATTAATCGTCTCACCGAAGCCGCTCAACGTTCCAACAATCGCATCAAGAGTAGGCAAATCCTGTGGCTCTTATACGACCACTTAAGGACTGCAAATATCGGAGAGCAATCATTCAGGATAATTGAGCTCTCAAACTTGCGATGCAGTGTTTCATCTTTCTATACTGAAGAGGAGCGACTGGAAAGGTTCATCGCGAAGTGGGATCACATCCTTGCGGGTCTCGATGAACCGCTGACCGAGCAGGTAAAGCGGTCGCTATTCAGTGAGAAGGTTAGACACCTCAACTGTTTGGCTCATGATATCAGGGAATGGGATAGGAACATATCCAACCCTGATGTTTGTAGCTATGAATGGCTTCGTGCTCGTTGTAAGAACGAAATTGACCGCTGGAGGGTTCGTAAGAATCAGGTCAATATGCACAAAGACTTTTATGAACGATCTCAGTCCAGGGACAGAGCCCAGAAACCTGGTGCTCCTGGTCCTCCTGTCAGGAGACGATCTCCGTTTGGAGATTCCCATAGGCCTAATCGGCCTCCTAGTGATCCAAGGAAGAGGACCGGTAATACCCCAAGTCCTCATCGAAGGGACAAGTACTCTCCCAGGAATCGGGAGCAGGACAAGCGGCGTACGCCTAGCCCTAGGGGTGAGCCCCCAAGGAGGCCCAGATCTACGTCGCCCGGTGCTCCTGCGATTGATGCGTGCAGGGACTTCGCGCGTGGATATTGTTCGCGCGGACAAGAGTGCAAATTCGCACACACAAGAACTGGGAGCTCCGACGCGAAACGCAAGGAGCGTCCTCCCCTGATTCCAGGGTACTGTGCCCAATGGGTTTCCTATGGAAAGTGCATGAGGGATAAGTGTGATTACAAGCATGCAAAGCCACCTGAGCATTTGCTGAAAGAAGCGAAGCAACACACTGCGGCCCCAGCGACCGAGTCTGCCGATGCGCAACCCGAGTCTGCTGAACCTACTACCACTGCTGACGACAGGACATATAGTCCTGCCCCTGATTTGTCAGCGGGTTTTTGAGAGGGGCGGGCCGTCACCCTCAGGCTATAGGGCTTGTTGCCTGCCCTGCTCATCCCATAGCCAAGGCATATGAAGAGTATAGAGCTCGGTTTCAACGCCCTGAAGGGACAATGGAGTGGTCAGTGACCACTATTGGCGCTCGTACACTGCAAGGTACGTGTCCGGGCGGCCCGAATATCAGAGCTGTAATTCGCAGACGAACAATTCGTCTCTCAGACAACGCTCTGATTGATGATGTCGATTTGAGTGTACCAACTCGTAAATCCGTTTTATTCAGACGGATTCCTGGGCCGATTGACATTAGGACGGATTCTATTACCTGCCCGGTAAGTGCGGCCAGTATAACTCTGAGCTCGCGAAGGCGGTGAGGATTAAGCTCACTGCTCGCAGGCTGAGTTTCAATGACAATGCTGAAATTCAGCAAGTTGAGAATATAAGGACACGTGACGAGCCAAGGCCGATCATGAATCGGCGGTCGCATTCTCACCCCATCCACCCGGATAGGTTGCGTCAACCTCCCGAGGTGATTGCGATGTCCGAAGAAAATGCTAGAATCCTAGCTGCCACTACTAGACAGATTGTACAGTTGCAATTAGGTGAGTATGTGCCTGATAATAGGTGGGCTCGTCGCTCTCGAGTGATCAGGGAAAATGTTCCTGATCAGATGCCTGCTATGCCAGGCCCACAAATTGAAATCCGGTGGCTTGCTGACACTGGGTGTCCTTTCGACTTGGTTGGGATGCACGACATTCCCACGCAGGATCATCGCCACATCAAGAATGGGCGAATCCAACATTCCTTGCAAACCGCAAATGGTGTTGCTGGGACTCAAGGTAGAGTTGATGCAACTGTTGAGTCACTTGACGAGGATATTGAAGCCTTCGTCATGGATAATACACCCTCGATTGTATCGATAGGGCGTAGGTGTGTGGATTTTGGATACAGTTTCCGGTGGGATGCTTTTGAGACGCCTGTTCTCATCAGCCCATCCGGGAGAACTGTTAGGCTCGACGTTATAAACAACGTCCCATACCTGCCTAAAGGGCCGGTTATGTTTGGAGCCCCGAACTTAGATGCATGTCCTGCGATACCGGCAATGCCCGGTCCAGTAATTGCCATGAACGATTCACTGTACCCTGCAGCTCCCTCTGAGGCCGACGCGCCTGACGAGGGGGGTGAAGTTGTTGAAATCAAACACCCTGAGGGCTACAGGACCGAAGCCCAGTTACGTGCTGAAGCTAAAACGCTTCAACACATGATGTCGCATTTGCCAAAGAATCCTTTTTGCCCACATTGCCAACGCGCAAAGATGGAGAACGTGCGTTTGCACCGCCGGGGCGGTGCCGACGCGCATGAATGCACGAAATTCGGTGATATTGTCACTGTTGACACGATGGTGTTACACGGTTTAAAGGACCGTGGTGTGAATGGTGAAACGGACGCAGTCGTGTTTTACGATCTTGCGACCAAGTACATAGATGTACTCCCTGTTTTTAGTCGCTCTGTACCTAATACGGTAGAAGCCTTTCACAAGTTTATGGGTCCCGAACCCAAGATTGGTCTGTTATACTCGGACCAAGCCAGAGAGTTTCTTGCGGCTACTCGCCGAATGGCTTGGGTGCATCACATGTCCACACCCGGAATGCCAAAGACGAATGGCATCATTGAAAACAAAGTGAAGCTAGTTCTGCATGGAGCAAGAGTACTCCTCAGACAAGCCGGCTTATCGCCCAAATGGTGGCCATTTGCCGTTCGCGCATTTTGCGCGGCCAGAAATCTCGAAAATCGAGGTGAAGGAACCGCATGGGGGAAGAGAAACGATGACAGGGACTTTCCCGGTCAACTCATCCCATTCGGATGTCTTGTTGATTTCAAGCCAATCGCGCCAAAACCGCGTAGGCTCGAAAAGGGGGGGCTCAAAAACGCCTCCGAACGGGACGAACATCACAAAGCTGATGAAGTTCCTACAAAAGATCACTGGATCTTCGATGAAGAATCTGGCAAACTCGTCAGAGTGCACGTTGAACCAAGGACTAAGCTATTCAAAGCTGACTGCGTTGATGCTCCAATCGAGCATATTCGTCTCACCGCTGACCGTGATACATGGGTTCAGTATGATGAGGAAAATGGAGAAATGATGCACTCCGTAGACTGGAGATACGGTCCAGATTCCAACAAGGAGCTAAAAGCCCCGTGGACTGGCGAGACGTATTTCACTGTAAAGCCAAAAGAATTTGACCCTCTTGAGGACTCTGATTACGAGCCCGAAGGAGATGATGAACTAGCTGATGATTCAGGGCCGTCCGATCACGGAGAGGACGAGTACAGTAACGTGCCCGCTATGCCGGCACAGAAGATTGACCCTGCATCTAAAGCGCCCAAATTCGGGCCAGTGTCGAAGCCTGGGATTTTCCTGGGTTATAGATTAGAGCCCGGTGGCCAGTGGAAGGGCGACTACTACGTTGCCGATCTTGAACACTTTAGGAACGGATTTTCCCGACCCAGTGTTCATCAAGTCAAAAGAATTTGGCGGAACCCCGAAGAGGGATACGTTTTTCCCATGTTGGCCGCCTATGAGCGTTTGACTAGGGAGGTCCAGCTCCTAGATACTGGAGAAGGAAAGGGTCTTCCCAAAGCGGATGCTCCAACCGAACCGGACAACCAGCTCAATGCCGATGGTCCGGGTTCTGATCATCCTAACGATGACAGTAGTGATCCTGCTGTTGACTCTGAAGCACCTGCTGATGTTCCTGAAAGGGACCACTGGGTGCGTGATGAAGAGTCCAAATCCTGGCACAGACACCATGTCGATGCTAGGCAAGCCTTTTTCGGGGATGATAGATCTCCACTGCCTCCTGGAGGCCCGTCTCAAGCGGATGTGGATGATTATCGTGTAACTCATCTGAAGTACATTGACTCTACGCAACAGTGTATCCGTGATGACAGGAGAATCCTGAACCCTGGACATCGAGTCAGAACTCAAAAGTTCTGGACTGGTGTGACCATTCTGTATGATAAAGGGCATGCTCCTTCTAGGGCTCCGAGGGTCACTCTGACCAAGTTTAAAGATAGGCTAGACAAAGTCAAAGACCTCGATGCAGGTGAGCCTAAGCCCACACCCTACACGTGATGAGCTTGATTACGAGCAGAAGGAGAAAGAAAGGAGAGGTCCTATTCTGGATCTGGTAACCCAACTCCATTTCTTCTACTGACTGGAAAGGTATGTCCGTCGGTATGCGAAGGATATACATCGAGGCTGAAAGGGAGGAAGCTCTGAAACGAGCGCGTGCTGGCGAAGCCGCACCCTCCAAACCAGCTGGACCCGCTTTGATAAAGCGGAGATTTGTTGATAGAATTTGCATGCGAACCTGACTCTAAGCTCTCCGCCACAATGCTGGAACAGGGGGGTGACGCGATTCGCGTACACAAAGAGTCGTTCGACATTTTAAAGAATAAGGATATGACCAGATTGATCGAGATCGTCGATCAGAATCCTGGTTGTGACTTATGGGGCTCGATCCCGTGCGGACCGTGGAGTACTTGGCAGTACGTTAATTTGTCTCAGTACGGTCCCGAGTTCGCAGTAGAGCTCAACGAAGCTAGACGAACGTCGATGGTCATGTTTGCTGCTTTCCTTCGTGTCGCCAAACGCGTGCGTTTTAAGGGAGGTAGAATTGCATTCGAGTGGCCGAGGCATTGCCTTGGTTGGAAACAGCCATTTATGAGGCGTCTAATCGACGATCCCGACATCAGGTGTGTCGATGTTGACGGTTGCGACTTTGGAATGCAAACGTCCGATGGTGTTCCCATCAGGAAGCAGTGGCGGATCGCCACTTCTTGCCCTGAACTAGCCAACGAGCTACGAGGGCGCACGTGTAGCCACGAAATAGGCTACCCCCACGCCAGGATCGAGGGAAGCCTTACGCCCTTGACTGCGCGATATCCTATTGGGATGTGTAAAGCCGTAATTAAAGGTCTTTACGGGCATAAGCCCTATGCGGCTGCCCCTGCTACCTTGAGCGAGGAGGACGATGCTCCTGCTGCGCCTGTTGAGGTAACGGAGGCCGATCCGTGTGCATGGAGACGAGACAAGGATGCCTTGCTCGTCCACATGTTGAACAGTTATGCAACTCTCCCTACTCGGCAAACGCCTGGCTCTGCGGGCTTAGATTTAAGCTCGTGCGATGAAATGATCGTTCCCGCTAAGGGAAGTGCTCTTGTGCAAACTGGATGCGCCTTTACTTTCCCAAGCGGAGTTTACGGCCGTATCGCAGATCAGGTCTGGCAGTCACGCACATGCTAGACGTAGGTGCAGGAGTAATTGACCCTGATTTCTCAGGAGAAGTGAGAGTGATGCTTTTTAATCACTCTGACTATGAGTTTCGAGTTCGACCTGGAGACAGGATCGCTCAACTCATACTCGAGAAAGTCATGATTGTTGATGCCAAGATCACGTCAAACAACCCGACGTAACCGTCAGGGGGGTTAATGGCTTCGGCAGTACCGGCGGGTACCCTGCTGGTCCCGCCATAGGGTTAAATGGAGATCCTGTTCCGCCGATGCCCAGATCGAACAAGGCTTCGGGGCATCAACCCAACCTACAGGGCATACCAACTTTTTACGCCTGTGTAGCAAGGCCTGTGACGAAGAAGGAGCAAGCTGGTAACGACAAGGCGCGTGCAGCTCTCCTCAAGGAGTGGACAAAGCTCCGAAAGTTGGGATGTTGGGATGAGTTGAGAGTTAGAGAGTGGAAGAAAGTTGCTGCCGAAGCGCGCCAAGAAGCGCATCAGCTCCTAATGTACAAGGGTATGTGTGGAGATTGAGGATGATGCTTTGTGTCCCAGAATCATCATGAACTCCCTGAGGATGATCCTAATAGGAAGTACAAAGGGAGAGTAGTGTTTGAGGGATGCTTTGTGAGGGACCAGGCAAATCACTGGGCCATGTTTTCCGAAGCTACCTCATGCCCGGCAACAATGGCCGCAGGCAAGATGTGTGATGCATATGGCATGTTGCCTGGTCACGCACTACAAGTCAGTGATGGCGAATCCGCCTATACCCAAGCTAAGCTACTGGGTCCCACGACATGGGTGCGTCTTCCTAAAGATCAATGGCCGCAAGCATGGGTAGATGCTGGCTATGACGATCCGGTCTGTCCGTTGATTGTTGCCCTATACGGGCATCCTGATGCCGGCACGTTCTGGGAAAAGCATTGCGAAGCAAGGCTTATTGAGGTCGGTTTTATCCGTGTCCCGGAATGGCCGAGTGTGTTTTATCACCCTAAGTATAAGCTTTTTCTTGTGGTGTATGTTGATGACTTCAAGATGAGTGGCCCATCCGCTAGCCTATCGATCGGATGGGACCTCATTAGTCGGGTAATTACGATGGAACCGCCGGGTACCCTAAAGCGGTATCTGGGCTGCGAGCATGAGTTTGCTGCAGCAGATGTGCAGGGTTTCTTCGATCCTCGTACAGCTTGGACTGTGGATCATCCACCATCCAAGGAGATGCCTGACATTCGTTTCGGAGAAAAACGACTTCGAGCTGACGAGGTCAAATTCGACCCGGCTCGGGTGAAGATCATCAAATATAACGAGGCGTGCTTCATGGAAGCATGCGTTGATAGGTACAAGGAGCTATGCCTCCCCAAGTACCCTAGACCTCTGGTGAAGGCTGAGACGCCTTTTCTGGATGAAAGTAAACCGGAGTTTGATGAGAATCCCATCAACCCGGAAGTAGATCAGCTGTTTGGGCAGCCATCTCCTTGCCCAACAGACGTGATTGCTGAACAGCCCGGTGTCCTAGGCGACGCTGCAGCTGCAGTTCTCATGAAAATTTTGTATGGTGCTAGAATGGGTCGATACGACCTAATTAGACCTGTACAGGCTTTGGCCAGTCGAATCACTAAGTGGAATCGACTGTGCGATAAGAAGCTTCATAGGATTGTTTCCTATATCAACTCCACGCTAGACCTACACCTATACGGATGGGTCTGCGATAAGCCTAGTGACATTGAAATCGTCGCTTACTGCGATGCCGATCTCGCTGGAGATCGTACCGATTCCAAGAGTACATCTGGTGTCCTTATTTGCCTAGTCGGCCCAAGGACATATGTTCCCATTACCGCAGTTAGCAAGAAGCAAACTTCGGTATCCAAATCGACTCCCGAAGCGGAGATCGTTGCACTAGATCATGGCGTGGCCAAGGAAGGCATGCCACTTGCACAGCTTTGGCAGTTTGCTATCGGTCAAGGCACCGGTAAGCCTGTCACGGTGAATTGTATGGAAGATAATGAGGCTGCATGCCGCATCATTATCACTGGGAACAACCCAAACATGCGATATATGTCGCGTACTCAGCGAATCGACATTAGTTGGCTCAATGAAGTCTACAATGAACAGATTTTTCGTTTCGTAGCATGTCCATCGCATTACCAAGGCGCGGACATTCTCACCAAAGCGTGCGTAGACAAGGTGACATGGGGTAGGAATTTGCAGACTTTAGGAATGTTTAATCCAGGATTCCTGGAGAAATTCATTAGCCATCCCACCCTCCCTGTCGTAAAGCCTGCTGCACCTGTTCTCCCCCCAATTAGGGGGGTACGCATGGAAACCGATCAAAATTCTTTTTTCAACAAATTCATCCAGCTAGCTGAATCCAGCTATATGGTTTTTGACATAGTTGAGGATCGATCAAATGTTTGCGATACGCGAAACATTTTCGTCGATTCTGAGCTTGGCATAACGCCTGAACCTCAGTTTGGTAGATGGCTTACCTACTTTGTTAGACCGGCCAATCTTTGCCCTGTTATCCCTAGACGGGGTACAATTGAAGGCTCCAGACCTAACATTTTGTTGTGCAGATATAGCAGTTTGATCGATGCATCCACGCGAGGGAATTGGAGCAAGATCAGGCGCGCACGTGACCAGATAGAGCAGTGCCAATCATGTCTGAACGACTTAATTGAGCACGCGCTGAACACGAAGTTTTCCGTAGGCATTTTCATACAGCCGAATACCTGGATTGCTAATCGCGATATTCTTGTCAAGCTCGTAAACCGCTATAGCCGTGTTGTACACTATTGCTCATGTCTTGTAAATAAGGATCATGTGCATGCATTGACATTAATTTGCATTTCACGACATGTGAACTCTTTCCCAGTTTTCAAATGCAACAGGATGTATCGCACTACACGTGTTGATCCTCTTGTGCATGACTTAGTTGTAAAATATGTGACCCGCGCTGCTCTTCAAACAGCCTTGAACTGAGTAGGCTTGATGGACATCATTCACAACAGCATTAATCATGCTGCACTAACAAACGCAAATTCGCGACATTAGTTCAGGCACATTCGCCTCGATTAGCTGGTTAGTGTTTGTGTCAGTTTCCGCCCTGGTGGGCATGTTCATAGGGTAACCTTGCAGTTTCATGTGCAGTGGTGTAGCGGGGTCGTTGTCAATGCACGACTGTTTATCATAGGCATGACCATATTCGGTCCTACACCAGGGGAAATTGCCCCTTCGTACTGATGTAGTTGACACCCAAGGTTTACACACCTTTGGGTGTGGGAGGCATCCCTTATCTCGGGGTTTTTTACTTCGTTGTTTATCTTGTTTTGGTGGTATCCTACCGCTTCCCGGGCGCAAACTCGCGCCATGGCAGCGGCTGCATCCGCGGCCGGCGGAGCGGCGGGCGCTGCCCCGCGCTCGAGGGGTTCGTCTTTGGCGGCGCGGCAGCAGGCGGACTATATGAACCCGAACTGCGCCTGCACCTTGGGTCCGCTTCCAGCGGAAGCGAAGAACGCAGCCAATGCGCTGTCTGATGAGAGGCCTACTCGGCTATCGGAAAATCTCAGGATTTGCTACCCGCACTTGACGGCAAAGTCCGATCAGTACGGTAATCGCACCACTGCTGAGACGCAGTTGGTGCAAGTCAAGGAAGGCGTCAAAGACCCTCAAGTCGTCGGTGCTTTTTCCGGCATTTTCAACCTACTGGAGGGGTTTGACACGGGCATGATTGCGGACAAGTCTTTCGTCCCGGCTATCAAGAAATACCGCCGCCTACGCGTGGCTGGTATTCTCCAGGCCATGCTTCTGGGTGAAGTGGAGCTGAGTGACCAAAGCGTCTACACGGCTGCCATAATCATCTGTGAGGCAATGCCGCGAGAGCCGGAGCTCCACTGCGAGCCGACTCGGAACGCGCTGATTGATATGACATTGTCTACCGCCGTTTCCCCTTCACTGGTTCCCCGAGGCGGGAACTGGTTGTATGAGATGGCAAAGGTTGAGTCACGCTGGCAGACCTTTCTCCAAGCGGCGAATAAGAATGTTATTCGCGCAATGCAGTCGGCCGTTGAGAAGGGTAGGAGAGATTTGCCCTCGAATGTACAGCCGGCGGGAGCCGAGGAGGCGTTTAAGGCCTGGGCATACCAGCGTCCCACTGCCCTTTGTACCCCACCCAAGGCGGTGGTCGGGTATATGAAGGCAATTTATTGCATCTCAGCCGATGCGCTGGCAAAGATGCAAACGGTCAATGCACATGCTTTTGAAGTAGGATCCATGCGCAAGGAGATTGAGGCCGTCCTCCTATGATGATTTTGTGGGATTCTTCACGGAAGAAGTGGGGATTGCTCCCACCATCTTTCACCTGATTGAATGGAAACGCGCTAAGCCGCTTACCATGCCGAGCAAGGAAATCGGGGATTGGCACGCCGGTGAACCCGTGCTTGAGCGCGACGGGTATCTAGTGTTCCCGATGCGGCACTGCACAGAGCTCAATGCAGCCAGCATGCACGAGAGATGGGTTCATGGAACTCAATTCTCTTCCCTATGGAACATATTGGGCCATGGGAATGCCGTTGCATCGCTCGGAGATGCCGAAACGCTAACAGGCGTGTGGACATCGACGAAGCCCGTTTTTCTTGAGAGTTATTACTCTTGTCTAAGCCATATTGGCCTGGGCGTAACCGTCCGTCTGGCACTTTTGCTACGTCCTCTCGGTAAGAACGCCCACGAGGCGTACAAGCATACTGAGAAGGGGCCTGCACACCAACGCGTGATAAGGCAATTCCGCGTTCGTGTTGAAGCAATCGCTCTCAAAGAAGAAGCGATTGGTGAAGGGACGGCTGCTGTGGCGGGGAATTTGCTTTCGCATAACCCTGCCACGCACCTTTGGAACCCTGCTTGAGGTAAACCCTCACTCGGCAGAGGTCGGATGGATCCGTCACGGCGCCAACCGCGTAGCGTTGACCATTGGGGCGGAAATTCCCGCCGGGTCGGTGGCACGTGAGGCGTCGGTTCCCCCGGCAAAACCCGGCGGTGAGGTGGATTTTAAGTTCTTTCCTCAGGAGATCCGCGAACTCGGCGAGGTACGATGCTGCCCGCTGTTTGATACCTGGGAGCACTATGTTCCCGCTTCGGAAGGAAAATTCTTTCCCTTGGCTGGCGGCCTTCCCTTTTCAGGGGCTGCAAAGCTCATGTACCATGCGCCAGAGCACGCGCTATCGGCGCTTGCCAACGCAGCCACTCAATGCAGTGAATTCATGAGCGCGATCAGCGGTAATATCTACCCTGATCGTCAGGACCGCCAACCTTATGAGCTTGTGCGGGAGATGTGGGAATCATGGGCGTTCAATGTCCGGACGTACATTATTTCCATGATTTGGCCCGTAACGGCAATGGAATACGCCGGCTGCGAGGAGCCGGACGATTTGGGGTTCGTTCTCACAATGCTGGGATACGTCAACCCCTCCGCTGCGGCTGGCCTATGCGCCGAGCTGCTAAGCGGATGCATTCCAAACAAGGTCTCCTACATAGGCGTAGAGGGATCTCGCGTTGTGGTGCTGGTTGCACTGGGTTACCGGCAGCTCGGGTCAGTCCATTGCTGGAGCAAAGCTTCAGGAGCAGTGGACGATCATTAGGACAAAGCTCCCGGCCAAAACCGGCGAATACGCGCTGGAGGTCGTGGAGGTTGAAGAGGAGACCTCAGTGGCTGAGCTTCTCCGTACCGTGGTTAGCCAGAAGCTGGCTGACCCGGTACATGCAGGTGCTCCTGCGGGCGCTAAAGATGATATATTCATCATCTTTACCAAATGCCTGTGGCTGACCGAATGGCGTAAGTCCGAAAACACGTATGGTCCCAGCCCCGATGCGGGTAGGATCATCGATGAAAACATCGATGCCATGAAGGCGTTCGCCAATAAGGGCGGCCGGAGCCAGGCACCGACGATAGTCTTGTCGGGTCCTGGTATCGTTTGGCATGGAACAGCCATGCAGGAGGTCGCAACCACGTTTTTCATGAAGTGCCGCGACGCCGGTTTCCCAGCCTACCCATCCAATGCGATGTGGTTCGGCTGCTCAAAGAAGAGCCTAAACGGCGGCGTTGTCGGTATCGAAAGAGGCGGACACCAGTTTATGGGTCTTGTCTCGGCGTTCACCGACCTGGTATGTGTGCTGAGGCGTGAGTACTCGATGAGTGATGAGGTCCGGGAAGCCCTGGCCATCGCTCTGGATTTCATGGTAGAAAATGATTATCTGATGAACCGTCGGAGTCATACCTGAGCGCTGCGAAGCAGTGCGGAGTCAGAGCAGGCCTCACACCGGTGGACCGGTGGTCCTCATCTGAGGATGCGCCATGGGCGGAGGTAATCTCTGCTCCTAGGACGATGTCGAGTGGCCAATGCGCCACAAGTCACGCGTCATCGGCCAAAGCGCCTGCCGCGGCCGGTGCAAGGACTTCTGAGCAGCAGTCTGCGCCTCGCCCCAACGCGGGCAAAGGGCCACAGACAATGGCTCAGCGCGTCCGGTCCTCGACGCCGCCCGCAACGGGCAGGCAGAGGCTGGGCCAAGCAATGGCCGATTTTGGCCAGTCAGCCGCAAGTCGCGGTCTCTCGCCGGCAGTTTGTGGCAACCAGAGAGGAACGATACCTGCAAAGCCAGCGCAGGCGTGCGGGTATAGCCCGACTACGACTGGTGGCCCGTCTAAGACTGGCGGCCACAGAATCGATTTGAAGCCTGCCACCGGGAAGCAATTGTTGAAGGTTAAGCCTGATCCTCCCGAGCTTCCCAAGGATGCATACACCGATGATTTTCCATCCCTGTCCAAGCGCGAAGCCGCTAACAGATGGAGAGGTGGGGCCACAAGGAGTCCCAGCTGTGTGCCACCTAAGGTGGGAGGATCGATGCCATGCCTATCTTCGGCCGCTGGCCCTCCGCCAAAGGGTGCTGCTCCTTGTGCCAAAGGACCCGAGGTCAAAGCACCTGAGGTCACGGGCGCACCCGTGCCTAAAGCGGCAGGCGCTGACGCACCGAATGATGGGGGTTCGGGGGGATGCGCTCCCGCGAATAGTGAAATCACGCACCCTCGGCCCGAGGTTCCGCCGCGGAAGGCAGTGAAGAGTCCCCCGGCTAGCCTGTCTGAGCCGGCGAAGCCTAGCCAGACAGAGCCGTCACCTAAGCATGGGGGCAGCGTTCCAGATGTCGCTGGTGGGGATAATCCTCAGCCAGAGGACAGCACCCCATCCCTGTCGACCGATGCGTCGATGGGGATGGCTTCTCATCCCGAAGCATCCAGACCCGCTGGTCAGGATGCACAGCCCGCACCGGCGGATGCAGGTGGGGCCAAAGGGGCTTCACCCAGCCAAGGCGCTGCGGGTGGCGGCAATGATGGGGACGGCAATGGGGCGGAGGGAGATTCCCCTACCTCCCCTGCCGATGAGCTACCGGGCCGCGACGATCCTATGGATGGGAGCGGGACTGGTGGAGGTGGTGGACCCAATCCGCCCGATGGCGACGATGATCCGTCTGAACCCGGGGACCATGAATCTGGCCCGGAGTCGGAGTATTATGCGCCCGCTGAAAGCGCGGATGCTTGCATCGTTGTGCATTACCTGTTCCGAAGAGCCGGTTACCCGCCCGCGTTGGCGGCGTGGAGGAACGGGGCGCCAAGGCGCCTTCTTTACCCTAACCAGGCTGAATCTATTGAGGATGCCCTCGCTCTTACTCTGTGGCAAGGCCTATCAGAGGATCAGTTTTTCCAGCTGCTGGACAATGCTTCAGCAACTGATCGTCGTTTCGGCGAATACGACTGGGATTTCCTGTCAAAGGCTATTCTGTCTGACACGATGAATGCCGATGACATTCATCACGCAGGAGCCAAAGCGCTTGCTGCTTGGGCTGAGGATAACCTCGTTTGGCCCTCGGTCGGACCTAGTCGCACGGTTTAACCAGATGCAGACCGAAAGGGGGCATCCAAACAGGGAAGCGGCAAATGAGTCATGTGTCGGCCCAGGGAAACAGTATGTTCCCCGTCCTCCGCTGGAGGATCAGCCGAATTCGAACCAGATCTCCGCCGACGTATTCCGCGGTCGGGAGATCCGTTTGGGGCTCACTCTGCCTGACTCCCAAAGCGGAGATGATGAGCTCAGCGCGCAGGACGCAACGTGGAACGTTGAATACTGCGACTTTTACAAGGCCGCCGCGAATCTGTGGCGTGCGAGGTCATGCTTGCGCGAAGCCGCAGGATGCATGACTGAAACTGGGTATATTCACCCTCAGATGGCTGCGGCCATTGCGGCGACCGAAAAGGTCGAAAGATTTTGTAATGTTCTTCGGGCTGCCAACCGCTATGCCGGTTTGGGCACGTATCGATTCAATGAAATCGTGGGCAGGAGTCTGCTCGATGGATATGACGACTGGAGAACTCCTCCGAGGGAGGAGGACCATCCCGAGTTCCTTGCTCGGGAGGTTGAGGACGTCTTCCGTTCCTATTGCGCGGGCCTTTTGAGGTCTGAAAGTTTCGACCTCAGGTCCTGCGTAATTGACCCGGAACCGGCGCCCAAGGCGGAGTCGGCTCCCAAGGTGAAGCCACCTCCTCCATCTCTGTCGGTCAGTAGGGGCCTTCCTAGGCGATCGGCTCCTGCTGTACATACTGGGTCGGCTCACACCGCCAAGCGTCCAAGAGAGACTGGCGGTGGCTCCACTGGGAGCGTGCAGATCCCAGGACATTATTTCGGCAAAGCCCGCACAAAGGAATCCCCTGTCCAACCCTCTGAACCGCCAACGGGCGGGGCAGGGGGGAGCGCACAGCCGTCCGCAATGGATGTGGATAAAGAGGGGAGTAAGGGCGATGAGAAGATGACCAAAGCGGCCAAGGAGGCTGCCGTAGCGTCAAAGAGCGCAAAGCCGCATCCGGCGAAAGCGTCGCGTCCTGAGGCCCTAAGCGGCTTGTTGGATGTGACACTGATCAGCGATGTACGGGAGCGTGATCGGGATATTTCCGATGACGAGTATTCTCCTACGAATGTGTGCATGTTTCCAGAATCATGGGAGGGCGCAATGCCGACCTCCGTAACTGAAAAGGCCGGAGGCTTTGAGCAGTTCAGAAACGAGCTCATGAGGATCCAGAGAATCCTGGATTCTCCGGCGTTGGTTGACCTTGGTAAGGTCGATCTGGATGCTCTGGGCGAGCCGCCCAGGGAGTACGTCTCGGATGAGGATCACGAGAGTCACGTAGATGATGATGGGATGGGCCCATATGTGGACAAGTTCTCATCAATGGGCGACCGCGACCTAGTGCCCTCAAAGCAGGAGCCGCCTTACTATGAGGCAAAGGCGTGGCGTACCACTGAAGAGGAAATTGAGAGGATGAAGAACCTTTTTCCATACTTTCGTGCCGAAAATTATCGGCTTATGTCGGCGGGGACTGGTCCCATAGGTACCAAAGCGCACGTACAGGGCGTCCTCCCTGCTGGTGCGTCGCTAGAGGAGGCACTGATGGCAAAGCCCGATGTGTGCCCGATTGCGAGCAACTACAACCTCACATACGAGGGTGAAGAGGTTGTGTTTGATGCACAGAGCGGGACAGCAGGCAGAATCGCCTGTCCTGCCGGTAACGACATCTTCCATTTTTTCCCCGAAATTAGGGATGTGTCGGCGATGGTTGGACGAAGCTCCAGAGAGTCGCAAATGCTGTTAGAAATTTTGTCGGGCAACACTGACCCAACGCGGTTGAACGTGAAGCCCGGTGAGCCGGCTCCCTTCTTGTGTGGGACGGTTCCAGACATTCTGGGAGGTTGGATGTCAATGACTCTAATCTCAACGCTTTTTGAGGCCCTATACGGGATCCATAAGTGCACGAGCGTCGAGGTGGCGACCTGGGCGGGTTCTCTTGCGAAGGAGAACCCAGCGTACCCTCCAGTCGAGCTCCTAATACGGACAGTCTGGAGGGGAGATGGCACGACTGTGCGCCCGAATGAGGTACTTTTTGCGCGTTCCACCCTAATCGGGAGGGACGTGCCGTTCAAAGTTTTCAAGCGTTGGGCACTGCGTGACCGAACGCCTATGGGGCCTTTGCTTAGGCCGATGGGAGCAGCGGAGGTCCCTTATACGGGATACGTGCTGCTGACGATGGCCGAGTATCGGTCCGCCCTCAAAACGAGGTGCATCCGGAGGCCCGGCAAATTCGCCATCACAGTTTTCCCCATGCGACCTGAGCAGGTCTGCAGGGGGGAGATCACGATTGGGTTGGAGGGCGCAAAGGTGCCTCTCCTCAAGTTGCCAAGCCCCAATAGTGAGGGCGAATTTTATGTTGACGATCGCGTCAAATACATGGACAAGCGCCATGTCGTTGTGGCCGTTGACCTAAAGTGGATGGCCATCGAGGAGGCCGCCGGCATCTATAAAACCCGACGCGGTTTGATTGCCGTGCGGGAAGAGATACATGCACCCTTCTGGCGCGCATGCTATCTGCACCAGGAAGGGGATGTAATATACATCCGTCCCTGGGCGGTCCGTGAGTTGAATGTTCAGGGACCGCGGAGAGGGGTGTCATTTTCATGGGACAAAGCTCCCATGCATGACTACTGGTGCCCTCGGTGCGCGCATTTGAACATGTATGGCACCATTCTATGCAATGGTTGCCATTTGCCGATTTTCTATCGAGAGTGGGTGCCTGGCACCGTCCGCTCCCATGTTAGGAGAGGGCAGCCAGTCTGGTTAGACGGACTCAAGGCAGTCCGTGCCAGCAGCTGGTATGAAGGGGAGACTGACGTGTGGGCTCCTCTCATGGCATCGGTAAACCCGATCCGCGAGGTGGTCAGCTGTATGATCTCCGGTTTGCGCTGTGCGCCGCACCTTGTGCACAATCCCAATGCGGATATTGTGCAAGTTGCGTTTCAGGAGGTTGCAAAGGTCACCTCGAAGGACACTCACGCTTGTGTGCGTGCGAGTGATGAGGCTCTCGAGCGGTGGGTAGCGAAACAGCTGCTCATCGAGGAGAGCAATACTGGCGTCCCAATTCCCGACAATATGTCTGTCATGACATATTTGATCGAGCACCCGCAACAGGCGGCGCAATGGGGTCGTCATATGACGAGAAAGGGCAGTCTAAATTCAGCATTTGCCCTTTACCTCTCTGTGCATATTTATGATGCCTACCGCATCGGAATTGAGGACGGATATTTGGTTCCGCTGTATGGCCTAGGCGCCTCACGCGCGGACATCATTATGTCATTGGTTCAGGCTGAGCGACGCCTCGCGGACTTCAATAGTGAGGACCCAAGTTTCGATGCCTCCACTGTTCTTGATTGGAGTATCGACTCTCTGCGGGCCAGTGGTGGATCCATCACGGCCCCGATTGAGTATGCTGAGGCATACATTTATGTCGAAGACAACAAGGTTGACATGGTCCCCGCTGCACAGCGGGACGGCCAATGCGCCATTGTTTTTGCTGACCCGCCAACTGGGAAGCACCATAGGCGGGCAGCCACTCCTAGGGGAGATCATCGGTCTGCTACCCCGCGACCTGAATCCAGGTCAAAGGGGGATCAGCAAAAGGGCAAAGCCCCTGCGCAGTCCTGGCCCAAGGGTGGAGGTCACAAGGGTGACCAGTTTCCAGGAAAGGGTCACAAGGGTGATCAGTACAAAGGCAAGGGTGGCCAATACGGCTACCAACAAGGGCAGTTCGGTCGTGGCGGATCCGCCAGATCGAGAACTCCCACTGGCGGGTATCAGCCTGATGCTCGCGGGTCGGGATACAAGGGTGCACAGGCTGCCCCTTACCCGTTCCCGAGTCCGATGTATCCCACTTTCCCAATGGGAGGATACATGCAACAGCCTATGGCTGGCATGATGCCACAAATGTGGCCTGGCGCAATGCCGCAGGGTTGGCAGCCGCATATGCAGGGTGATCCCCGCGAGTTCGAGAATCCGAACTCGCCGCATACCCCTACATGGGGTGACGGTGACGAGTTGGCCGAGACTGTGCCTCCTCCCCCTGGGGACTGGAATGTCAACAAGGGGAAGGGGCGGCACGGCGGTGGACGACATCGGTGATACCTGAAGTCTGTCCATGCGTCTTGCATGGCTGCGCCAAAGCGCGCATGCTTTCATTCCGGAATTCACAAAAAGGGACTATGCTCCCTGTAGTATTTCTTTGTCTGGGCTATTCGCCGTTTCAGAATTCAGCTGCATGCGTAGCTGTGCGCTATTCGCGCAAGCTGCGATTACCTGTCAGGTGTGCATCGCCGCAGCAAGGCAGTCACTCTCGGCGGCGTCTATGGCCGCTGGTGATCTGCATCCACCTGCACCGCTGCTGCTGATGGTGATGGTGCTCATCAAGGTGCCGAGGTGAAGATCACGGGTGCCCTGCACCGCTGCCGGTGATGTCCTACTCGGACCTGAACCGCGGATCGCTGCTGGTGGTATCCATGGCGATTGTCCTCGAGTGATCGCGCGCCTAGACGGTGCTAATTTTATAGCCAAAGCTCATTGGTCTATGCACCATGTTTCAACCAACTGGCCAATGCGCCTAATCTAGTAATTAAAAAAAATTAAATCCACTTGAATCAAATGGTTCAATGTGGTTGCAATGCGAATGACAATTCTTTGGCTTCATGCCGGCCATTCCGAAGTTGATCCTTTGTTCTTTTCTGTTGTTGCTTTCTCTTGTTTGATTTGGCTACCGGCGAGAATCCGCCCCATACCCGTAATTCGGGGTGGTGGCGGGATCCGGGCTTCAATGCGAGCCCGGGTATGGGGTCGCGAACCCTGGTAGCCTAATCGGCTTTGTTTGTCTTGTTTGTTGCATTTCAACTTCAATATGGCCAATGCGCCCTTCCAAATTCACTTCCTCTCTTTGTACAGGCGAGGGGGGTGTTTTTGGGGGCATGTACTTTGATCAAACAGTTTGTAGTACGCCATTACCCAACGCGGTATTTGGCTCAAGCTTTTTACTCCGTCGATTCGACCTGCCATAACCGTCAAAATCGCTGGCAGCGGCGCCGTGCCGGTGCGTGGGTGTTCGAATCCCACGCCCCGGATTACGGCGGCTGGGTGGCTTTGGGTGTGGGTCAGGTTTGGGTTGGGAGTCGCATTGTTGCTGCTGCTCCGCTTTTGCTTGATTAATTGCTTTGCTCGCTTGCTTGCTGCGCTCGCTTGGTTGGCTGCGCTGGTCCCCTTTCCTGTTTGGGTTTTGCGGTTAAACAGGATCCCCCGTTTGTTATGTTAAAACCCTCTAGGCCCCGTGCCGAAATTGGGTAGCTGTTCTGAGGTCCTTGTTGGTGTTGCTTCCCAAGTTCCATTGATCGCCATTTGGCTCAAGGCTCAAGACACAATTGAGGTTCAAGATCTGATGTGTGACTGCATACCTACGTGATCGGCATTCAGAGCGAAAACACTTCGCTTGCGCTGCATTTGTCAGGACCACTGTTGTAACTATCATTCCTTCTCCCTTACAACGTTTACACGGGTTTGGCTATAACGGCATCGTCCGTATACACCTTTCTACGTGGTTGGTATTACAGCTTGAGGGTTCGGTGCATAGCGTCCCACGGGACGTCACCTTGCCGTCTCTTGACAGGTTATCAGCCGTAACTACAAGCTCTACACTGGACTGGGGGACAGCTGGTTTATTGCGGGTACAGGGACAATAAAGGAACGATAACCTACACAGTACAATGGCGTCTTCGGCGAGCCCAAGTACTGCAACTTTTGGGAACAGCAGCTCAGAGGGATCTAATGGATTGATGGCTCTTCCTGCGGTGATGGATATGGTTGCAGATTCACAGGATGAACCTGGGAGCGGAGGTTCCGCGCTATTCAGCGACATATCTACTCCCACAAGATCATGGAAGCAGATCGATGTTCCTCAGGAGTCGAAGAAAAGAGAATCCCCACCGAGAAGATCATCATCTTCGCCTGCGACACCACGGACGTCGCAGAAGGGCGTGAGATCGACATCGAAGGGTGGGAGGTCAAAATCATCCACCAGTGCAGATTTTCGCGCCGTGATCAAAGAGAAGAATAAGATGGAGGTGGAGATCGGGGAATATCAGAAGACACTTGATGAAATGTCGGCAGCAATGGCGAATCTTAACCCAGAAGACTATGGAAGCACCATCCGGATCCAGGAGCTGGAAAGACGATGCGAGATTGCCAGCAAGCAGTCGGGACATCTAGTGAGTCACCACCAACACCACATGGCTGAGGCATGGCGCAAGTTTGAGGAAGAAGCCCAACAGATGCGCAAAGTGGAAATGAACGCATTTCAGTACGGGGAGAAGAAAGACATGGAGTCGAATATTATAATGCAACAGATGAGGCAAGCTGAAGGAACTATCATGGAGCAGAAGCGGGAGATTGCTTTGATGAAATCCTACATGGCAAGCGAGAAGTCGGCCGCGCAGGAATCAGCTATACGTGCAAATCAGATACACCGTGAGGCTTCACAACAGATATCAGTTTATCAGCAACAGATCTGAGGCATAGAATCTTCTACATCTATCGAGAAGTTCAACGAGGAGGAGATGGTCCAAAGTCTGAAATCACAGTTGGAGCATGCTCTCGTCAAGCGCCCCGAGACGTACTCTTTGGAGGACTCCAGGGAACAGCTGATGGCGAGGCTGAATGACGTTACAGTATTTGCGGAACAGGAATCGAAGAGAGCAGATTGCTTGGTTCGCGAAAAAGAAGAGATCGTCAAACAGTATGAGTCCGACGTGTCGATGAAGGACCAGATGATTGCTGTCGAAGGTGGTCATCGTCAAGATGCGATCTTGGAGTTAGCCCAGGTCAAAGAAGAGGAACAAGAGGAACGGTGCACGATGGACGAGAAGTCGAAGGAGGCTGAGTACTGGAGATTGACAGCTAAGGGAATGTACGATGAGTACCTCGAGGAGATGCATGAGCTTCAGAGACAACTGAAAGAATGAGAGGCGACGCTCAAGCAAGAAGAGAGTTTTGTACGCCAACTCGATGCTGACAACGAGGAACTACGTGCACACAAGAAGCTGGAGACACAGGAAGCCTCCAGCAGCAAAGATGGACATCGTGAACGAGCAGTAGTGAAACGCGCTGAGGGAGGAACCCAGGCTAATTCAAATAGGATAGACAAGAAGGTGGCTGGGTCAGTCCCGTCATCGTCTTCAAATCAATTCCCTAATTCGTCGCTGATGCCAGGTTCGATCCTCTTTCCGTCTTTCGGTGATCCAATGATCGATGTACACCTATCCCAGATGCAAGGGGTTGTTGGGCATGTCCCACAATCCACTACTACGACTGGTGGTGGTGATGGAGGGGGAAACAACGGTACTACGCCCCCATTTGATTACGGTGGATTCCCGCCCAATGGGAATGGGCAGGGAGCGGGTCGACGTCAGTTGAGCCTCGCTGGTGGCGGAGGGGGACCTCCGGATGATCCACCCGATGATGAGGATGAGGATGACGACGACGAAGGAGATGAGGAAGACGAGGAAGAAGAAGAGGAAGAAGACGATCGGACACGGAGGAGACGAAGGAGATCGAGAGAAAACCGAGAGATCAAGAATGATCGACCGAGAATCTCGAGGAAAGAGGCCGAGAGAGTATCTATTCCGGCCTGGCCAAAGATCCATCAACTTGACACCTGGAAGATGCAACTGCTTATGAATGTTCTGAGCGCATGTGCAGATCCAGATACCGACGCATGGACGAAATGGCTGGAGCAGGCTCTTGGGTTGAACCCAGACCTGGATTTGCTTAGCGATTCAGGTGGCGACAGATTTGCTACGATAGATATTAAGATGGCCATGGGCATGCAGAACATGCTGAAACAAGCACCTGACGAAGCCAAGGACGTATACCTCGATGCTACACGACACTCTGAACTACGACATCAACAAGGTGTGATCGTGAAGGGACGAGAGTTGGTGGCATTAGTTATGCAATCATTCAGAACTTCCGATAGAACGGATCTTGTCTACCACATCGAGCATCTATTCAACCTTGACTTTCCTGGCGACAAGACCTTGGTCATGTTCAGGAACAAATGGTATGATTTGCTGCTGAAGATGAGGAGCGAGGACAGACCCAGTAAGCTGGCTCTCAGAGACATCCTTTACAGGAAGATCAAAGGGAGCTAGAAGATGGAGTTCGGCCTCAATGCCTACCATAGGCTACCGGACAAGCATCCTCAGAAGACGTATGAATTCTTATTGGCGTTGATCGACTATCAGATCAAGGCAGATCGGGAAGACCTGATGCTCGACATGAAGGAGAAATCGGTCAAGTCGATGATGAAGTCAGGCGGAAAGGATGCGGCTCCAGCAACTGGCAAACAGGAGAACCAGGGTGGCAAGGGCAGAAAGGGGAAACCCGGTGGACCTGATGCCGCTCCTGTGCTACCAAAAGCCAAGGCAAAGGGCCACGCTGGCAAGAACGGCAAGTCCGACGGTGCCAGCGACAGAGGCAAGAGTCCGGGCGGAAGCAAGGATAACCCCTGCTTGTACCACTTCAAATCGGCGAAGGGGTGCGTGAAAGGGAATGAATGCACTTTTTCCCACAGCAAGAAGACGGAGCATAAGTTGGAGAGCATGTCCAAGGGGAACGGAAAGGGCAAATCCAAGTCCAGATCATCGTCACCAAAGAGGGATGATGGAGCATGCTTCGCGTTTCAGAAGGGGAAGTGCGATAGGGGAAGCGCTGGTAAGTACAGGCATGAGCTCATCAAGAACAATTCAGCTCCAGCAACGTCAAATGACAAGGCGCAAGCCAAGTCGAAGGCTGCCGCCAAAGCCGAAGCGCCTGCCATTGCGAGGAGGGCCATCGCAATGCCCGCGATAGTCCTGAAGCAATCGGCTCCTGCAGGGAAGGTAAGCTTCAAGAAGGACGTTGATCAGGTCGATCCGGACGAAGCCGAGACTGTCTACCACGAGCACGATGACGACGCGATGAGCGAATCATCGAGATGGTCTGGCGAGTCCGAGATCCCCGAGAAAATGGTGTGGTTCAAGGAAGTGCTCGACGTCGACGAGAATGGGGAGATCACCTACCTCGAAGACGAGAGAAGGCAATGGGAACGAAAAGGGGAATGGTACGGTTATGAGGACAATGAGAATGAGCCTTATCAGTACGTGTACGTCGACGAGAAGAAGTTCAAAAGCAGTGATCATCGTGAATTGTCAGCCTATCAAGTCCAACGATCATTGATACGTGCGAAGATACTGAGAGAAGTAGTGGATGATGTATATAAGAAGCACTACTTCCCGGTGACCAAGGAGAGCAGCATAATGTTCGAGTATGATCGGAACAAGGACGAGATCAAGGAATCGGCTGTCGACTGGAAGAAGCAGCATGGTATGCCGAAGAACGTTTTCGCCATGTCAACGTGCATCAGCAAACGGGTGAAATGGTTGATGGACACCGGATGTGGTCATGATCTCATTGGAAGAGCCAAGGCGAAGAGCCTGGGTGTCGACATCGTGAAAGATGACGACGAGATCGTGTTCCAGACCGCGAATGGTTCCACTTCCACATCTGATGTGGCCAAGATAGTCGTGGACGAGTTGGACGAGACTGTCGAGCCGCATGTATTGGATGAGACACCCACGGTATTGTCAGTGGGGAGGAGATGCATGAAGATGGGTTATGCATTTCACTGGATGCCTGGTAAACTACCTTTCATGGTTACGCCAAAGCAGGGATTCGTGCACTTGCAGGTCAAGGACGACATCCCGTACCTAGTGAGTGATGGTAAACTTCGGAGTAACAGGCATCGCCCTACGATAGACGACCTCAAGGAGCACTTTTCGGAAGTATTGGCGATGGTAACGAACGACGAGGCAGATCAGGGAGGTGACGATGAGAACGACGTCACACCCGCCGCTGTCGGTGAGTCCGCAGAGGCCGAGGGCGAACACCACGACGGGGCATTCGACTTCGGGCCACCCGGAGGAGCCGGTCCGGTACGTCCGCCTCCCGTGGCTGAGGAAATACCTGTAGATGTTGGGTCAGTCCCGCATCGACATGGTGATGCCGAAGCTCACGAGGAAGAGGCTGATGAAGATGATCCAGATGCCGGAATCGAAGTAGACGTGTACGAAGGATCATCAATAAAGAGGAAAGTGGGAGTCCTCAAGAAGGACGCCAACTCCATAGCTCATTTGCTTACACACAGATACCGAAATCCCTTCTGCGAATCATGCGTCAAGGCAAAGATGAGACACTTCAGATCACGAACGGGAGCATTCAAAAGAGAAGTGAAGACGTTCGGTGACCTGGTGACGTTCGACTTTGTGACGGCATCAGGAGATCATGAAGTGGAAGGCAGGTATGCGCTCATCATCCGGGACATATATACCGGAATTATCATGGCTTATCCCACCGCGAGAAGAGACACTGACTCAGTCGTCAGGGCTATCAAGCACTTCTGCGGGAGGAGGAAAATCAAGCAGGTATATTCAGATGACGGCCCGGAACTGATCAATGCGTGCGTGGAGCTGAAGCTGAACCACGACCTATCGCTGCCTGGACGGCCGCAGAACAATTCCCTTGCTGAAAGAACAAATCAATTCATCATTGACCAGACTTCGGCTTGTCTAGTACATGCCGGTCTACCCACGTGTTATTGGGTGCAGGCCATCACCACTCTGTGCCATCTCATGAACATCGAAGAGGTGAACGGATCGAGTGCATGGATGAGGCTGCATGGCGAGGAGTTCAAGGGCGAGAAGATACCTTTTGGTGCGCTAGTGGACTTCAAGCCGAGCGAAGCACGAGGGGGAAAGAGGGAGAAGTTCGAGCCGAGAGGGGAAACTGGTATATTTGCTGGATATGTGTTGAGCACCGGTATGCATTGGGCAAACAAGTATCGTGCTTGGGCACTTACTGCATTTGCGGGTGCAGAGCTGAACATCAAGAAGGCAAAGGTTCCGCCTCGGTTGAGAATGCCACATCAGACGGAGAGGATGATCCTGAAATCTCCTCTGGCGTTCCCAATACAACAGAAGTACAAGGTTGCCAACGAGACTTTGGAAGGAATAGAGATGTCTATCGATGCAATCGGTCTGGATGCACGTGACCGCCTGATCGAGGATGAGGACTACGAGCCTGAATTGTTGCAGAGTGACGAGAAGCGACTGCTTGACGATGAAGTCGATCAGATCGCTGGTCTACTGCTCGACGATGGCCCGGAAGTAATCGCCGGAGATCGGGGGGATCATGCAGGAGAAGAAGATGCTAGACCGAGCTCCTCAAAAGGGAAAGGAGATGGACACCCTAAGGGCGATGAAAAGGTTGCGAAGTCCGACCTTCCACACGTGTCAGTTGGGCTACCCGGGGATGGTATCACGTACGTCAACGACGATGGCAAGGAGGTTAAGATCGACAAGGCCGGGAGACCGTATCCTGTCGGGAAGGACGGATTCAGGCTAATGAAGACATCGAGACCTCCAGAGTTCACTCCTGAAGAATGGAAGATGATGAGTAAATATTACACCAAGGAAGAGAAGGCCGAAGTGAAGGGCGGTGGCAAAAGGAAAGAGGAAGATCCCAAGAGTAAAGAGTCTGATATTTCCGCGCCGGCAGAGGCACGGACATTACAGATGCCCGGTGGTAAGAGAATTCGAGCGATGCTTCGGAACCGCTGGGGTGGAGTAGAATGGCAGTACAATTGGGGATTGCGGAAGAACATATCAAAGATCAAGAACCCAATGGATGGGAAGCACTTGGCTGAGCTTGAATGGGTCAGGATTGTTGTTAATCCTGTCGACGGGGTGGTTGTTCTCATGGATTCCAAACAGTCCCAAGACGTCATGAGACGAAACGTTCAGCTTGAGAAAGAATTTGAGTGTCTGGTGGTAATTTATGCCTGGAAGTTCAAGTCTGAGGAGCGATCAAAGTCGACTCCAAACTGGACGAAGGCGGTTGCATCAGTCATGGAGAGTCATAAAGACGAAGCTGAGACAGCATCGGGGACGGATCCATCGGTCGACGAATCGACGGACCTCACCTGGTATGAATGGGAGGAGTCTGCTGAGATAGTTTCTGGAAAAGTGCCACTCGCAATGCCTGCGATAGGCGAGGACGGTGAAGCCAAGAAGTACCCATCGATGCCGTGCGTGACTTCTGAGCGAATACAGCACAGAGAGAAGGCTGTGAAAGTTGTACGATTCTTCGACGCTTTAGTATCCAGGCCGGTAGGCCGGAAAGAGATGTTGACCAACCCTGATGCATTGGCATCAATGAAGAAAGAGTGGTCGGGATTAATCGACCAGGGGGTCTTCGATCTTGGCGCGGTGCGTGAATATGACGCTGTAGCCAGAGAAGCAAAAGCGAAGGGGGAGGAAATACACATGGCTCGCGCACATGGCATTTGCGTTGAAAAGCACTCACAGTTGCCTGTTGGTGATCCTAAGAGGAAGTTCAAGGGTAGAGGCGTGTTGCTGGGGAACCAAGTGAAGAACCAAAGCTTTGAGGCTGCGATGTTTCAAGATTTGGGGAACTCCCCTGCTTCATTTGAAGCCTCGCGTTGGGCGGATTTTCTGGGTTGTCATGATGGCTGGGATGTGCAGATGGCCGACGCTGTTCAGGCGTATATACAGGCCACCTTGAGAGGCACGCCGTGTTGGATTGAATTGCCACCGGAGGCCGTGCCAAGTGAATGCAAATGGGATAAGTACAGAAGACCAGTCGTCCCGTTGAGGAAGGCGCTGTACGGACACCCAGATGCGGGAACATTTTGGGAGCAGCACTGCGATGAGTCGGTGCGTGCCGTTGGTTTTGAGCCCATCGGCGAAGAATGGCCTTCAGTGTACATTCACGAAAAGCTCCAGCTTGTTCTGGTTGTGTATGTCGACGACTTCAAAATGGCAGGGCCGCAGAAGAACCTTGCCCAAGGGTGGAGCATGTTGCGTACACGTTTGAAGATTGAGCCCGAGACTGGACTTGACATGTACCTTGGTTGCAATCAAAGCAAGGGAAACGTCACTCTCGGGAACGGACACCGAGTAACAACGGTGACCTATGACATGGAACAGTTCCTACGTTCCTGTGTCGACCGCTATCTTGAAGTGGCGGGCGACGTGAAGTTGAATAAGGTTGTCACCCCTGAGTTGCATGAAGAAACAAAGAATCACGTCTCACGGAAGCCTGCCAGAGAGGGGCCGTCAGTCGTGTGCAATTGGTGTAACAATCTTGTGCCCACCGACGGTTCTGCCACAGTGCCGGACCAACGGGGAGGGACTCCTGAGTTGGCCATGAAGGAGCCCGTGCGTGGACACCTTGCTCCGCATGCCGCTAGCGTACTGATGAAGTTGCTGTACGGTGCGCGGATTGCTCGCTTCGATTTGTTGCGGCAAGTGAATCGCCTAGCACGGAACGTGCATAGGTGGACTGACTCCGATGATCGGGGTTTGCATCACTTGATGTGCTATGTGCATCATACCAAACATTGGCGCATGGTCGGTTGGGTTGGAGACCCTATGGACGATGTGCACTTGGCCTTGTATGCGGATGCTGACTTTGCGGGATGCATTGACTCGCTGCGTTCCACCTCCGGTGGACACTTGAATATACAAGGGCCTAATACCCGGTTTCCGTTGTCTGGCAGCTCTAAAAGACAGGGTTGTGTGAGTCACTCCACTCCCGAGGCCGAGATTGTTGCGGCCGATGTTGCCATGAGATCGATGGGTATGCCCGCTCTCAAGCTGGTAGAGCGGATTCTCAAGAAGTCACCGAACTTTGTGTTCTATGACGATAATAAGGCTATGATCGGTGTCGTGCGATCGGGGAGGAACCCCACGATGCGCCACCTTGAGAGAAGCCATGGTGTTAGCATTTCGTGGATGCATGAGATGTTCACACGTGATTACATGTACTTGGCGTATGAGGTCACCGACAGGATGGCGGCCGATATTTACACCAAGGCGTTCAATGATGGGCGCAAATGGAAACATGCATGTTTGCAGATTGGTCTACTTGACCCGAGCTTGCTGTCTGACCCGGATACCCTCAAGGCGCTCACACCCACGTGTGATCCCATAAAGGGGACCATGCAGACCGCTTCGGGGACAGTTGACGGAGTTCCAACATTTCCGTACACACACATACCGATCATGCCCCCGGACCTATGGTGGTCTGGATTAACATCCAAAGAGGGATTGCATGAGCATGAAGGACATGATCCGGTTGTTGTTGCCAAGGGACCCAGATTGATGCGTGTGAAACCTCCACTCGCGGTTATGACACCGTTTGGGAGCAAGTGGCTTCGTTCCACTTGGTTTCTGAAGAATGGGTCATGGCTCAAAGTTGAGGATAGAGTTGACCCGGGGCTACAATGTGTGCGAATTGATGGTTGGGTTGAACGCGCAGTTTGGCAGTTTCATCCCGTACCGGTCGCTGCACCGGCGCGGGAACGGTCTCCACGACCACGACCAATTCACGTCGGGTCCGGGGATGTTGACATGCAGTCCGTGCTGGCCGCATTTGTTGAAGAACTGTCGAACGAGCGCATAGAGTTGAAGTGTGTTAACGACCTTGCTTTGGAAACGTTGCTCCGATTGAAATTGCTCATGCGTTGTCTGCATATCAATCACGAGCAGCTTGTCCCTGGTCGTTGTTTTGTTCCGTATCGCATTGCGGTGAAGCACAAGCCACAGTTAGCGCCGGGTATTGAACTCGCGATGGTCAAACATGACGGTGGTGTGCTTCGCGCTCCTGTTCATGTCTCGCTTCCTGGTATGAGAACTCGCACAGTCGTCACTCTTTACAGTGTTGACTTGGCTCGGCCCATCGTGCTGATGGCATGTTCCGAACCACGTAACTGGTTCACTGCTCTTGCCCGCCATGACGGGCCGCAGGTTGTCACCATAACTCTGGTTGATGACTTACTGAGCGAGTACGGGGGGAGAATCGCCAGACATGTGCTTACCAAACCTTCCGATTTGTTGTTCTTCGCCGGGCCTTGCACGGGGGGATCATCATGGGCACGCCTCAACAAGACTCGCGGCATTGACACCGCAGAGAAAATCGAGGCCAAACAAAGAGAATTTTGGAGATTATTTGAACGGTTCGTTGAAATTAAACGGCATGCCATGACAAAACGAGCTGCGATTTTGTTTGAGTTGCCTGGAAGTTGTGATTATTGGAAAGATGAGAGACTGCATGAGGTTGTGCATGATGGGACTAGTCACGAGTTTGATGGGTGTCGCTATGGCTTGAAACAAAGATATGCAAAGAAACCCATGCCAATCAAGAAACCATGGAGAGTTGTATCATGGAACTTTGAACTTGGTGGCTCGTTGTCTAAGAAATGCAATGGAAACCATGAGCATGGACCTTGTGCTGGTCGTGAAACCAAAGAAACCCAGTTGTACACGTCTATAATTGTGGGTGTGATCCTTCGCCGTTTTCGTGCTCGAGCAAGGTGCCTCAAACCGGCACCGTTGAAACTCGCTCTTGCTTGCATTACGCGAAGGAGATCGCGGAAGCACCAAGCTACTGCGAGCGAAATCTGCACCACCCCAACTGCACAACCGAGGTGCTGGGTCAGTCCCGAACCTCTGGTGCATACGGGGAGCTGGGTCAGTCCCGAACCCCAAGCTTCAAGGAGGAGCTGGACGAGTTCGTCACCTCAATCTGAAGCTGGGATCGCATTGGGACAATTCCGTGGCTTCATTTGCAGCTGCTTATTTTGGGTTTTCCTGGGTCTGGAGAATATCATCAAGATGACTGCCAATCCGAATGTCGTCAATGCAAATGAGTTCTTCTGCGTGCCTGTTGGGAAATCTAGGCAAGCAGCAATCTTCTTGGGAAATTTGGTGAAGAACGCCATCGAGGAAGGCAAGAGGATACCCAAGAGGATGGAGATGAGCAGCGACCTGGGTATGTGCGTGAAGTGGATCGAGGACATAGGCGTCCCCGCTATTTATGCATACTCTGCGTACTACTCTGCCAAGGGCCGCGGGATGATGAAAGGTGAAGGGCAGTCTATGAGGGTTGCCTTAGAGTTCATCAGCAAAGTTTTCGGACAGCTTTCTGCCGACGAATGTATGCTTGGATGGAGGGAATTCTGCAGCAAGGGAAAGAAGATCGTGTCGGCGCTGAACCAACTTTGCGGTGAGGCAACGATGCTGGCGAAGAACCCCGAGTTGCTCAACGTAACCAAGTACTGCATGGAAGGGGCGGATATGTTGAGATCAATCGCGAACATCTGGGATCTCGCACTAGGCGTGGCCGAGGACAACGATGAACGGTCGTTCAAAGCTGCATTCCACCAGAACACCCCGGTTGGGGAGGTGTACAAAGAATTCATCAGCGACGAGTCATCTAGGGCATCGTCATCGAGAAGGTGGAGGAGCTCCGAGGAGTTCCAGACGACTGCAGAGTTTGAGAGGCACGATCGGAGAATTGCAAGAGTACAGAGATCGAAACTGGGGGAAAGTGTTCACGTTGAGCGTGATCAAGGCTCCCAAGATCGACTCCTACGGTCGTGGTTCCAAGGACGACTACCAGAAGAATTGGGACCTTGGGTTGGTCTACCAGAATGAGCTGCAGGCATCGATGAAGAACCTCGCATATGCACTGAGGAGGGATGAGAATGCCAGCCAGAACAACCTATTGCGCTGGATGATCTGTGGGTCAACCCCCAGTGACATCTCTGATGCGTGCATCGGGGCGGTCAATTCGCTCATGTGCGTATCGTTCATCATGAGGAGATTGCAGCCATTGCTCGGTGAGAAGGACTCCAAAGATCAGTCGTATACAGCTTATTTCCGTCCAGACAAAAGGGAGCTGAACGATCTCTACCGGGAGATTGAGTACGCCAGGGATTTCCTATGGTGCATCGATATGATCTATGAGTCGAAGCTGCCTGCGATGAACATCAACTCCATCAGTTTGGCACCGCACGCGGCTGACAGGGCCGCTGAGAACCAAGATCGGCGCAAGTGGGTAAGCTGGATGAAGGAGATCGAGAAGAAGGCCGAGAAGGACGTCATGATCGAATTCTTCCAGAATAAATACTGCACGATTCATGAAATCGAGAGGGAACTGGAGAAGTACCCCGAGGATTTCGTGGTTGGGGAAGAGCCGACATGGTGGGTGATGGGCTCATCGAAGACGGAGCCGCCACGGAAGACGGAGCGACAGCAGAAGTCGGCATCAAGCTCCGGGCAAAGGAGTCAAACCGCTGGTGGGTCAGTCCCCCAGCCGGGAGCTCCAAGTGGGGGGTCGCAAGCCAGCGATGCTGTCAAGATCGACAACGAGATCATCGACTCCATTTTCCGAATGAACTCTGGCGGTGACGACGACAGATGGGTAATTATCAACCCAACTGCTGGACACGATACCTACACTTCATTCGAAGGGGGTACCACTTTGGGCGGAGCGACTGTCAATGTGAAATTCAACATAGACAACAATACGGGGTACCCAATCATACAAACTGTATTTGGGCCGTGTCTTGCAGAAGGCAAGAACGCAACATATTGGGAGTGTATGCTGAGATGCCTGACCTCTTCGCTATTGCACTTCGAGGAGAAGACCAGCGCGGAGAAGATCATTCTTTCCTATGTTGGGAAGGGAAATGCGGCATGGCTACAGCTGTATGCTTTCTTGTGTGCCCAAACAGGATGCTTGATTACTGGACGCCTTCCGGGCGCCAAAGCCATCAACGCGTTGATTCAGGCGGAGAAGAACCCGGACAACGCACCTGGACAGTTGAACCGGATTATCAATAGGCAGAAGAGGAGCCCCATTGGCGAGGCGACGATTCGCGACATGATGATCCACAAGAAGAGCTTCTTGGTCCTGGATTGGCCCCTGCGGGCCGTCAACTCGAAAGGGAGCACGAAGACCTTCCAGATGATGGTCAACGAACAGGGATGGACAAACATCGAGGAGAGATCATACTATGGGTCGAGTGAGCAAGTCTCCTCACCCAACGACACGTTGAATATCATCTCCCGATTGCAGAAGCTGGATAAGCTCATCGCTGAACGGCGGAGGCGAGACATGGATGACTCACCAATGTCGGTGCACATCTGGATGTCGCTATATGATTGGGTGTGCATGAGAGGATGCGGATGGCAGGTGACCGCCAACCCCATCATCGACTCCCTGCAGAAGGCGATATCTGACCTCGTCAACACATGCAAGGGCCTGGTCGTGGTGAGCGTGAATCGCGATGTTGCTTTCCATGGTGGAAGAGGGGACTTGGGGACGATCGCCAACAAGGTTAGCGAGATCTGCAAGGCGGCAGGCGCGCTGGTGACCGAGAACGATCGCCTGTGGCGCGTGGTCCATGCGCTCACAGGAAAGAACTACAAGATCCCTGGGAGCTCGAACTTGCAACATTTCCTCCTGAAGCGACTGCTGATTGAGAAATCCATCGATGCGGTCGCACCAAGCAACGCGTTTGTGTGTGAGCTGGAGGGGACGTGCATAAACGAGCCCGACCTTCGATTCAACATCCCGAAGAACATGGAGGAATCGAAGGTGAAATTCGAGTACAAGCCGACCTTCACTGCACAGTCGAAGAGGAAACAAGAGCAGCAAGATGAAGGACACGGCGAGCAGGATGCTTTTGGGAAAGCCGATGTCGGTGATCAACGTCTTCGATGGTATACGGTCACGGAGCTCAGCAAGTTTATCTGCGAACTTTGCGCTAAAGAGATGCAGATGAGCAAGTCGAAGGTGCTCGGACCGAATTCGAAGTACAATCCCTCTTCTTGCGTGAACTGTTGCGCGAACTGGAACGCGGACACGAACGGTATTGCAATGTCTATCGAGGGGAAGAAAATGTACACGCGCCTCTTCGCGGAATGCGTGGTGGCAATCCCCGACCTTCAAAACCTCATGGTGGACGTCAACAATATCCAGGCCATGATCACGATCATACGGGAGCTCGTGTATTCAAGGCTGAAGAAGGAGCTTTCTCACGTGGGATTCGTGAGCATGACTGTGGATCAAGCAGCGCAGTTCTACAACAACGGTCACGGGAAGCAATTGTGCGCATCCCGGGATGTGATCGTGTGCAAGAATTCCGAGGGAGTCGAGGAGAGGATGTCCATCTTCTTGATAGGCAAGGATCTTGGCAATGTGGCATATTCGTCCTGGATCAAGAGTGTGCTCGACCAAGGAACGATGTATGAACTCCTGGGACAAACCACGAACGAGGAATCCTTGGGAGACGTCGTCGAGATGGTGTTGGGATTCTTTGAGGTGATGTCGTACTTCCAGCACGAACTGCCACTGTGGAAGGATGCATGGAAGATCAAGAGGGAGTTCGAGCAGTCAATAGTGCGACACCTCGCTGGGAACGTGACCCACACGACGGGCCAGAACAGAAAGCGGAACAGACCGTCCGCACAGCTCGGCGTGCCCACGAAGGAGGTGCTTGACATCATGAACAAGGTCAAGCCCAGACATCCACGATCCCTGATCACCGAGCCCTCTGCACAAGGTTCCAAGAGAAAGGCCACGGAGGGCGAAGATGAGGGTCTTGGTCAAGCACCAGACCCGAGTCGAAGTTCTCAAACCAATACTGAGAAGGAAGACAAGAAGCAGCGAGTGATCGACGGGCGGAGAGCGGCACTAGGATTCCTGGAGTCAATGGAGAAGTGCATGGGAGATATGGGGATCTGTAAGAAGTGCGCGAACCTGGCCCACGACGGCGACTGCAAGGACATTGAGGAGGCTGCTGGAAATGAGAAGGCGATGAAGGTGCTCCGTGAGCTACTCAGCAGTGACCCTATTTCATCTGATGAAGACATGGGGGATACGGAGGAACCGTCCTCATCAACGTCCAAGGAAAGAAAGAAAGGGGGACAAGCAGGGAAAGAAACAATTGAGATGTACAGCTACACTATTAATTTGGTGGAGATGGCTGACACGGCTGAGGGAGGAGAGCTACAATGTGGTGGCGTCGACCTCACCTACAACCCGTGCGGGGACAACAGGACATTCAAGAAGACGCTTGAGATGGGATGCGACACCATCCCGTGCTACATCCCGAAGTATGGCGATGTGAGTGATGTGCACTTGCCATGGGCGTATGCGTCCATCGTTGACCCCAAATACTTTCCCAAAGGTGCAATCCTTGAGCAAGTGGACGTGATGCAACTTGGCAAGAGTGTCAACTTCTGCATTGCTCCTTTCGACGGTGCTCCACTATGCAGGATTGGTGATGATCGCTCGGTATTTACTACAAGGGACCAAGCAAACCAGCTATCTCACGACCTATGCAGAGTCCTTCGACACAAGATCGGCAATTGCCGAGGAAGTGCTTTCAGGTGCGACGAGGGTGGATGGGTCGACATTGATGCTGTCATTGACGACCGGAACAACGACATATTCCCACCATACACCACGAGAGCGAAACGATACATGGGCATCATGGAGGTGATCAAGTGGCAGGAATCCGGAAGCAGAAAATCGAGATTCCAGGTTTTGGCAGCAAGGTTTCCGAGCATCATGAACCCGAACGACACGAGGGCAGCCAGGGAGGAAATGACCGAAGCTGGCGTGGATCGGGACGACATCGACAGGATGTTCAACAGATGCGATGGATGGTACAGACCTTGGTGCATCCGAGTCACAACCGGTCACAGTGATTTTGGATTCATGAGCTCATCCGCACTGGCGAATAGGTATTCCGCAAGAATGGGTGATTCTCTCGGAGGAGCATTCCATGTGACGTATGTGGAAAACCTGCCAAGCATCGTACGCTGTGGGTTAGTCCCCGGCGGAATCGATGGCGGCAACAGGCTAGCACTGCACTTCGGGGCGTTTGCTCCATGGGATGAGATGAACGTGGCGACGAAGACAACGCTACGGAACGTGAGGAGAGGGGATCCGATTGCGATCATCTATATTCCCAGTGCAACCCTCGCGCGGTATGGGGCTGGAGTCGCGGCTAATGGGACTTTCATGGTCTTTGACGTGATCCCGTTCTATGAGGTCAAGTCCATTTGGATTGGCAAAAGCAACGGAGGGAAGCGCCTGGAGTACGCTGACATCAAGAGGGCGTACTCGAAGTGTGTGGAGAACGAGATCTGCCCTGGCTTTGTCAACTCTTCCCAAGAGTCGGCTGCGATGTTCCTCCAGAACGTCGCAAAGATCAGCGAGAGGATGCCGGAGACTGAGACAGGTGCCGATAATCTGCACTACATCGTTGACATGGTTAATCGTGCCTGCGAACTCTATCGAATCAACAAGATGGAAGAGTTCAATGCACAGGTCAACGAGGTCCGGGACGAAATCAGCAAAGTCGTCATCCTGAATGACGAGACATGGGAAGGACTGAGGTGCCGGATATGTCCATCATGTGCGACCGCGATCCCCACCTGCTTCTGCTTATGCCTGGAGTGCGAGGCACAACTGATCTCCATCGGAAGATACTACATTCACATCAAATCCGATGACGAGGAGGACAACCAAAACCCCAACGTCTCTGGAGATGCCAGGCGTGCACAGGAAGAAGCTAACCACGATGCGGCAGCACAGGAGGATGAAGACGAAGCGGAGGAAGTTCCGGGAGAAGATGACGACATGGACACGCAAGGATATACATCCGGCTATGCGTCAGAAGAAGAAGACAGCGGTTGGCATTACCGCGACACCGATCTGGCGTCACGGGACATTATAAGTTCCCAACGGATGGCGATCTGCCTTGACGAGCCGCGTGAGGCTCAGTACATGGCAGGATTTATCGCACTCCAGCTGTCCAAGATGTGGGGGATGTTTGAAGGTGGTGAGGAGAGAACGATGAATGCCGGACTCGAAGGGAGGCCGGGCTGCCCTTATCACAATGACTTCAAGAGGTACCCCAACATCACCGAGCATGATCAGGAAGGTATACTTTTGCCATCAACAATAACGAAGATTTCTCAATCGGAGAATGTTCGGACAAGAGCCTTCCGAT
The DNA here is from genome assembly GCA_963377175.1 of Effrenium voratum. Taxonomy (NCBI): domain Eukaryota; class Dinophyceae; order Suessiales; family Symbiodiniaceae; genus Effrenium; species Effrenium voratum. The sequence goes on along the minus strand of CAUJNA010003550.1, from coordinate 1,265,755 downwards.
CGGTTGAGGAGCGTGACGAATATATTCGTATGATGGTGTGCAAATGCGAGGGACTTTACACATTCTACAAGCTGTGGATTGCAGCGAGAATCCTCGATGTCACCAAGGAAGAAATGAAGCTCCTGGTCAAGGACCGAGTGCACCCGGTGGGTGATATTATTTTCAGATGTTTTGCACTAGCTTTCAACTGTAAGTATATATCATTCGTGAGGGATGGCCTAAACCTTGGCAAGAATGGTTACACGGTCAACGTGAGCGCCATCATCTCGGCCATCGACCCGAACAAATGCGACACACCCCTGCTGGATTGGTGCCTTCGGAAAGGGCACTGGTTGCCAGAGGACTACAACAAGAAGTGTGTCCGGGCACGAGAAGCCCAGAAGAACTTGGACGAGGAGTTCCGCCGACGTACCCATAGGCTGTCCATTGGGGACAGGTATGCTTCGTGAAGATGCTGATTGCGGTACGATGTGGGTCAGTCCCCATCTGTTACTTGCGTCACATCGACACTGTTTCGGTGGAACGACTTATGTCATGATTTATATTCATGTGTCCAAGATGATTGGGTGTGTACATGGTTACATATTCCGATGACTATGACGCTCTGGATATTCATGGATGGAACTATTACCTTATAGATGATATCTTTTCATTATTTATGCATTGTCCATGGTATCTGGAATGGCTATGATTTGCATTGATTACTCACCGATGTTTCTTTGCCGGAATTATGCAGACCGATTGCGAGCAGGCGCCTCTGGTGGACTTTTTCGGCCAACCCATTTATGGATGACAGCTGCGCGATGCGCAAATGCGGCAGCTGGATTGTTCATTGGTGGTCAAATGACGCGACGATTGTGTATTATATACACCTGCATATGGATGTGTGCTTCGATTGGAGGATGAATGTTTCACTTTCGTACAATCGAACCCGGCATGTTTCACAGCGAATGAACGGTGTAGTGATAGCAAGTAAAAGAATGCACGACACGATTTCGTAGTTGAAGCCGTGGCCAGTGGAACGTTTTGTGGTGTTTGGACCGCATGATGAACAATGCGACCCAAATGGGGGATGTTAAAACCCTCTAGGCCCCGTGCCGAAATTGGGTAGCTGTTCTGAGGTCCTTGTTGGTGTTGCTTCCCAAGTTCCATTGATCGCCATTTGGCTCAAGACACAATTGAGGTTCAAGATCTGATGTGTGACTGCATACATACGTGATCGGCATTGAGAGCGAAAACACTTCGCTTGCGCTGCATTTGTCAGGACCACTGTTGTAACTATCATTCCTTCTCCCTTACAACGTTTACACGGGTTCGGCTATAACGGCATCGTCCGTATACACCTTTCTACGTGGTTGGTATTACAGCTTGAGGGTTCGGTGCATAGCGTCCCACGGGACGTCACCTTGCCGTCTCTTGACATTGCGGTTAAACAGGATCCCCCGTTTGTTATCTGTGTGGTTCTTTGCCAGCCGAGGGCACCACTTTGCCCTTGGGACTGGGGGGCTTAAACTGTCTCTTCTTGTTGGTGGGTTAGGGCCTGTTTATTCTCTCCCGAAATACTGTTTCAAACCCTTTCGCAAAACTGAATCAAACTTAATTTAAGCATGTGTGATTAGGTCGTTGAATCCATTTTGCCTTTGTGGATGGACGAAATTTTGCACCACCTAAGAAGTCCTGGAATAAGAATTTCCCGATGAAAACCAACGCGCAATGGTTTTCCATGGTTTCAAACGGCCGTCCGCGTTGCCTCAGCCAGGTAACGATGTGTCCGAGGCGCCTTGGCTCGGTTCTGGTGCAGTGTAGGGCCTAGTTCAGACTTGTCCGGACTGGTACTCTTAAGTTCTTCGCGGGCGAGATGCCACGTAGGCCCCCTTCTTTGGAGGGACCGCTAAGCGGGTGTTCAAAACTCCGAATGTCACACAAATCCGCCAAGCTCGTCCTGGATTTTCAAATAAGTCCTGTTTTGCAGGCGAAGTGTCATGTGCGGAAATAAAAAAGAATAAAAACAAAAAAAACTAGGCCGCGGAAAAGATTCGTTTGGGCGAGTGATCGTCCAGTTGCGAGTCACTAGAGCCCTGGTTTGCCTGACCAAATGGCTTGTGAATGTCTGAAAGGGAGCCAACCAGGGAGGTCCATTTGGCGACTTCTTAACGCCCCCTCACTCGACTGCACCTTGAATTGGGCCCTTACGGCCCACTTCGGGCGGGGGAAAGGCCTTAGGACCTGCGGATTTACCTCCGAATCGGAATCGGGCTCGAAATTCAGACAGCTACATCTGGAAAGTATGGTTGACTCAGGATTGAAAACACCCACTGCTTGATTTTGATTGGGAGGTGCCCCCATCACTTTTGGAGGGGGCTCCCCTAGTTCTGGACAGCCTGCTGAGGCCATGGCATGTTGGAATGAAGGTCAGAGAGCCAGCCTCCCACAGCAAACATGGAGCCTGAAAGGGGGCCCTCGTTCAGGTTCTACATTCGTTGTGATTCGTTGTTGTGTATTGAAACAGTTGTTTGTGGTCTTCTTCCTTGGAGGGCAGTCTTATTTACTCAGTTGTCCAAAGTCGACGCGGTAGTGTTTTGCGTTCTTTCTCTTGGAGGGATGGTGCTGGTTTTCTGGGTTGCTCCACTTTAAGCCTCAAGCCTGCCAGATGGGTTTCTGGGTCTTCCTGCGGTCCTGATGACGGATTACTGGGGTCTCCTGCAAAATGATGTCTGCTTGGGCCACTAAGCAGCGAAAAAGTCGATCACCTCAATTCGCACGCGGATTGAGCCATGCGAGCCGTCCAGTCTAGGTCATGAACGTTGACATGCGCAGCCGCACCGCGATGTTCCCGGCAACCCTCGCCAACGCCGCGGACGGCACAGGCGCGGGGGCTTGGGGCTGGGCCCGAAAGAAGGTCCCAGTCCACATCCCAGAGGATGGTGTGTTTGAAGCATTTTCGATGTTTCCGGTCGGTCAAGGAGAATAATCAGGGGGGGGGGGGGGGTTATATGAGTTCCAGTCAATGCGGGAATTCATAGGTCTTTTGTGGGATCCATTCAAATCACCAGGAGCCAACCTGTATAAAATGAGCTCAATTTGAAGATGCTTTGCTTCATTTTCCAGTGGGTTTGTCTCAAAGCGGGGGAACGCCCCCGAAAAATTGGCAGGTTCCGTTTGGTTTAACTTTCAACCAGCCTCGAAAGCGTTCCCTCAAAAAGACACACACACACACACCTTTATCAGAACGTCCTCCTGCATTTTGTGTGACACTCCCGGTCTGAAAATGTGCGAAGTGACCCGTAAAGCGGTCAATTCCGGCCTAGTTTCACCATGGTTGCAACCACGGCCGGATGGCGAGGATGTTTTCTCATAATCCCTTTCGTCTTTTTTTGGAGGAGCTGGGGGTAGGGTGGGGTGGGGTGGGTGGGGTTGGGGTGGGTGAGGTTGGGGTGGGTGGGGTTGGGGTGGCAATGTTGCGGAAGTCTTTCTACAAGTCAGTGGCCAACAAATGTTTTTTTTCAGCCAAGGCAGCCTGCAGCCTTCCAGAACTGCGATGTGGATCGCTCCGGATGTCACCTGGGCCCAAGATTGAATGATTGGGTCAGGGTGTGTCGCCAAAATGTGCCCCTGACCGCAAGCAACAAAAACGCACCCTCAAGTGTCTGGTGACATTTCCCCTTGGAACCAGCCCAATGTTGAACTGCTTTTTGCAGTGGGTTTACTCCAGTTCATGTGGGTTGTTTCGGGATGGTATATCCCCCTCAAGGGACATATGTGCCCTATTCTTGTTGGAAGTGGTATATACTTATAACCTGCACGTGGAAAGAACCTGCCCAAACATTGCCTTGCTCACAGTCTGTGTTGGCTGTCGAGATACTTGTGAGGTCCTTATGAACAGCGTCATTCTCCATCTTCAAGCCCCTCTATTTCACTCTGACTCACGACCCCGATTGTTCCGTTTCTTGGGCAAGTTACCGGCTCATCCTGCTTTGGCTTTCAAATGCAATGCTGATTCACGTGAGCCACAGAAAAGAACGGGGTGGGGCGTACGATTTTGCCTAACACCGCGCAAAAAAATGTTCAATCCGATAGGGCCTGTCCCAACACTTCTCCTTTGCAAGTACAAGACGTGCCCCGAGCCTCGAATCTTGACCGGGGCCTTTTCTTGAGACTGTATGACATGGTGCACGAAATCCAGCCTCAAAGACCCTCTCTCAAAAGCGACTCAACATGTTCGAACATCGCTGGTGCGGCACGCAACAGGAAGCCGTTTGCCTGCGTCACTTGCTAATTCAGATCCTTGGTGGAGGACACCACAAAAAGGCACCCAGCGGAAGCCGTGGGGATAAAACTAGCTTTCAAATCACGTCCGTGATCCCTCCGTTAAAAGGGGATTTACCCCGAAGAATTGGTGAATAAATCAATGCATTTCTGGCAGAATGCGAAAGCCACCAACCAATCAGTTGACCCAAAAGCGAGCTCGGTGGATTCCGGTGGATGATCCCAAGTAACGGGAAGAAGGGACGTCTTCTGTACTCCTTCAATCTTGATTTACCCAGGTGTTGTGGTTGGTGGACTCATTCGGACCTTTGAGGATGAGGATGATGACATCTACGTCCGCTCCCGCACTGCGATGCTGCCTCTTGGAGACGACCCCGCAGGCCCACAGAACCCGAGTCATGGTCATAGAAGCAACACACTAGCCATAAACTACCAAGTTGACAAGGCAAGCTGGAAGGAATCAAGACTCTTGGGTAGGACATGGTGATTTGTTTCATCAGCCATGAGTCAACGTCTGTGCCGATCGGGAGCAACCTTGAAGGCCGGCGGTTTGGGGCTTAAGTAAGTGTGTAGCCAGAACATGCCAGGACCCCCTCCTTTTTGTGGTTCCACGGAACGCTCCTCTGGGGAACATTGGAGTTCACGCCCCAAAAGACGACTCGCCGCAAACAAGATGGTATAGGAACCAGCTTTTGGGTGACCGCCCTTCATGTTGAATCTGGGTGTTTCCCAGCCACACGCTTAGGTTGAAATGTTTAGTGTTCAGATTTATGACGGACCCCGCTAAAAGCGTTAACTACCTTCAGCTCGGGCTCAACAAACCACTCTAAGTGAAGCGGGGTTCTAAATGGCATTGAATGGGCCATATGTGTCAAGTTCCCCCAACGGAACACAAACAATCGATGGGCCATAAGCCACATTTTTCTTCCAGACCCTCCATTTCAACCGAAGGGCACCGATCGTGCCACTTGGTACCAGGAACCACGGACGAGGATGAGGCTCGGGAAGTGAACAAAAAAGCAATGCCACTGATCGTTGGTACTGATTGGAAGGTGTAACATTTTGTTTGCTTGCTTGCTTGCTTGCTTGCTTGCGTGCTTGCTTGCTTGCGTGCTTGCGTGCGTGCGTGCGTGCGTGCGTGCGTGCGTTGTGTGTTTGTTCCCTTGTGCTGTTTGCTGCTTGCTTCCTTGCTTCGCTTTCTTTGTTTTTGTTTGCGTGTTTGCTTGCCCCAAAGAAAACCATCTTCTCCAGGCCCCGGAACCTTGACGCGATGCTGAGACAATCTAAGTCTTTTGATTCTGATTATGAAGATATCGAGCCTTGAGACGGTGCAACACGCTTGGGTTCCCTGTGTGCGTTTGTTTATTGGTAAACGATTCACCGCAAAGCATCCCGTGACATGAGCTGAAGGGCGAGCGCGCGCCGTTTCTCAGTTGATGCACTGGGGACCGATGTTCCAATCGCCACGCTAGTTTTGGCGCACTCGATTCGGTTTGAACCTGCCTTCTTGGACCTGGATGCTTCTGACTCCGACCCTGGGGTATAACAACCAATGCCTTTTTGCGCTTCTACTCGGATGTTCAACCCAAGGAACTTCTCAACACGCTAAGTGGCGCAACCCGTCTTAGTCGATGTCGAACCATCGCTATAGCGCAATTGAGTGGGTCGAATCGCAGGATTCAAACCCCCCAATGCCCCTTTCCCCTTCTCCAACTATGGCTTGGTAGGTTCTTCTTTGGACAGAGCAAAGGGATGTTTGGGAGACAGGGGGGGGGGGGGTGACGTTGACTCTTATGAAACAGTTGGGTGAGAGTAGGTGTCGCAAGTCCAACCTAGTTTTTGTTTAGCGACTTCCTTTACCCGTATTTGCAACAAAGTGCGCCATCCACTTTCACACTGCTCAGCCTGTTATAAGTCATAAGTCCTAAACACGTGGGTTCACAATTATACTCCCTTGACAATCCTTGACAACCAAACACAAGAGTGATGCAAGCCCCGGCCGGCTTTCCGTGTCAGGCGGATTTGGTGGATCTCGGCACGCGCTCGCGCACCGCCATGCTGCCAGAGCCGGAGACAGAAGGCCGCGAGCGCAGAAGAGCCCACAACCCCACCACTGATCTACAGAGGACATGAGGGTTTTGGCCAGTACACATGAGCGCTCACATGATCTCACATGGTAAAAGGAAAATCCCGAAAAGTACCCGTTTGGAGCGGTGTTTAAGGAAAGCACAAGGAAAGCAACTTTGGCAGCCCCCAGTTGTTTGACACACACCCCTCAAATGGCCTATTTTATGTGGCGAGCTGAGCCCGAAAGTAAGCGTCGCGTGGTGACCTAGACATGGGACTCCAATATGGACTGAGCCATGACATCGCAGGTGCCGGACATTTGAACCGAAACGGGAACAAATTTGTCAATCAGACGAGTGCGCTCTCCAACTCCGCTGAGTTTGCAATTCGCAAGGGTACCACTTGCCGGTCCGTTTGCTAGTTTCTGCGCAGACCCTTTGCTTTGCCATCACCGAGTTCTGGACGCAACAGAAGAGAGAGAGAGAGAGAGATACATATGCATATAGACACATTTGTTTGACAACAAACTATCTACACACATATGTAAACATTTACGGGTATATGAAATGAATGTGGGTGTGTGTGTGTGCTTGCACGTGTGAGTGACATATGTACATGTATTCATTTGCATTTACATATGCATATGTGTGTGTTTGTGCGTACGTATTTGCATGTGTGTGCGCGTTTGTGGGCCAAGCCTTCCAGGCCGGCCGAAGCCTTCGAGGACTGCGATGATGGAGGAGTGCCTTGGACCGTTGGACTGAGCATGGGATGAGTGCCCAGAGATCGGGGGACCCACCGAGTCCCGAAAGGGTGGGTCCTTCTGATGTTTGGTTTCCGGTCCACATGTGGTCAAGGTTCCAGTGAGTGAAGGGCACCTTGCCTTTTGTGGTTTTTAAGGGAAACCAACAGGAAAGCCGAGATCCATTTTGGTGACTCGATGTGGGTGATTTGTTTTGGAGCTCCTTTTGTCCAGATTAGTGGTCCGGTTCCACCGAGGCGTTAAACAATTGTAACCATGGGCGATGCGGGTACCAGGGGAAGGACATTGGTTCGGCAACAGCTTGAACAGGTGCTTAAGCATGTTGGGGTGGGCAAGTCAGATTCCATTTTCGAGAGCGACTTGGTTGTGGGACTGAGCAGTTAGGGGATTGATATTTTTGGGATTGACAGCATGGCATCCCTTTTGGATTGGGATAGTTGGTTCATCCAGTTCTCCCCTGCCGAGCCCGGGACCCGGGCGAGTTGGAGCCCCGATTTCCTGGTTGGTCAGGGGGTCCCACTCGGAGAGGAGGTATTTCACTTTGGCGAAGATCCCTAGCGAGAATACACTCACACAAACACACCCACCCAGTACCCAGTTATATTGTGATAGTTTTACATCAATACACATTTTTCCACATGCACAAGACTGTACAGATGTGTTCAACAAAAATATGTGTGCATGGGTGGTTGGGGGGGGCGGTTGGCAACGACAACCTGCAAACTCTTGTCAGTGATGTGTTGTAGAAGAGCCAAAACTTTGGCCAACTCCCTACGACTGAGCCTCGGGGGCTTTTCAAGCACACCCTTTGGAGGATCCACCTCCACTATTCCAACAGGCAATGAAGCCGGCTGCAATGGCTCCCCTTGCTATGGTTTTGTCTCAAAGCAGTTCCTGCAAAATACCGTGCGAGTGTGTGTGTGTGTTTCCCTTTGGTTTCCCTTTTTAAGCCGCCCCAAAAAAGGGTACCGAGCCTTCTCAGGGGGACACCCCTGCCCATCAGTTGGGCGAACCGACAGCGAGGCCAGATTCAAGCACCGACAGCAGCCGCTTCCGACGCCCCTTGGAAATCGAGTCTTTGAAACCAGGAAAACGACATTGGGATCGACTATTTTGCGCAAAAATCCAAACCGGGTGGTACATAGACAACAAGTGGAAACACTGATTTGTGTGCTGATGCCGTGGATGGACAAATCTGCTTCGCACCTGTTTGCCTCGGAGGAACCCCCCCCCTTCAGGTGGATTCCCCATGGAGAATCGGCCCCCAAAAGGGCCTCATCGTTTTCTACCAAGGTCACTAAGCATCCGCGACAGCAAGCGCTGTTTGTTTGTTTGTTTGTTTGTTTGTTTGTTTGTTTGTTTGTTTGTGTGTTTATTTTTATTTTGTTTTTTGGGGGGGTTGCTGGGAAGGGGGTCTTGATGTTACTCGCGAAGCGGGGGTGCCTTTTGACCATGTCAATCAACGGCTTGACACTGTCACTCTGAAAATATGGTCATATGTTGACGGTTCGTATGTTCCACAAGGGCCCGGGCATGTGTGACATGTTATTCGCCGAGTCTCCGTGGGCAAGGGAGCTTACTTTTGCACACTGTGTTTTCCTCTTTTGGTGGTGTTCTCACCCCCGAACAGTTGTTTTGTTCTGCTAGTATCACTGGGCCAGGGTGTGTGTGAGGTCATGAGTTTCAATACGGCTCATATACTATGTGTGCTTCTTTGGTTAGGATACCGTTTTTTGGTTGTAAAGGACAGCCAGTAGAAAAACAGCTTCTTCTTCTTGCTTTCTTTGGTGAGGGGGCATGCAGGGGGGGGGACCCTAAAAATAGACTGTATATTATATGTATATAGCTATATATATATATATTTGTATGTATTTAAATATACATACATTATGTGCACACATGTGTACATACATATATATATATATATATGTATATTCACAGACTCAGGGAGCCCTAAGCCGGGCTAGAATAAACGGGATCCGCTTGCACCAAGGGACAACAATGCATCGACCATCCGGAAGGATCCAATTGCTTACAACCCATTTTAGCATCAACCAACGTATCTCTATATATATTCCACCCAACGACATTTGTGATTCTACTTCTACAACCACACCGGCTCATGCATACATGTGCAGAGCATATCAAGTTTATGGTGCTCTTGGGGCAACACGAGCTCACCATGATGATGTTTTTCTAATTGGATCCCTTACTTCAGGTCTTGTGTTTTTCCTAGAACCTGCATATAGGCCTCATCTTTGTAGCGTGTGTTTTCAGCAGGCCAAATGCACATGACCCAGGCTTGCTGAACGCTTTGCGGCCGTAGGCGCGTGTCTTTTTACAAGTCCCCCAAAGCCGGTGGCCCCGGAAGAAATGTTTGGCTATACACTTGAGTGAGAACCCTCCAAACAAAACTTGCTGGTGGGGGAATGACTCTGGATTTCCTTGAAGGAATCCGTAGGCCCTACTAGGCAATGGTTTATATGCGTCATTACCTCATTCCCTGCTGCGCACCAGCAAGTTTAGAAGGACTCGGATCCTTTTGGTGAGTCTTGCGCCCCAAAGAACTCCTAACTCCTGAAGCCGATCTAACCTTCGGGGCCTGTGGTTCCTTCAGAGGCAACTTCAGGCATTCCAAACGGAGAGGCGGCCCGTTTGAACCCAAGAACCGTTGGCCCCGTGGTTTCAAGACTCCTGGATTTCCGAAACTTGGACTGAGAAAACTGTCCGGGACCATAGTAAATTCAGCCTTAAGTGAGGGATCCTCTTTTTTCCAACCAAATGAGGATGGATCACGTGGTTTCTCGTGCGTAGGCCTTAGGATTCTCAAGGCTTGTCTCCCCTTCTCTCCACATTTGGGGGAGCCGGAGGGGGGGAGCTGGAGGGAGGGCGGTGAAGTTGCGACTGGTGGAGTCCCACTCAGCGTGTCGGAGACGTGAGACGTCTCCGGTCACGCATCGCCGGCGACATTTCTTTGTTTTGGGCTTGGTCTTTTATCCCGAAGCCCCAATGGACAGGTCATGACATGCCATTTGGCTATTCTTCGCCAGTGAGATGGGCATGTCAACTGACTCACCGAGCTTCGAGACCCCACCTTGCGCAACCAAAACCTACGATCCCAACCCCATGACACCCCTCCATAACCCATGCCTCACAAGGCCGGGCCCTGCGGCTTCAACTGCCCATTGAAACCCCGGTGGAGCAACAAGCATCTTCTTGCCTCGCCTGCTCAATTTGGAAGGGCCCAAATCCACCAAGCTTTAGGGAAGCGCTGGAGATCTGGAATTGGGAAAGTCTTGAGACGGTTCTTGGCTTAGAGCAATTCACCGCGTGAAAGGTAAACGTCAGGAGCTATGCATGTGTTTGCCTCCCTTCATACGAGTGCAGTGTCAATGGCATTTTTTGCTGGGCTCACGGGGCGGAACCTACATCACACTTTGGGCCAGTTCCAACGATAGTTCAGAGGGATAAGGGCAACTGGAAGAGATCCCTTACACGGTGGCTATAGGGTGACTGTGCACCCGGTGTTCCATTTGCGGCTTGGGGCAGAGAAAGCTATGTTGGAAACAAGCGTGCCAGGCGCCCCTCGGATCTGAAAGTTTCTTTGGGATTCTGGATTTGAAGTATGTGACTAGCGGTTTGAACTGCTTCAGGCTGGCCTTGTCTTTCAAACATGTGATAGTAGTTGCAGCTCAGGCAATCCAAGTGCAGAGAACCCTTTTCAGGTCCCATTTAATCCTTAAAGGTGTCATTGGATTTTTGGGGCCGGAAGCAAAGAGTCCTGATCGGTGGCTCGTCCCACGTACTCGCCAGGCTTTGCGCCTTACCCCGAGGATCGGGGCCCGGCGTTGCTGCGGGCACGCGTGCGAAACTCTGGCGCGGATCCGCCTGTGGATCCATGGGTGAAAAGGAGCACCATGAATTGCGGTCCGGACGTGCGCGACTTTTTTCAGGCCACAAAGAGTTGTGTGTGTGTGTGTGTGTGTGTGTGCCCGTGTGCGTGTGCGTGTGTGCATGCGTAAGAGCAAGGGTTGGAAGCTAGCTGCCAGGGAAGTTGGTGTTCTGACGCATCCAGATCGATGGAAGCAAAGGGTTCGCGGCGTGTGTTTGTTGTGCTCTTCCAAGAATGCTTCCCAAAACTTCAGGAACTGGATGACTTCCCTCCGTCTGCGCCGTTATTTTTTTGTGAGCAACCGACCATGCAGGAGACAATTCTTGCTGTGTGCCAGGGCCTGCCGGACCACCCCCAAATAAAGCCAAAGAGGGTCTCGCGAGAGAGGGAAAGGGTTTTTGGGGGCTGGTGGGGCCCTTGATTTGTACAAAGCATCTGTGGAAAGGAGCAACATGCGTGCCCGCGGGAAAGCTCGCAAGCTTGCGCTCAGCTTGAGGATAGCTACGCGGCCTCAAAAGGTCTCTTGGGTGCAAAGAGTTGTAGCCTTTTTGGTGATCATCTTTCAATACACCAGGTCGTTTGGCCTGTGGTCACCTTTGATTCAACCAGGCCCTTTGGTACGTGATCACCTTTCATTCAGACCTTTTAATTAGCTACAATATCCCCACCCTTCCCCGAAGTGCTGTAGATGGAAGGGGGTGCGAACCTGTCCCCAATAAAGCGACTGTCCCTTACAACCCGGCATTTTTCCGGAACGTGAGAGCTCGCGGGGAACAATGCATGAGGAAGGGGGCAGCACGTGTCTCCCAAATACAAGCATCAGGAGAGAAATAAACATCCCTTGAAAGGGAGGACTATAAGCAGGGTACTAAGCCAAATTACGCCATGATCGTAGGCAAGTAATGTTTTCAGTCCTTTGCCCCTCAAGAGACTGCCAATTGCCCCACTTCAGAGCAAGTGTGGCTCGACTGACGGCCAGGCGGAATCGCCTTGAGGCTTTCCAAACAGATCGTAGTACGACGTAGTGCTTCTCAAAAACGCGGAACCTGTTGTTTGTTGAAAGGAAAGCCAAAGTAAACTAACTACTTGGGGGACTCCTATTTTGAGAGACACCCATATTGCGCTTGAGACATGGAACGCCTCACATCCGACCGCTTGGGCCAGCCGGCTTGTACAGAAGGGCTCCTCAGCGAACCACTCGCAGTCGTACTTCCGGCCCAAATGAATGTGAAACCCGGTCATCCAGCAAGCAGGCCCCTCTTCACACGATTCCTAATTCTTCTCTTGGGTTCATTGCAACCGTCGGGATTTCTGGGGCGGGTGGGAGCGATTCCAAGACTCTCAAGCAGAAGTCGTTTAAGAGGAGAAGATGGATAAGCTTTGAGACAATCCTATAGTCTGTAGAGGGTGGAGGTGAGTGCCTGGATGCAAGGCAATTGTTACAAGCTCACTCACGATGAAGGTCCCGAATTCCTTGGCGATTCCTTTTGTCCGATCCGTGTGCAGTTGGTGGATTACCCCCTCAGGCGAACGGAAGCGCTTGCGACCCAGGAGCCCCGATGCTTTTGAGTGGCCACAAGAGCACCCTGCTCTCGGGCCAACTGGATTGGCTTGGCTCACAATAGAAACGGGGGACCCTGTGTTACCATTTACGGCACCCTACCCCTGCCACAGTCCATCCTAGTTTAGGGTTGTATGGGAAGCCAGACGCGTCCTTAATCAAACAGCCAGCGTAGCGGCTTGAACTCTCGAGCCTTTCCGAGAGCCGAGCCATTCCGAAAAGCCGCCACGTGCTAAGCCTGGGCGGCGAAAATCTCACTTTCGACTTGTGGCGCCATTTCTGCTCCAATCTTGGATGCTCTTCTCATGGACAATCCGTAGAGGCTTGGGTCAATCGCCGCATGAACGGAAGGATGCGGTTTTTGGGCCCATAAGTACAAGCCATAAGAATGATGTTTCGTCTTACGTCGAACGAGATTCTGACTTCAAACTCATTGGGAAGTTCATGATATTTCCTGGCGACGAACACATCAGAATTCATTCAAGATGTTTTCGTATTCGGTCAGCCCTTTGACCTTGAAATTGTTGGAAAATGCGTGGTGTTGTCCACCAGCAGCAAGTTGTGGCCTTGTAATACTCAGCTTTCCCATGCTTTCCCAGTGGGATTGAGGTTGCTAAGTCTACTCAGCTTCCCTGTTTTTATTATTTTGGTTTGTTTCTTGATTTGTTTGCGTTTTTGATTTATAAGGTTCACTGAATGTGAACTATAACCAGTCCCCCCCCCAACCCGGGGGTTCTCCAAAAGGGTGTCCGATTCTATTTTATGACACCCAGCTGGTGGTTTGAGCTTGTGAGTTTAACGGCTTTGCTCGTGTTTAGCATGCTTTTAGGTTCTAGCTTGGTCGGTTCTGTTCATGTTTAGTAGGGGGGCCGCAAGAGACACGGTTTTGTTTTGCTACCATACCAAGAGTTGGACAAAATGCCCACTGTAAAATATCGAGGTGCACGTGCTTCACGTAGGTTCTCCAGAAAAAGGGGCCCCCTGTCAATTTGCAAAGTTCTAGAGCCCGAGGTCGAACTATGGTTTGTGGGGGGCCATGCTGAGAATCTAAACCTTGCTGGTGCGATAGGGAATGACCCTCCGGGTGTTGGGAATGAACCAGTCGGATGTTTTATGGGGGGCATTTTCCAGTTCTACTTCCCTGCATTCGCACCAGCAGGCGGCGAGGCAAAGGTCTGATTGCTGCCGTCTCGAGGCCACCATGATGACTCGCCAAGGCGAGTGGAACTGATGATTGGTCTAAGCAATCCACGCGAGGGCTGCTCGATGTTTCTTCCCTAGCTCTAAGGGAAGCCTATGACTTATATCAAACACATGGGCGTGGTTCCTCTTTCGAGTTGGTGCTCCTTTTTGGTTGGACGAAAAGGGAAGCCAAAAGAAAAGGCACAAAGGATGAATACGGGCGCCACACGCGGCTGCAACACATGGCAGCAGATCGTCCCGGCCTCGTGACAACTTTGTAAAGAGACTGGAATTAATTCCTTGCGCGTTTAGTTGGCAAGGAAGAGTGCTGAACTGTCATTCCACAAAAGGAACTCAAATCTCTGCAGTTGGCAACCTGTTTCAACTTGCCCGATGAACGTGCCTCGGGCGCTGCGCCTGGCAGATTTCTTCGCAGCGGGCTTTCCCTGAATTCAGCTGGGGAATCATTCTAGCCGTTACCCTTTAACTTTCAACCCGGTTTCCTGGAGCATTCCAAAACCCACGAAAGCTGGTCAGCTCTAGAAGGGATTCCTGTATTTTATGTGCCGGCTTTGAACATCTTGCTGTGTGGTGAGCTTACTTGAGTACCGCAAGGTTGTTGACAAGGGGACGTCCAGGTAACTTGCCGCCCAAAAAGCGGGGCGCTGAGATTTCTCAGGAGTCCCAAGGCATCAACCAGCTGTCCGTTGAGCCAAGCCGATTCGGTCCCTTGCTGTTGAGTTGGTAGCGCTGTCCTTTTGTGGTCTCACTTCCTGAGTTCATGAACTTTAGACTTTTTGGGAAGACCATTCTAGTGGAAAACATAAAGTTTGGACTTTTTTTGGGCCATCCACTCGGCCACCAAAACAGGAACACCGAAACCACTTTGGAGGGGTCCCCGAAAAAAACAAATGAACACACCCACGTGAAGGTCAGTAAGGGACCGTTCCAACCACAAACGGGTGCAGACATCCGCCCGATGCCTCAGGTGTTGCAATTTTGGGGAAGGGAAAATTTGATGAGCCCTGACTAGGCCGCACATTTATAGCTTGCAGAAAGTTGAAACGCTTCAAAGGGCTGAAGGCTCAACCCTCCCCGGCTGTCTTACCGCCGCGCGCCGGCATCGGAGTCCCTCGAGAGAGAGTTGGATTCCCAGCTGCGCCCAGTGCTACGGGCAAAAGATGGCAACCAAAAGGGGCCGAGTCAGTGACTTGAACTTGCTGGCGCGATAGGTAGGGAATGCGGGAATGAACCCTGGCATTCCCTTAGGAGATGGTTTATAGGGGGTCATTCCCTCATTCCCTGCTAAGGCCAAAATGCAGCTGGCAATGTGCTTGAATTCCCCTCAACAGAAGCTTGAGTTTTGGTCCTCTGCAATTCAGACGTCCTATGTAACACGCGGGACGCGCGGCACGGGTTTCAGTTATATGCAGGTTATATTCCACGAGCAGGAGGTCAAATTCTGACATTGGCCGGGGCATCCGAATCCCGGGGTGTTGGGAAGGGCCAGCGTTTTGCCCATGTGGCGTCTTGTAAGCGGTGAGCGGCAAAAGACAATCTCCCAGCCGAGTGGATTCCAAGGGAAGCCAGCTTTTGGCTCCATGCTTCTCGGTCCCCCTGCTCCACCAAATGTGACGTGTTGTTTTTTTTGATTTCTCTAAAAGGCAAGCTTGAAAAAGGTTCTCCAAAAATCCCGCGCTCTGCTCGCGCGACCAAGCAATCTTGGCTTGCCTCAAGCCGCCGCGCTCGCAGAGCGTGTGCGTGCCGGAAGAGGCAGGTGGGGGGCATTTAGGCATACGCCGTACGCCGAAATGCTAAGGGGGGAGTTCCAGACATTCTAGAAGGGACCTTTCACGTTTTGTTTGTGGGGAAGCATCCGCTATTAATCCACCAGGTTGCCACCTCGGGGACACACACAAACAGCCAGGGGTAGAACGATCCAACTTGTCAGGCATGACAACTTTTCGTTGCTGATTGCTCAGGACCACGAACCGTCGCATCTTGATTCGTGGTTGAACCATCTAGCATTTCGGAGAAAAAACCGAGAGAACCCTGCTGTGGATGCCAATTTGCGTGGGGAATTCGGTTCAACACCAAAAAAATTAAGGGTAAGGCAGCTTGATGCGCATGCTGAAAGGGGTTTGGGGTCATCTAAGCAGAAATGAGTCTTGGCCGCCAAGAGGAAAGGGCTTGAACTGCTTTCCGGGAAAAACTTAACTATGAAACCGCCTCTTCTGTACGAGCAACATGCGTTGTGTTGGAGCCCAAATTCTGCTCGTATTTTGGCAGATTGGGCTTGCGTTTGCGGCAATTGCGAGTTTTCACAAAGAAAGCAGTGATCTGCAACAAATCCTGCATGGGCACATTTTTTAGGGTTTTGGCCACACGCTACATAATACGGAGCAGAACGTGTTTTTCTTGGTAGGCGTTTCTCAGAGGCCCCAGGTTCCCCGTGAACCAACTCCGAACAAGCTCCGAACGAACAACTCCGAACGAACTCCGAACAAGCTCCGAACGAACTCCGAACGAACTCCGAACGAACTCCGAACAAACTCCGAACGAACTCCGAACGAACTCCGAGCGAACTCCGAACGAACTCCGGACAAACTCCGGACGAACTCCGAACAAACTCCGAACGAACTCCGGGCGAACTCGGAACAAACTCCGAACAAGCGAACAAGCTCCGAGCGAACTTTGGCATTGTTCCCGAGCCAACTCCGAACACACTTTGGCCATAAGTATGTTTTTGAGCCCAGGTATTTTGGTGGCCAAGCTGTTTTTTTTGCTTTTTCGGGCTTACCAAAAGAGGCCAAGTGATTACAGGGGCCAGTTTCAACAAGTGGCCTGGGAAGGTGTTTTTTGAGGCAAACAAACATGTTCTCAGGCCACTTGTTGAAATTAGTTCTTTTGGTCACTTGATTTTCCTATTATGTATGTTTCGGGCTGGATTTACTTCCCGGACAAGCGCCAAACAAACTTTGGCCATATTAATCTTTTGGGGAGCTGATTTTGGTGTGTCGGCCTTAAGTTTCAGTTTTTTCGGCTTTGTTTTATTTTATTGCCCTTTTTTTTTCAGGCTGTGATTTTTGCTTATTGGTTTTTTTTTTTTTTTTTTTTCCGGGGCTTAATTCTTGCCCCAGGCGAACTCCGAACGAACTCCGAACGAACTTTGGCCTTAAGTTTTTTTTTGGAGCTTATTTTTTTTCGGTGTTGAACTTTTTGGGTTTTGGTCGTACAAAAACACTGGAATTACAGCTTGTTGATGCGTTTTTCGTACAAATTTAGTGTTACCAGGGCAAAAACACATTGAAACATGCTTAATCCAGGCTTTTCATGCAAGAAAACAGCTATTTCATACGACCAAAATCGGGCAAGCCATTGCACAAATCGGGCAAACCCTTAAGTTCAACACCGGTGTTGAACTTAAGCTCTTTTTTTTGGAATAATATTTTTTCCCGGATTAAGCCTTGATCAAAAGGATTAAGCTTTGTTTCAGCTTCAACAGCGAGCCTCAGCGTCAACCAAGCTGCGTGATCACCCCGGTAGCGATTTTAGCCCTCCGCAGCTCTGAAGTCCTACAAATCCGGCCCTGAACTCCTTCCCAGGCCACTTGTTGAAACTGGCCCCTGCAATCACTTGGCCTCTTTTGGTAAGCCAGAAAAAAGGCAACAAAAACAGTTTGACCGCCAAAATACTTAGGCTCAAAAACATGCTTATGGCCAAAATGTATTCGGAGTTGGCTCGGGGGTTTGTTCGGAAATCAACCAATGACAAAGCTTGCTCGGAGCTTGTTCGCTTGTTCGGAGTTTGTTCCGAGCTCGCCCGGAGTTCGTTCGGAGTTCGTTCGGAGTTTGTCCGGAGTTTGCTCGGAGTTTGTTCGGAGTTCATTCGGAGTTCGTTCGGAGTTCGGAGTTCGCTTGGAGTTTGTTCGGAGTTGGTTCACGAGGAACCTGGGGCCTCTGAGAAACGCCTACCAAGAAAAACACGTTCTGCTCCGTATTATGTAGTGTGTGGCCAGAACCCAAAAAATGGCCCATGCAGATCGCTGCTTTCTTTGTAAAAACTCGCAATTGCCGCAAACGCAAGCCCAATCTGCCAAAATACGAGCAGAATTTGGGCTCCAACAACGCATTTTGCTGCGGACAGAAGAGGCAAGTTATTCCCGAAAACAGTTCAAGCCCTTTCCTCTTGGCGGCCAAGACTCATTTCTGTTTAGATGACCCCAAACCCCTTTCAGCAGGAGCGTCAAGCTGTCTTACCCCTAAGGCTTAGCGCGCAGAAACGGCGCGGTCCCCTGGGAAGCAAGCAAATTGATTCTTGATTCGAGGAAACTGGCATCAATAGTACACTTTGAGATTTGCTTGAAAATCTGGGCTTTTCTTTTTTTGGTTTTGGCAAACCCTTAAGTTTGAGTAAAAAACCCTTATTCTTTTTTAGCACCTTAAAACAGCCAAATCCCGAACGAACTGACCTGACCCATGAAACTTGGCAGCTGTGGATGGAGGAAATCCGTTCGCACCACGAAATCAGCCATGGTTGAGCAACCCCATTGTTTGTTATGGGGGAACGCATTTTTCCAAGGTTGCTTCGGTGGTGCGAGATGGATTTCGTCCATCCACGGTATTGAATGCTCGGTCCCACACGTGTCCTATCGTATTGGTCCATATTGGTGCATTGGAAGCCATGGCTTTGTGGAACACCCGTTGCCGGTTTAGTGCACCGTCTCGTTTGAATCGTGGTTTGCTGGGTTCACCAGAAATGGGCCCAAGAAATGCGGCTTCCGCAAGGCGTCACTGGGCAACTTGAACCCAATACTCCTTGGATCCAGGCCCAGGGAAGCCCAGGACGCTGTTCCAGACTTCTCAGAGTGGGAGAAGCGGCTAGGCTTCCGGGCGTCTTGAGGATATGGGACGCGCCGGAAAACACCTCCAATCCACCGGGCTTGCGGCTTACCATACCAAAGTATCTAGACGGTAAGGTGCCTGACAACCGAAACCCGCCGCCAAGCAAAGTTGAAAGTCGAGGGGTTCACCTCCATGGATGCGTGTGTCTTTTTTTAGGGCCCCCAGAACATCATGATTTCCTTTTGGTTTCTCTTTTAAACCCACCCCACCAATAGGTATCCTCAAACACAGGAAGACCCCGAGATGGCTTTGGATCATGGATGGGTCACTCGACCCCGCCTGCGAGCCCGCGACCTTCCTTTCCCCAACTACCCCAAAGCTAAGAAGCTAGAGAGTCAAACAAAAAGAACAAACCAAGGCCCACTAAGAAAAAAACAAACCAAGGCCCACTAAGACGGGGGGGTAAACCTTTGGCTTCTTCAAGCAAGGTGTCTTAAGCATGCTCACAGTGGCACTGGGTGACCTGTTGACGTCTAATTTGCCACGTGCTCCAAGATGGTGTGTCAAAATGGGTTTTAACGGGAAACCAGAAGGAATCCACAATTGTGGGAGGTTTTCCGCATGTGTCGGAGTGTAACACCATGAGAATCTTCCAGGTCTCTCCCAACGAACATTTCCCACACTAAACGACCATTTCCCGGACTGAAGGAGGTCCCCCAAAAAGCGACACGCAACAAAAAAGGCGTCCCGAAGGGACCCTTGGCTGTCAGGCCATGAGAGGCAGAGCCGCTCACACGGCCTTCCTCTTCACGGAGGCTCATGGCGGAGCTGTGGGCCAAGGGAAACTGAAGGGACACCAGGCTTTCCGGGAAGCCACGATTTTGAGACGCACGCACACAGATTTCCCCCATGTGTTAGACATGTCCCCGTGTTTTTCTTTGGGGCCGGCCCGAATTAAAAAAAACAAAAAGTGAGTCTCCTCTGGATGGGTAATTAGGCGAAATGTGAGGAAAGGTTGTTCAAGCGGCCAGGGGATGTGTGATTCTTTTACTTGCAAGCTGGTTCTTAGGGGATAAGGAATTGACCTTTGTGTGGTTTCCTGTCACGACATCCCTAGGTTCATTCCCAAGCAAGTCAATGTTTCCAGACGCCCTATTGAACACACAGGTCAGTTTGACAACCCAGACCCTGCAGTGGTGCCCTTTTACCCAGCAAAAGAACTGTGTCGCCCCCCCCCCCCTCTCCCCCCCCTTTAATAAATGTAAGGATGGATTCTGGTGCACTTCCATCATGCGGGCCACGTTTGTCCCTCTCGGTGCATGTACCACTGAGGGCCTGGACAGCAGTAGCAAAACACAACCATATTTCGGGTTCAAAACGCTTCTTCCGTGCCCCAGAAGATTCCTTCCGTATCAGATGCTTCCGAGACATCAACTTGCATAGCAGAGGCAAGTTCAGTGCCAACCCACTCATTTTCCCAGTTCAGTTGCGCCCCTTTTCTCTTGTTTGTTGGGCAGGCCCAAGGCAAAAGCGGCCAAAAGCCCACTGAGTTTCCGGACTTCCTGGTTTTTGTGGAAGACCACTTGAGTGGTGACCGCGATAGCGAGGCCCCTGTGGATGCTGCCTTTCTGGAGCACCCGCAGGCTGGGCACAGGTTCAGGGCGAAATCCGCGTCTCGCAGCACGAAATGACGGTTGAGACCAGAACGTTGGTTGGGATTTTGCAGGGGGGATCCATGATTTTAGGAATAGGGTTTCCGTTTGTTGGAATTTAGGGGGATCCATGATTCTAGGGTTTCTTCGGCTCGAAATGGATTGCATCCGCAGTATGCTTTCCCGTGTTTCAAGCATCAGCAATTTTGTGCCTTTGCATGCGCGTGTCCTTTTGGGTGATCTTTGGGGCAAGGCGGAGGCCCTGATGCCAATAAGTCCTCGACAAACAAAAACTGCCACAGGGCAAAGAATGCTTGGCCGCTGCAGCAAGAAACTACTTTGAAAGACAATCCCTGGCATTGAAAATGTGGCTTTGAGCAGGTAAAACGATTGGAACTTGTGGAACCTTCAAGGGGGCATGACTGAGCAACTGCTTGTAATTGAGCCACGGTAAGTGGTGCAGAACCTCATTTCCCCCTTTCAAAAAAACAGGTAGGACAAATGAGCAAAGCTTCACTAAGAATGGAACAAAGCTGGGCGACAAAAAGAGATCAACAGGTCGGCAGTGGGAAGTGAAGGACATGTTGGCAACTAAGAAAAGGGCCAAGCTGTCTGTTTGTGCCGTCCTTTTTTTCTCAGGGAACGGCAAGGGACTTGGGAGGTTGTAGGCTTGCTGGTACGGTTTTGGGGCTGGAGAGGTCGGCTCGAGGCTCTTTCTCGGCACAACACATTTTGGGGCTGGAGAACCAAAAGGAAACCGCCGATCTTTGACAACCGCCAGTCAGGTTAGAATAAGGGAATACCAACTTTCTCCTGTAGTCTATGTTAGTAGGGGCTTGCCCTCCCAACCAAAAAGGGAGAGAAGGGCACGATGCTGGGGGACCGAGTTGAGGCTCCCCTTTGACAAAGTCGCAAAGAGCCCGGCCCCAGGGCCACTCCTTGCGGGGGATTTTTTTTGGACCCACATTTCAAGTATCGAAGTAGCGTCTGTCTGTGTCCTTGCGTGGCGCGGCTTCGGCTAGGTGACTTGGACCCAGTAGCCAAGGGCTCGTGTGGACACAGGCCCACTTGCCGTTCGGTGTGTAAAGCCCTTACTTCCAATTGCTTAAGAATATGTTTTATTCCCCAACAGCTGAAAGCTTTGGGGTCTCAGGCCAGAGCGGCCTGAGGGGCGGCCCTGAGGTAAGGTTCCACGAGCGTTCCACGAGGGTTCCACCAGGGTTCCAGGATTCCACTAGCGTTCCACCAGGGTCCCACCAGGGTTCTGCGAGGTTCTGCGAGGGCTGCAGGGTGGTGCGAGCACTAAAAAGAGCACCGCATGCTGTTGGGGAAATCACCTGAGCTTATTTTCCCCTTTTGGTTTTGACGGGAAGCTATGACTACTGGAATATTTTTAGTTTTTCCAGGGGGCTTAAGCAAATCGAAGCTTCTTGTTTTGTGTCCCACCAAATCAGCCTCGGTGGAGGGCCAACAGCCCCGCAACCACCCAACCCATGGCCTACCTGGATAATAGCTTTCGGGGGTTCAAGGGTCACTACCCCGTCCAGGGCTGTGCGTTCAAGCTCCCCTCCTGTTCCTCAGGGTCTCCAAAAAAGCAAAAAACAAAAAGCGCAGTGGGTTTGAGCACCCAATTTGCAGTTTTTGCTTCCTTTCGGTGGTTTCTTTCTTTTTTCTTTTTTTTTTGGTTGGGGGGGGGAAATAGGCCCAGACCTCCACTTCCGCTGTGGGACCCCCCACAACCTCAGGCCGGCGGGAGCCGCCCGAGCCTTCCGCCAGACGCCATCCCAGCAGACGCGCTGCCGCTGAAATACGAGGACCACGCGGACCACTTGAGCCATGGGCCACGTCGGGGCCTGAAGCGGCGGCAGATGAATGTCGACCCCTTTTGCATCAGTTTAGTCAGGGGGGGGGACACACCCCCTCCAAAAGTGGTCTGATTCCCCACTAAACCCGCAAGCACGCCCCCGATTTATAAACTAATAAACTGGGGTTCATTGATTTGGGGTCAACAGACCATACGTCGAATGTATGGGGGTCCCAGCCATACTGAGTGACTACACTTTCAGGATGTAGGATTCATATATGCTAAAGTCTAATTTAGCAAGGCATCGGGGCGAATCATTTCGGGGGAATTGAACCCTGGTTTTGTGAACCTCCAAACCACCAATGCAAACCACCACTCGAGTAATCAGTGGGTTTCCGCCCCAAATCGCTGTTCAACCCACCTTTGTGCGCCGTTTTGCATGCTTTTGCCCTCTTGGGCATTTTTCGTGTTTCCTTCTCACCAGCCCAAAGCAAATAACCCCCCAGTAGTGCCCTTCTCTCCCCTTTTTTGGGGGTTCCCCTACTCAAGTAGACTACCGAGAAAAGTTGGTACCCTTATTCTAAGCTCCCTACTGGAGGACCTAGACAACTTTCTTCAAACACCAGGGCGAGCATGAGCTTTGTACAGGGCGGGAAGGTGTCCACTCGGTTCGAGGTCTCGACTCCTCCTTCGGTGACCTCATGACTAGCTTGCAGCACGCCTCTGGCACCGCCCTGGGCGGGGGATTTGCCAGCGGGGCCAATATGCTCTTCGGCGTGTCGCTCGGAAAATGTTCAGACTTCGGGCTGAAAGGGTCGTCTTTGATCAGAGGAGACTCTGGCTTCCCTTTGCTCGCCTTTCTTGCTTTTGCCTGTTTTTGCTTTGTTGTTCATTTTGTGTTGTTATTCTTGTTTATTTGTGTGTTTGTTTGTTTGGTTTGCTTTTCTTTTTGTTTGTTTGTTTGGTTGGTTGGTTGTTTGCTTTTGCCTCGGCCAAACTGGGCCACCTTTAAGCTTTCTGCCGAGGTCGGTCATCGGGCTGTTGATCGCGCAGGGCATGCGCTCAACGTGCCCCGGCCCAGTCGGCCCAATCGGCCCAATCGGCCCCCGTGCAAAGTTTCGGTTGACTGGCTGGGTTTGATCAGTAAACCCCTCGTTGGTTTGGATTTGAACCCTTGGTTCTTGCACAGCGACGGGAAACCACCCCGAACCACTAAACCACCAACCCACCAATTAATGGGAGCTGAGGTTTTAGGGACGGGCAAACGAGCAGGGGATGACCATGATGACCATTTACCCGCGTATCAACGAGCAAATTGGAGGTTTCCAATCACCGGCCAGTTCTTTGGCAATGTGGAAGCCGCCTTGCATGCTCATTTGCAAGAGCGTCTTATTGTTGAGCCTCGGTTGCCCCCTTTGCAGCTTGAGGTTGCTGAGTTCCAGGTCTCACCTTCCAATTTGGGCGGGAGGCCGGAGGCCGGGCCGACTGCCTGAGGGTACGGCAGTACATCCCGGCGAAGCAGCCAGAGTTGGTGTCCTCGCCCTTACTCGCGACGGAGGAGGAGGATGCCTCACCCCTACTCGCGACAATAAAGGAGGAGGAGGACGAGGATGAGGAGGCGCAGGAGGAGCCGTGTTCTGTGATCTGTCGTGCTTCGTGCTAAATAGCGTTTGCGCTGAATTATCTCGCAGGGGACGGGGGACCATTTAAAGTTTGGCAGACGCTTGAATCTCGCTCCCAGCGAGTTTCAAATCGACTTAGGATCATACCGCGTGTCAGGGACTTGATTCGTTGCCGGGTTGCTCGGATTAGGATGGTCCTTTGGCTTCATCCGGAGTTAATATTGAGGTTGACCTCAGATTGATCAACTGGGTGAGTTTGAGGAGGTCGTTCACCAAGAACAGTGAAGGCTTAGTTGAGTACTCCTGGATCCGTTAGGTGCCACTGACCAACTTGCCGATTGGTCAGCTGGGGCCTTTTGCTTGGGGCTGGCCTTCACGCAGCGTTTGCTTCATGACCCCACACGTGTAACACATTGCATTCTAGGCAATTGGGCCATGAATTTTCCGGCGGAAAACATGTAGTTGAAGCTTAGGCAGGTGGTGAATTTCCGAGTGCGAGCCACGTCACAGAAACCGCGGCATGATTTTCTGTGACTGCTTTCAAGGGCGACTTTTCAACCCAGACTTTGGGTCTAGGGGATCATAGCCTGGGATGCTTGCTTAGGAACTTGGCATGTCCAAGTGGGTGGGTCACTTTTAGAGGACCCCTCAAAATGGTTTGTTTCCCTGTTGGGAAACCCCTTGCAAACCCAGACCAAAAGGGGCACCCTCAAAAACGACACACCCAAGCAGTTCAGCAGTCAAAGCTAAAGGCGCTTGTCCCATGCATGGTTCCAATACTTGACTACCCCAAGATAGACCTATTCCCAGGGCTTCGTGTTCCAGTTGTTCCCCAGCCAGGCGCAGAACCACTCGCAGGCAAAGCCCCATGTGTGTCTTAAAATGGGACATCGGGCCCCCAAACTGGGTCGCCCTTTAACACACCCCAAAAGGGTACCGACTCAAAAACGACGCATATATAGCAAATCACGGGAACGGGAACCTGCTTCGAACTCTGCAGAGCTGCTGCGCTAGAACTCGTGTTTCCCCCATGTGATGTTCAACGAGGATTTTGCATTAGGAGGCAGTTTTTGTCCAAAAGTCTCCCAAAATTATCTTATCCGAATGGTTCACGGGCCCTTTCTTGACTTGCTGTGAACAGTCCATAGTTTCCTCATTTCCTGTTCTTGGCACTTCCCCTTCTGCCGGATTTCGTATAGCTGAGGCACTCGTATTTTTCCCTTCCTATCCTCACACTCTCCAGATGTAGGATGAGGATTGGTATCTTTTGGTACGGCATTGCTTCAAGGAACTGGTAGTACCAGGGGAAACGCCAGGACGCTGAGACCGCTGCCTGCGCCTGCGCATGCTGAAGGGCTGCGTAGCCTGTCTCACCCAACAGGGCCGACGGAGCACGGCGTTAAAACGACTCACGAGGGGGGGAGTTCTGTTGGCGAACTTGCAGGTGTTGGTCCAGTCTCCCAGTTGCCCTTGCTGTTTGCTTTTTCGGTGGTCAACCACTGAAAAGGGCTTCAATTTGTGTGGTAATATACGTCAGTCATCGGGTCACCAGCGCAAGTCTGCACCTCGGAAAGCCTTGCCTCACAGAATTCCTCAGCAGTCTGGGCTAGTTGCTTTCAGCAGTCAAAAGAAGGCCTTGCCCCAGAGACCAGACCAATCACAGACGCATCCCATTCACAGATAGATCTGGCCAGTTCGGCACCGATTTTTCTCCCACCGAAAGTGGCACCATGTGTGTCACCAGTTGCGGCTGGATGGGACGCAACATGGAGAGCAACGAATCGGCTTATGGCCAAGTTTTGTCTAACCGTCCCCCTTTTGGCAATTGTCATTCCACAACCAGTTGGTTGGCTGTTTCTTCCCCACTAAGAACGGTCATTCCTCACATTCCCAAAATTGGCTTTGGTTTGGGTTTTTGTTGGCTTGTTTTGTGTTAGAATGGCTTACCCAAACGCCACCAAGAGCAAGCTCCCCCCTGCCGTTTGCGGCTATCTTCAACCTGTACCCCTTTGTTTGGGTTTTTGTGTGTTCCCCACTTGCCTTGACAAACCGTTTTGCAACCAGCTGGGTTTGTCTCTAAATCGGTGCCGGGCCTCCCCAACTCCCCACCTCCCCGAAGCTAGTGATTTCCCTTTGGCTTTCCCCCGAGGTGGCCGGTGCAGAGCTCTCCAACTTCGCCTGCAGGACACCCGTTACCGTTACTAGAGAGCTGTGGGGCCATGGATGCGGCGGCCCGGAGTATTTCTATGGGGGTGGTTTTGGCCCCTCCAAAAGGGGTCTGATTCTCTGCTAAACCCAGGGACTCCCCGATATGAATAAACAGAGGTCTACCAATATGGGGTCAGCATTACATCTGAGCCACGTCCTCATGAAGGTCTTAGCTATCCAAAGCGAATCCACCGGATCAATCGACCTTTTCGTGTTTTTCCATCTTGGCAACCATACATAGTCAAGGTACCAAAAGGTGATCACCTTTGATTTCCAGGTCATGCACGGGCAAGTGACAATCACAACCATAAATAGGTGTGGATATCCACCTTCTAAGAATCATGGTTCTGGGCAGATCATTTTAATACCGGGTCTTTGAGTATGACTCATCCGAGTCGATCTTTTTGTTCAGGATACCGTTGTTGGAGTTGGTTTAAAGGAAAGCCAACAAGAACACTGATGCAGTTTGAGGGGTCCCCTACAAAAAGACAAAGCCATCTGTCCCTCATGCAGCAAGCCTCCGGTTTCACTGGAAACAACTTTTTGGAAGAGGTGGCAAAGAGTTTGGACAGTTTGTTCGACTAATTTCTATCCAAATCATTCCAATCCACAGTGAGTTCAGCCAGAGTCTATTGAACTGAGAATTTGGCCACTGGTTTGGAAGGGAGACAGTGACCGTTCCCCCTGAATGAATATTGTTTTCTAGGGACCTCATAGGCCCCCCCAAAGACCCCCCAAAGGGTTAGGTTAATGAGCCTTATAATCTCATCTTGCAGTTTCAGTTGGCAATTGCAATTCGAAATGCTTAGTTGTCCAAAGCCGACCTTTTGCCCTTTTGGTTTTCCCCTTTTGGTCCAACAATAGTCAATGTCCCAAAAGCTTAATCCAGGTGCTTTGGGCAAGTGAGATTGTCATTGACAACTGACGTGTAAGTTGTGACCTTCAGTGTTCAATTGCCGCCCCTCAAGCAATCCTTCAAGAATTTACGGGTGAAGGAGGAAAGCAACGATAACAACAGGTATGCCCGGGCAAGACTTTGTGATTGAACTGGGACTTTTCGCCAAACAACTTGGAATATCTAGGACCTACACCACATGTGAGACGCAACTGAAACCACGGTGATTACAAACACCAGGCCAGCGACATCCAAGCCTTTGGCCCCACATAAATGCCAAAACTCCTGACCACAAAGACTCTTTCCAAGCACACATCCTTAAATGCGTTGCGCCTCATTATGTGGGCTGAGCAAAAACATGGGAAAGCTCTGCAACCCGATGACCGTTTCTTCCTGATCAGTTTGGAGTCCAGCAAGGGCTCCCTGCATGCTCTCTTGTGTTCTTTACGCGGGGGGTGCTTGAAGTCATACCAAAGTGGCAACGGCCTCCAGTTGTGACAGACAAAGCGAGCCCCATCTGGGGGTTGACAATCGCGGGGAACCCACCCTACTGGAACAACTGGGCTGCTATTGGAAGTCCTCCTCCTTCTCTGTGGTTCCACGTTAGCGAAAACCTTTGCACTCGGATGCACGCCCACCGCCCCGCTTTGAAGCAAATACAGGGACACCCGTCAGGTGTTAACTATGTAACTAGAGGGTCTGGAAAAATTGGAAGTAACTCCTTTGGTGTGTTCATTTGCCAGGGTGTCATAATGGGAACCCAGGATGAATCACCCCAGTTTATTGATAGGGCGTCAAGGCTTTAGTGGGGATTCATCACTTTGGCTGGGAACACCCCCCCCCTATCAATAGGGCGGATGCATTAATCCGGGGTCAGCCTTACATGCTTCCCAGCTCTGGACGCCCGACCTCGATCTTTGGCTCAAGCCCTCACAGCAGAGCAGAGAACGGCTTGAGGCCGGTCCGATGTATCCCACTCGATCCGGGGGATGGCAGAGCGGTCCTTTTGCGGCCCCTGTTCAGGCTTGTTCCGAGCCCTAAGACCAAGGGCACTTCTTTCTGTTTGACGGAGTGCATAAAAACAGTGTGTCACAAACACAGGCCCCAAGCAGCCACAATTAGGCCCTGCAAAAGAAAGCCTGAACCATTTGTGAGGGTGTTCCCAGTTCATGGCCATATGTTGCAATTACACGGTTCCAATGGCAATTCTACCGATTACCAGATGGTTCCTGCATATGCCTCAAAATTGAAAAGCCCCAGTTGTGAATTAGTTTTAATGCCACATCCGTTCGCAGCATCTAAGAAACCCTGGTTTTCTGCTTCGATCCTTCCGTAAATGCCAACCAACCATGGTTTTAGTTGCATTTCGTGCGAAATACCAACCAGATTCCTACATAAATGCCAACCAACCATGGTTTCAGTTTCATTTGGTGCGACCGGATTTCGTTTTTAAGGCCACATCCCCATTTTTGAGCCCCAAGCGACTGGCCAGGTATGGCGGCGGCAGGATTCAGGGCCATTGGCCAGGCATGTCAGCCGGCCACTGGGCGAAGCAAATGGAAGCTCTGTTGCCCAGTGGGTTGCTTCCTGTTTTCCTTTTTGGGTTAAGGGTTCCGGTTCCTTTAAACTCGACCAACCAAAGAAAGAATCCCCTTTTTTCCCATGGCCATTGGGCATGTGAGGAAGTTCCAATCTCAATTGTCGGGTCTCAGATCGACCCTTTCACAGTTATGGCTAAGGCTTAGACCCAAAAAATCAGATGAAACAGGATCAGGGGACTTTCGGTACCCCCCCTTGTGGGACTGTTCGGGCTTGTTTTTGTGCAGAGGGTTTGTCCAAAAATCGATCCTTTTGGGCACCACTTCAAGGCAGGAATTCCTGGATGTAAGGCCTTTAGCTGGGAAGGGCTCAGATAAACCGCCCTTTAAAAGTTAACGGCTACGGCTTTGTGGAAGTTCAGCACCCACCCAAAAATGAACTGGTTGGCCTTGGCTTCTTTTATAAGGGATGTCCATGAAAGTCGATGGTTTCAGCTCCACTTCAAGAAGGATTTTTTAGCAGGGAGGGCTTGGATAAACCACCTGTAAACATGTTCAAGGCCAAGGCTTTGGTATATGTTTTGTCCGGATTAGTTTTCCGTAGGCCACAAAAAGGCACGGTCGTTTAAAGCCCGCCCTCAAGCAGTCACAGGATTCTACCTTAGGAAAGCAACTTTGAAGAAACGAGACTCTAATTATTCAAGGAGGCACCACGTTGAGAAGAATCTCAGACCTCCAGCGGTGTCCTTGTTTCATGTTTTGCTTCAAGATCAACAGACAACAAAGCGGGTCCTTTTTTCCTGGAAAGCGGAGGCCTAGCTGGATTCAAAAAGCAACGCCATGAGTTTGGTGCTTGTTTTGTTTGGCCGAATGTTCAACAAGTTCGATCTTCCCGAGATCCGGAGTGACCCTCTAATCGGTTTTAATCCATTCAGTCATTCGTCAACATCCCGAGTGTGGCAAACCTTTTATTTCCAGGTTTTTCAGGGATAGAACGGAGCCTTCTCCCAAATCAATTTGCATAGGACAGACATGGCCGGCTAGACATGGACCGCCTGGACTCAGGTGAGCAGCGCCCAAAACGGGCTCCTCTTCGGCCATTTTGCTAGGTGGGCCGAGCAAACCAAACCAATAGAACCACCTCAACTGGCCATTTGATAAATAAATAAATATATATATATATACACATTGTACATATATATATATCTATACATGTGTGTGTGTGTGTGTCTATCTATCTAATGCTATAGAAGAAGCTTAACCTCAACAACAATGCCAGTAGAACCGCCCAAAAGCAATGGGTTTTCACGGAGCTCAGGTATCTATTGTGCCCTCAATCGTGCGGAGCAGCGTCCACGGGCCTCACCACTACGGGGGTTCCTTCCGAGTGGACATCGCAAGGCGCAAATCGGAGCGATC
Organism: Effrenium voratum; assembly: GCA_963377175.1. Classification (NCBI taxonomy): domain Eukaryota; class Dinophyceae; order Suessiales; family Symbiodiniaceae; genus Effrenium; species Effrenium voratum. The sequence goes on along the minus strand of CAUJNA010003550.1, from coordinate 1,236,042 downwards.
GGGGCGGAGGGGGAGGCGGGGGTGGGGGGGTGGGGTGAGCGTTATTGGAAAGTTTTTCTTGGCAGGGCTCCCCAAATGTCCATTGAAGGGTGGGTGGTTTCAAAGCTCATTTTTTGGCCTGATACTTTTGGTCAGTTTGTTTGTTTTCTTTGCGGGGTGAGATTTGAAGAGGATACGTAGGGACCTTGGGAGGGTGAACCTTTCTGAACCCGGAGTTTTCTGAAGTGGCATCTTCCATCTCTTCCTAACGTTGGGCTCCCTCCAATTTCCAGCCCTCCAAAGGCTCCCCCGAAAACTTTGGCTTCAAAGGCCCCCCCAAACCTCCAGCTCTTCGCCAAACTTTTTGCGGAAAGTCTTTGAGCTGGACGGGTTTCGTGGGGAAAAAGAAGGCGCCGAGCTCGGGAATCGGGGCTCTACATCCAGCTCACGGCCTTCCCCAAACGGAAGGGTTGATTGCCCGGAAGGCGAGGAGTTTGCTCTAGGGGCACACTCGGATTTGAGGACATCCGTGCTTTGCTCGTGCATTCGAGTACTGAAACTCGCGAGAGGTTCTATTTGTCGACCAGGCGGTTTAGCAATCCGGGTGAACATTACAAAGGGTGGTTTTTTGGCTGCTTCCTATTCAGTGGATGTTTGTTTCATTCGTGAAAGTGGGTTGCCCGCTCAAAAAGCCACTGCAAAGGGTTCTCCCTCCAGTCGCCTGATAGCTGTGTGACTTGGTTGGACCTGTTAAGTGGAGCGATTTCGGTCTGTTTTTTTTGTTGGAGTTCGTTGGTTTAAAGGGAAACCAAAAGGACACCAAAGTTCATTTTGGGAGTTAATACACCCACTTATCAGGCCTGGCTTGCATTGCATGCCCATGGAATTGGTGTTTGCGGTTTGGCTGACTGGATCACAAATGAGCGCCCACACTGCCCTTGGCCGTTTTAGCTGGTGCTACCTCCTGTCTTACAGGATGCTTCAAAATATGTTCCATCTGAGATAGCCGAAAGACGGTCTGGAATTGGGCGCTCAAATGAGCAGCCCATGGAAAAACCGCTCTCAATTTACCGAACCGCGCCTGGCAAGGGGGGATGCTCCTCCCAAATTAGCCACGGTGGGTTCCGAAAGTACCAGCTACTAGTAGCACACCCCTGCGATCCGTTTTAGTATTATGATTTCCGGCATCCTTGTTTACATGCAACATTTTGTATGCGTTGTTAGGTGTTGTTGTCCCCGTCGTTTTCGGGATTGAAGCGGAACAACATGGCTGGTGTCCTTCTTGAGTTTTGCCGCCTTAACACATGCCATACACAATGTACCGCTAGATGTACGCCATAGATCCTAGTGAAAGGGTGACTTCACATGCCAGGCTTCGTCCGAATTGCCTGGATGAGTTCTGCTAGTTCTTTTCAGGTTGGCGAATGCCAATTCACGATTTCCAGGGTGTCCTTAGGTCGAGTCTGAATCCGTTTTCGCCCCAAGGCCTCTTTCAAAAGAAGAATCCTTTACAGCTAGTTTGCTCGGTGCCATGTTTAGCCCTATGATTTGTCGATTTCCCCATGGCAAGCACACGGAAAATCAATCGGTTTTTTATATATATATATATATAATTTGCCATGTTCAAAACCTGCCAACCAGCGCTTCTCACTGACCAGTATGAAGCAACCGCTTGGTGGGATATATCTATTGCATGGCTTTTAAGTGAGACCCCTTTTTTTCCTAGCTCTATCAAATGACCTGCTTGCCGAACATCCTCGGCTCCGTAAAGGCAGACATGTAGAATCAAGTAACCTGGGGCACCCAGTTCTTTGTTTTTTCTCCCCACGTAAATGTTGTCCACCCTGTGGGTTCCAATTCTTCCCATCAGGTCGCTACGGCAACCGCCAAGAATACAAAACTTTCGCCGACCGCTCAGGGCGCGCCGGGGCTTTTGGGACTCCTGCTCGGCGTCGACACGCCCCTGGACAGAAGGAGCATCCCTGGGTCAAGAACCCCCTCCCCTCCCAGTGGACGGGGAGCGAAGTTCCGGGCTGTGCATTCCGTGATCCAGTTGGAGAGGTTCTAGTTTCTCCCTGGGATTTCATTTGGTGCGGCATTTGCGCCGAGGTAGATTTTGCACCACGGGAAGAGTTGTCGGCTTGTTTCTGCACGAGTTCTGCAAAAGGGGTTGGGCCGTCCTGCAGCATTTGGGGTTGGGATTGGCCCTCAATCAATTCAGGTTTGCTAATATGCCTCAAATGGAGAGCCCCAAAAAATGAGCCCCTGGGCTCACGTTCCCTTTGTTTGTAGGCCATACCAAAGGATACCATTTCCAAAACGAAACCCGACAGTTTTCTCTCAACCATCATGGAAGTTCAAAGCCCCGCCACTTGCCCAAAGCGTATCGCACTTTTGACCACATAGTCTGGGTGCCCAAAGGTTAACCTTTTATTTCCAGGCGGGTTTTGCGGCAGACGCAAGCCGTTGATGTTCAAACAGGAGTTTACACATCACAAAACATTGGCACCCCATCTGCTTTGACATGCTTATGTTGGCACCCTCTTAGTTCAGCCCGTTCTTTTCTTGTTCAATCACGCCTGTTTTTGGACCTCCATGTTTTCATCTTTTGGGTTTCTGGAATTCAGGCAACGGGGCTCGCAGTTTCCGAATGGGTCCAGCCCGTTGCAGGTCTCTCATGGCCTCATGTTTGTTCCGCGTGTAACGAGGGGCGTTTGGGTTTGGCCCCCTGCAAATTTCGGCAGGAGCCCCAAAAGCCGCGCGCAGGAGTCCCCAAACAGCCAGGTCCAGAGAGTCGACTCATCCCTGACGCCCCTTCTTGTCGACCTTCCATGCGAATCAAAGTGTCTCGCGAATCCCGAACTGAGGCCAGTACCCAGGCTTACTGCAGCTCTTCCAATACGCCCCGGCAGAGGCGTGGTCCAGCCGGAAGTGCCGGAAGCCAAAGGAAAATCGCCTGCGGAGGTAAACTGTAGGGGTTGCTTGAAAGGTGGTCCCTTCAACTTGGCGAATGAGTGACTTCAAAGAGATATGGGGTGATGCATGCGAACTGAGTGCATGAATTGCTGGTCCTTGGCTGGGTTTCTCTTCAGAGGGGCCGGGGGGATTAACCCGGCTATTCAAGGGCAGGCACCTCCTTTCAGGGGGTAGCAAAGGGCCTTCAGCAGTGCTTATTTTCATCGGCCTTCCATCAGACAAAAAATCAACCAGCAAATAGAATCACCCGCGAGTTGCTTTCCTCTCCTTTGGCAAGCTGAATGTGTGCATGTGATACTGCGGTGGGCCTTCCCAGGTCCCAGGGCATCCCGGCTCAAACCTTGATTCTTAACCAGTATTGCCCCCACAAGCTTGCAACACAAAGTTTCTCCCTGTGGACTGGCATAGAACCAGGTTTGGAACTTGGAGCACCCTGTTCATGTTCACATCCTGGAGGTTGTCCCATAGCCCGGGTAAATGGAAGTTGCGGAAGAACCCACGGGGTCCAAGTTGTCCAAGTGCCACCACGGAGTCCGAGACAAAACGGGCTACCTTGTTTAGTGGTTACCCAGTTTTCCCTCGGTTGGGCGTGGTTTCCCATGTGAGAAGTTCGGGGTGGGGATTTTGCAACCCAGACTCGCGGTTTGCACTTTTGAACAGGCGGAGCCCGCGCAGAAAGCGGAGCCGGAGGATGCGCTTGAGGCGGCTTGAAACCGTTGGGCAGTTTGTGTGCTCCGCAAAATCGTGGCGCCCTAAAGAAGCTGGTTTGTACCTTCAGCTGGGGGAGAGGGGGGGGTGGGGCGCAATTTTGCGGGGCGCATTTTGCATTGACCCTAGGCGGTACCAGCTTTCGGTCCGCCCTGATTTTGGGGAAGTCACCTCCCAATTTTTGTTGATGGCCTTGCCTCTCAATTTTCCTCCGTGTTTTGGTTCTCCACTGTTTGCTTGGCGCTTGAATTTCATGTTGCCGGGGTTGTTTGTCCTATGTACCCAGTGGATGAGTGACCATAGGTGTCCTTTTTGGTTGTTTTGCTAGAAACATAGATGGCCCTGGTTTACCTGGTGGTTTAATCATCTACCAGGGCCATCTATTTCCCCTAAAAGGGACACCTATGTGAGTGACACCTTCTGAATCATTCTGAATCCCTTTTCGTCTGGCGTGGGTGAGTTCCGACTCCTAGAATCAGGGTCACTGGGCTGGGCTATGCTTGGCGGGGGCGCGACGGCCTTTTGTCCGACATTTTTCTGGAAGGCGGCGCCCGAGTGGAGATTCAGATTCAGTTTCAAGGGCGTTTGGGTCTGATGAGGGGCCGATCCCATCCCTGGACAAGCTCGTAAGGTTTTGGTCTCAACCTGGGAAAAGTGTACCACACATTCTTCCCCCCCCCCCCCGCCCCGGAAGTCGCATTGGGAAGGGCCCATTTGGGGCTTCATGTTTTATTGTTTCACTGGTTTGTTTCTATTGCCCACTTGCCCGAAGCAAATCGATCTTTGACTTTTGGGCTTCTCCTCTTTGTTGCATAATTGTGTCAAGGTGCCAAGAGTTAAATCTGTTATTTCTGGGTCCAACCTGGGCAAGGTTGGCGTTTCCAGGAACTTGTTGCTGAGAAGTACTCGATGTTTCGCTGGGATGGAGGGGCCCTTATCCAGGATCGGAGGATGTTGTGCACCATGCTGGGAGATCATACCTTCTTCTTGTGGCAGACCATGCTCCCATTTTCGACTGCATACAAATGTCACGCGCGCATGCTCGTAGATACGTTATGATACGTTCCTGAGTTCCTGGACTTTATACATTGGAAAGAAAACAGTTTGGACCTTTTTTTGGCCAATCCACCCAGCAAGTGGGCTGTATACGGGGGTTGATCACCAGGTCCTTTACATGAGATGACCATTGGTGAAAGTCAGAAAATCACCACAAAGACGTTACTTTCAACTAACTTTCAACTAACTCATTTGGAGGCCAGGAATATTCATCAACCCCCACGAACGCGGGGACTCGTCGCTTGGGCGCGCGCGTCGGTTCCTTCGGAGTCTCCGTGCCCTTAGGAGGCTTCGGACGCGGAAACCGAGGGCGCCCTGGCCTGGAATGCTCGCGACAAGACGGTTTAAACATGGGTATGGCCTGAAAAAGAAAAAGAGCTAAGAGGGTTATGCAGGTTTTAGTCGTTTCCATATAAGGTGTCATTTTGGGTGCCTTCCTTGAGCCACAGCCAACTGTTTAACATGATAAGGATTGGCCCAACAGTTGGGCGACTCGTGAAAGTTAGCACGTCCTTCCCACTTTGGGGCACGGAGGGAGTAGTGCCATCAGCTTTCACTTGATGTAGCATGAGAATACGGAGAGTTTTGGATGTGAACCCGCTCTCCCCTGTTCCCTCAAAATCAGACTGAGACACAGTTCCTTCCACGACATCATAATTTGTGTTACAACAAACACGTTCAGCTAACAACAAAACCAAGAATCAAGCATCACAATAAGAACCAACAAATCATGATATGCACTAGGCAGGACTTCCAGGCTAGAACTCTCATCAGCTTCCCTCCAATTGGTGGTTTGGTGGTTAAGGGTGTGTTTCCAATTTTCTCTCCACAACTCAAGGTGTTGAAATCCCCAAACCAACAATCCAAGCAAACCACCACTTGGAGGGAAGCTGATCTCAGGTGCTTGGAAGGGTACTTAGGCAAGACTCTTGAAGGGTGCTTAGGTCGGACTTAGCTAAAAACCATCCAGGTGCTCTCTTGAAGGGTGCTTAGGTCGGACTTAGCTAAAAACCATCCAGGTGCTTGGCGGGGCACTATCCAAGGTGCATGAAAGGATCGTTCAAAGATGTTGCCCGGGATCGGGCAGTTGCAGTAGGGTGCCCAAAGGCCGACTGTCGCAAAGACCAAAGGCAGTCAAGACGGACACCGGGCCAAAGTCGTTTGCCGCTCCGACACTGTGGAAGATCGCCTTTTCTGCTCTTGCAGAGGGTGCTTTTTCCATGTGCTTGGCGGGCGGAAAAGACGAAGGAAGAACAAATGGTCACATTTCCCCGCAAGTACTTATCGTTGCGCGCACTCCCACACCATTGCACACAGTAGTGTGCGTGTCTTGTCTTATCGTGATACCCTTGAAAAGAAACTCTTCGTGGCGCCGGTTGAACAATGTCTCGTGTTTGTGTGTTTCCTTTTTATTTTATTTTTATTTTTGGGGGGCCAAAGCTGAGGTAGGTTTGGTTTAGTCAATCAAGCGGTTTGTTGTCCCCTTGGGCTCTGAAGTCCAACCACTGCAGTTTCCAGAGCCCTCATCTAGCCTTTTTGGACCTTGCACTTCTTGAGAGGCTCTCAGTGGATTCCAGCGTGAAGTTCTTGAGCGCCCACAAGACGACCCCCAGGAGAACAAACATAGAACCTGCAGAATCTTACAATTGACCCCCTGTAGAGGTTGTTTGTTGGGAGGGTACCCGTTTTTTTTCTTCTTCTTTTCTGCCGAATGGGTGGGCAAGCGCTTCGTTGCCGAGGTCACGTGGAGAGAGGCCCGGAGAGGCGTGCGTTGCTCTCGATGCCCGCCGAAGATGGCCCCGAAATTGTCATTTGCATGGACGGAGACTTGGGAAGTTCATATAACCAGCTTGGTTCAATTGAAGTCACATTCAACCCACAAGCTTTGCACTCTTAGCAGGGGGTCTCACAACAACGTAGCCCGTGTGTGTGTGTGTGTGTGTGTGTGTGTGTGTGTGTGTGTGTGTGTGTGTGTGTGTGTGTGTGTGTGTGTGTGTGTGTGTGTGTGTGTGTGTGTGTGTGTGTTTTTTTCGTTTTTTTTTTTTCTTCCTTCGTTAAGTTGGAACGCCAGGCCTGCACCCACAGCCCCGGTGACAGCCGCAACTCGGTGAGGGCCGTGTCGGTTTGGCTGGGAACTGGGGGTTTGAAGCCCTGGGTAAGGCGCCTAACCTCCGGCGAAAAGACTCTTTAAGAATTGGTGGCCTTTTTAGGTCAGTTTGGTTGAACATAGATGGCACTGGCTGGAGGTTGGTTCTGAATCATTTGCCAGTGCCATCTATATTACCAAATGAACACCTAAGCAACTAAGACGCTGTAAGCCTGGCTGAGCACTTCAGGTAGGAGCAAGAACCTGACTGCAGCCTCTGGGGATAGGACATAGCATGAGTCTTGCCAGAACGCATAATATGGTTCTCTTTGGCCATTTCGCACGTCACCTGTTGAGTTGACCAGCTTAGAGCCGTTTGCGGACATCAGGAATTAGTCAAGGCCCGAGCATGTTAGACTTGTGAGCCTGAACCCAGTTTGGGTTGCCGCTTAAGTGACTTTGAGATGACTGGGGTAAGGAGCCCTTGCCCTTATGGAACAAACAGCAGGGCATACCTTTGCTTGCTCCCTGAGTCTCAGACCCACTCAGTTGCACCCTACGGCCTTCGCAGGATGAAGCTCAGGATGAGGGTTCCCTCAATACAAGTCCCAACCCGACACCCATTGCAAGCAATCAGCCTGCCCTCCAAAAGTTGCATACTTCTTCCCAGTGCATTGTTCCGCGTTGACATGATCAAAACCAGGGTCCATTCCAGGATACATTTGGGCCAGTCAAAAGATCACCATTACCAGCTGTATTAGGGGATCCCTTTGTAAATCATGTGTTTTGTTGGGTGCATCCTTACAACCCTGAAAAACGAGCAGTCCATGATGAGTTGGTTCCAGAAACAAAAGAAACGCATGGGATCGGTGGTGGTTTCTGTTTGTTCACCTCGAAACCATCCAAGATCCGGTACCCTTCAGACAGGTAAGAAAGCCACGGGATAGACATCATAAGCTAAACTTCGGATTGGCAGCCAGGTTAGTTACGCAATGAGCCGAAGCTATGAACTTCCCAAGTACCGCATAAACATGAAAGTGCACAGCCTGTGCACCAAACCACGGTAAATGCGGTGCGACGATCTGCGGTTGGCGAATTGCATGCATAGATTGCTGCAAATTTGCAGTTTTGTCTAGTTTTTGTGTATAGTGCAGGTAGGTCAAAGTAGATGGCGCTCCTTCATTCTGGTGTCATTCCCATTGGCCTGGGAGTTGTGCGGGCTACTTTCCCCGAAGGGAACCTGGAGGCCTGGTGTTTGTTTTTCTTATTTTATTGTTTTTTCTTTTTGTTTCTTCTTTTTTAAAAGGGGGATGTAGGGAGCCTTGCCCGGAAGTTAAGGACCCCCCCCCCCCGGTTGGCTCCACTGGCAGCTACCTTGACAAGGGGTTGGCCCAAGCCTAGTGTAGATTCCGCCTTGGGTTTCTGAAGGGTTCATGCTTGTCCCACCCCCACCCCCCCCAGCCCCAACGACAGCACCAGATGTTGTGCCATTCGCCTTCGCCGAGGTAGAGTGTAGATCTGTTCGTTCCCTCCTCCTGAACATGTTCGCAAGCTGCGCACCCTGGCCCTGGCCCTTTTGCTCTCGAAACCGCCGGAGCCGATCCGAGGCCTACATGGTGATGCGGGACTATGAGCGCCGGCTCAGGAATCTCGAGCTTCAGTGCCCGGCATCCCAACGGGCTGTAGGCTTAGGCACCCAGCGAGGTGTTGGCAAGAAGAGTTACCCAGTTCACCAGTGGGTTGCTTGCAGTTTTCCTTTTTTTGGGGAAGGGTTTCCCTTTAAAGTCAACGAACCAAGAAAGGATGCCCTTTTTCCCTATGGCCACTGAGCATCTGAGGTTAGTGGAAACAGACAAGTTTGGCTTTGTGTCCATTCAAGTGCGTCTGACTTCTTCAGTGGCACTCTCTGGATTGCTTTTTGGCGGGTTCCCCACAGAAAGTGATAGAAAGTGTCAGTCACAAGCAAGGGATCCGATTCTTCCTCTGCCTCTGACCAAGTAACTAGCGGTTTCCAGGCGTATGAGTTAGCCTTGCCCTCAACGAACACCCGAAAAGCCGACGAGTAGCGGCAACTTCCGTGGAAAGGACCCCCGTTCTGGGTCGCATGTGAATTTGCGGCGGGGTATCGGTTCACCCCAGATGTTGCAGCCCTACTGTTTCTAGTATTTTTCTGGCTTTTATTTGAAATTCACCGTGGCTTCTTGCATGCAGCCCAACCATTTTCGGGTTGGCTTGTTGTGATTCCCTGGTTGGAGTTGACCACCTTGGATTTGACCTGATTGCGTGGTAACCTCCCCCCCAGCTCCCACAAAAGGCAGGCCGCAGGGACTAGCTGCGCTGGTGTGGGGGCGAGAGTCGGGCGTTTTCCTCGGTGTTTCGGGCTGTTTGGCACTTATGGCCCACTTCAAAGTTCGAGCCCCAACTTTTGGCAAACACAAGCAGCAGGGTAAATGACATCCGCTGCAGAAGTGCGAAACACGGTAGCCAAAATTTCGGGTTGCATTTTGTGTGGGACCAGCTGCCCTGCAAAGAAATAATTAGTTGCTTACAACTTAAATGAGTTCAATTGAACAACCAAGTTTTGAAAATGCTTGCGTAATTGAGTGGTTGGCTCGACACTTTAGGGGCTCGTACAGTTTCAATGACCCTCCGTTCTTGCGTGCACCCTTTATCCCGCAATGACTAGCTGAGGACACACAAATCCCAATGACTGAGAGTGCCAGCGAACACATGCACACACGAGCACACCTTGTACGACATGGTCTTTATAGTGCCCTTTGGGTGCTTCAACCCTCTCCCTTGGAACCATCTTAAAATGGTGTGTGTGTGTGTGATTGTGTTTTTGAGGGTACCTCTTCAGGTCGGTTTGAAAGGGACACCAAATGAAACCACCATCTTGGGTGTCCCCCGACGCATTGAGGCCGGGAGTTGCGGGGTCACAACGCGCAGCTGAGCTCAGAGCCACGGCCGGATCTGACCTTTGGGGTTCCACTTGGTGCATTTTGAGTCGTGACGCCGAAGGGTCCATTTTTCCTGGTGAACAGGTCTTGCTTTCCTCATGTTCCACGTTTTGGGCAGTTTCAGAATTTCAAGATCTCCCTTCTTAGCTAAAAAAAATGCCTGTCCTTATGGTCAAATATAAAGTAAATGGGGTTATCCGGAAGGTCCTTGCATTGAGATATGAAGGGTTCTTCTTGGTGTAAGTGTTGCTCTCTGCGAAAGCCTTGAAGGAGGTCACGGATGGTGTTTTTTCCCTGCGAAAGTGTTGCTTTCATTTGCTTAAGACTATTTTGTTTATTTTCCCTTGTTGGTTTTAGAAAGAAATTTATATATCACTACTGCATTTTATTTATTTATTTCGGGGGTCTAAACCAAATGGAAGGTTGTGTATGGGTGGTTCGGCAAAAGGAAATTGACTGATGAATCATTTACCGGCAGCGCGCGGTATATCGGAGGAAGCATGGCGAGGATTGCCGCAAGAACACGTGACTGCAAAAGCAACTTACAACCGAGCAGAAAGCAGCTTGCTTGTTGGAGGTTTCAAGCTTTCAAGTCCGGTTAAGCACAACTGCCAGACGGATCTTCGGTAGTGTTTTGAACAAGCTCCGCACAAGGTTCGCAGCAAAATCCAGTTTCGGCACATGGGTGGCCAAAGGATCCCTCCCGTGCTGCTACGCGACTTTCAAGCCGCGGCTGCGGAAGTATACTTCGTGTAGTACTTGTTTGTTGCATTGATTCCCCGCCAAAGCGCCGATGCTGGTCGCCAAAGTTACTTTACCGCGAGGATTGCAATTCCGGGAGCAAGGAGTTTCAGACAACTGCCATGTACATGAAACATATGTACACATGTTTTTCTCAGTTTCCGCCTGGGAGAGGCTACCCGGGGAATAGAGAATTGCGGTTGGGGAGGCAGCGGGGATGTACTGAGAGCTGCATGTGAGAATACTTATGCGCAAAGGATCCCATAGAGGTACCTAGTGCTTCTACAAGGGGTATTCGGGACCTTTGGAGGTATATATGGAGACAAAAGCAAGTGTCCGTTGCAAGGGTTCATTCGAACTGCCCTGGATGGCTGGGTTTTAACTGGTCTCCCTTTTGGCTTGTGTGGTTTTACAGTTTGAGGTTCGAGAACTATGAGCCAGACTCCACCAATTTGGTCGCTATTCAGCCCGGCAGTCCACTTGGGGCAAGCGGCTTTATCTAAAGGGAAACTACAGAAGTTTACAAGGGCCCGGGAAGGTCCCCCACTGCACCGCCGTCTTTCTTTCAAACCACTCACCGGGGAGTTTTTGTCTAATTGGTTTGGAATTGTTGGGGTTTGAACCCTGGTTCTGCTGCTGGGAAACCACTTGAGCCTCAATCAAAACCCGGGTAGATGAAGGTTAGTAATTAAGGGACCATCCCAGCCACAAATAGGTGCGGCCGCTTTTTCAATTCCTTACATGGCTCTGGGTTCACCATTTTTGTACCAGGTTTTGATTCTGACTCACTTCCTAAACCGAAATCTTCAAGCCACCAGTCCCTCAGCTGAGGAGCTTGCGGCTAGCCGCGGCCATCAGCAACAAGGTTGGGAACGGGGAGGGGGCCTGAAGTGAGAGACCTACCTCCAGTTGCGCGCCCTGTTATGCCCTGTTTCTTTTTGGCTTCTGACCAAGGACTCCAGAGCAAAACTGTGAACGCCCAAACGTAGGCTCTAGACGGTTTGTGCCCATACAAATAATACTAATAGAAATAATAAATATATGTTTTAAAAAAGAGGAAGAAAAAACATGTCCCGCAAGGGAGTCTGAACTTACCCACTTGAGTAGTAATTGTGCAATGTTCACCCTCTCTGTTTAGCCCAGTCTAATTCTGGCAGGAATCAACTGAAATGTGCGTCAGTTGACTCCATCAACAGCGGGGAAACACCCATTTGAATGCCTTGAGTAGCATGGTTCTCCAAATTAATTTAACCTGAACTCTGACATGTCCACGAAAGGCTCATATTTACCAAAGGCAAAGCAACTCCTTTCTTGCCTGATAGGTGTAGTCACGTCGCCCTGCATGAGCAATTTGGAGAGCCATAGTGGAAACCATGGCGATGGCACACAAGCTGTGGCTCATACAAGTCCCAGCAAGTTTCCGACTGTCAGCCACTCGCTTCCTGCATGTGCGATACAACGCACATCACCCAGCAAAATCATGTCAGGCCGCGAGCTCAACCTGCGCCTGAGCCGGGAGGCGCATGCGAGCGGGGTTGCTGTTTGGCGGTCGTTATGCTCTGGTTTCGTTTAGGGTCTGCTGTCCGCGCCAGTTGATCAACAAATGTTCTGTTTAACAGAAGGTGCACACCCCAAGTCCACCAGGTTCGTATTGAAGCAGTTTGCTAGGACACTGCTCATTCACAAAGCAGCCGAGGGATCTGAAGACTGAACGAAACCTCAAGCTGGCAGACCCAACACACTCGCCTGACTGACTGCAAAACAAATCACACGCACTGCTCCCTTTGGCCCACGGGATGGACATTTTTACCCAATCGCGAATGCAAGTTGCCAGCTCTGGATGGTAAATGTTTCGTTCCTGGCAGCTATGAACACAAGGATTAGCTGTGGCCAGTTCGCGTACCCATTCAGGCAGTGTTGGCGGCAGTTGAAAGCCCGAGGCCTGCGTCATCCGCCCTCCAAACAGGCAAGAATTGCGCAAAATTAGCAGCCAAACACAGCAGACATTCGTGGGTTGAATCGGCTACCAGCTCGACGCGTCAAACATATCTGCGGCGGTTGCTCCCAAAGGCACGCAACATAGATAGAATTCAGAAAGTTTCCCCAAAAGAAAGCCAGGCTGGGCTTGAACGAGTTCTGGGGCTTCTGTTTTTTTTTTTTTTTTTCCTTTGGGGTTGGTCAAGCATCGCCTTGGCAAGCGGAGTTTCCTGGGTGATGTTTAATGCTAACCCCGGATGAATAAACTCCTGGTTGATTAATAGGGGGTGTTCCCTTGTAGTAGGGATTCATCACTTTGGGAGGGAACACCCCCCTAATAATGGGACGGGTTTATTAAGCTTGGGTCAGCATTATGGAAATCCTTTACAAGCGGTTACCAGGGTCGGCAACCGCCGCGCGCTCTTCCGCGCTGTTTCGAGCGCGGCGCAGGTTCAGGACTTGCGGAGGCAGCGGCAGGAGGCTGAGGCCAGGAGCGAGGACTTGCAGAAGGACGCCTTCGGGCCGCGTGAATATCTCCTCGCTTCCTTATGGCACGCGAGGGCTACCCTCCCTTCCACTAACTTGGTTTTTCTGGGGGACTACCCGGAAGATTGGTTCCTCTTCAAGGGACCCCATGCCTGGTGCTATTGTTAGTTGGAGGGGGGGTAAATGATGCCCAAGTCGAATGAAACAAGCTTCTGAATCAGGTACGGCGAAAAAAGAAAGAAAAACACCAACACGGCGCTTTTTACCTTGTGGAAAAAACCACCAGCTGGTCCCCCCCCACCCCCCGGTGCGACCGGAAAAGATGTGCCGATCCCCGGCTGCAACTCGCTTTGCACCCTTCCGCAATCCTTGGACCTGGATTGCTGTTAAACGTGAGGGTGCGGCGCAAAAACGTCGGAGTCCCCGGAGTTTTGTTTTTTGTTACCATGTTTGTTCTATATAACGATTTGGGTGTGTATATGCAGGGCACCCACGCTTGTGGATGGTACGGAAACTAGAGGGAAGCCAACCTTTTCCGGGCCCCCCATTTGGAGACCCGTATGTGCAATGGATAAATTGCACTTTACACGACCGTTCTTTTGGATGCTTCTGGATCCCTTGCGGGAATTTGGACCATAGGCCGCATAGGCGCGACCAAGAGCTGCACTTGGCGACTAGTGACTCGTGTCTATTATCAAGTAACCCTTAGTTGGTGGTTTTGATTGGTGGTTTGGATTTGGATGTGAACCCCAATTCCTTTTGAAGCCTAAGCTACCCGTCCAAACCGCCAAACCAAACCATTAGGGGTAAGGTGGCGTAGCTGACTGGCCCTACAACCCACCCAACCAGAAACGGATCTCGAGGAGCTGAGGAGCACCACAGAGTTGGGGAAAAGGACGGCGCGACAGCTCCAGAAGGCGCGACCGTCGAAACCGGTTCAAGCGAAGGAGGCGTTTTCTCGGCTTCTCGGGTTCGATGACGATGTCAACGTTTATTTCAGAAGCTCACTTGTTCAAAGCTGACCTTTTGACCTTCTGGTTTTCCCATTTTGCTTCATTTTTAGTCAAGGTTCCAAAAGGTGAACCTTTTAGTTCCAGGTCCTTTGGGCAACTGAGGAAAACCCGGATCCCGAAATGGCTGGCAAATAGGATCCCACAACCAGGAATCAGGAGGTCACCTAACAAACCGTTGGACAGGTGTTCGGGGGGGAGGGGGGGGAGGGGGGGGAGGGGGGGAGGGGGGGGAGGGGGGGGGAGGGGGGGGGCTGGGAGTTTTTTTGTTTTGTTTTTTTTATGCCCGATTTTTGAGTTTTAATTCAGGAGTTCCGATTTGTTCCAATCTGGGTAGATTCTGACGATGCCGACGTCGCACATGAAGGTTTCTTTCATCGGGATCCCTTCTTTTTCGGTGGGTGAATCATAGCCCAGAGCCCGAAAGCAAGCAACCTTCGCAATTGTTGGAAACCGTCCTGTTCTTGGGAAACACCAATCTGAGCCTATTGAAAGTGGGCGCCTCTCCAATGTTGGACCTCTTTTGGGAATGAGGGAAACCTAAAGCACACCTCGGCCAGCTTCTCGTACGGCCTAGGGCTCCATCTATCTGATACGGGTTTCGCGCGAGTCCACGTTAAAAGCAAGCGCTCGCTATGAGGTAGGTCCTTTGCGAGCGTATTTGGGGCCCTCAAACAGCCAGGTTTTGAGACCCCCAAACACCTCCAGGGTGAATGGAGGGGTGGTCTTCCCATTGAAAGCCTCTGGGTGGGGGGGGGGGGAAAAACGGGCCTGGTGGTAGCTCGACTGGCACCTGAGCTTCAGCCTTGGGCCCTGGGATGCCATGCCATGACATGCATGGATTGAGAGCAATGGGTGTTTTCTTGAGATGTCCGTTCTGCGGTGGACACGGGGACACCACAAGGAACCTGGGCCTTTCCCAAGATGCGGCTTTGTACAAGGGGTTGTTCAGAGCCGCTAAGTGAGAACTTTGTGGTGTATCGCTATTTGCTGGGACTTTGCGGTTCACTTGCAGCAGTGAGCGTTTCTCGAGTTTCGGATACCTCCAAGTGGTTTCCCGTACATGGATTCCCAGATCGAGTCTGTCGCAAAATGGACACCACGCAGAACGTGGATTTGCTTGAATAAGCACAAAGGAAACCCGACCAAAACAGACACAACCTTTCTTGAAACAGACGCATCGAAATGGAATCAGCCGCGCGTCCCTTGGCCCGCCCAAAATCCCGCCTACGTCAGCAGTTCCACAATGTCATGTGTAAAGCCACTGTCAAGGGAGAAACCAAGAGTGACCCTGAAGGAGGGATACCAAAGAAGGCCTTCTGGGGCTCGATTCAGCGTTCAGTTTTCCCGGGGCCGCAAAGCACTAAGCATCCTTGCGCCGCTGTGGATGGCAACCCGGGCCCTTCCTGGGCTCGAATTGCAAGGCTAATTGCTGCCATGGTCATAGAACCCGCTTTCTTACATTTGCCGCCCTCTTGCACCTAGGGTTTGCAAGTGTTTCAAGGTTAACCCTTCCCTACCATCAGGGCAAAGATGTCTTAGTCTCAGAAAAATCCAATCCTTGGCCAAAGAGGTCTAGGTCTGGAATTGTTGCAATTTGGCTGTGGCTCAAGAAAGTGGTACCAAAATTGCACCTAAATGGAACCAAGGACCAAAACCTGCGGTTTGCCCCTCCTCTTTCATTTTGAGCAGCCATTTGCACCCCGGAGCCACTGCTTATTGGGGCAGGGTGCTTAGTAAGTGGGTGACAACTCTGGTTATAACCCACTTACCATGGCTATACGTTTCCTGAGTGGGACATAGCCAGACTTGGCAACCGCCTACGAAGTACCCTGCCCCAAGTGGGGCAAAGAAGACGTCGTCTCCGGGCCCCGGGCTCTTCAGGAAGTGGAGCAGCACAGAGCGCGGGCAGATCAGCGGATGGCCTCGGAAGCCGAGCTTCTGGCAGAACGAGCTCAGATGCTGAAGGCGACGGGAGAGGATAAAAGGCGCCCATTTTTTGGGTAGCTTGGTTTTAAAAATAGATGGGTTCCGCTGGTTTAGATGGACTCCAATTCCATGTACCAGGGCCACATATTTTTCCAGAAGGCCGCCTATGGAGATGATTTGTTCTTCAGCCCCTATGGCTTGGATTGGGGGGTGTGCGCAAGCCCTTGGGTTCTTGCGGGTAAATGAGAAACCTTCGGAGAACAGCTCCCATTTAGAGCACCTTGGCTAGTCCCTGCCCAGCCAAGCTCCAGAGCCAAAGGGCCTGGAGATCTTGCTGCGGTTCAGGTCTACGAAATGCCAGTGACAATGCGACTGGTCAGGAATTGGAGAAGCTGCCAGCAGCACAAGAAGACATGTTTCCATATCCAACGTTCCTTCATTTCCTTCCTTGAAACTGACTGCTTCATCTTCATCATCATACTTTGGAAGCTTCTGACTGCTAACTAGGTGTTGCGGATCAAGGACACTTTTTTTTTCTTCTTCTTGTGTTCGGTGCCAGCTTTGTCTCCCTTAGGCACCCGCGGTGTGGGTTTGATGCTGATATGAGATGGGGCTTAGACATCACCCCCCTCCTGCGCAGGAATTGGAAGACTGCAGGGCCGAGGCTCAGCTTGCCAAGGTGCGGCTTTTTTTTGAGGGCGGGAGAGGTCAACCATCACTGGGTCAATTTTGAGGGTGTCAGTTTGATGGACCCGCTTGTTCAGTGGACTTCCGCAACGCCGAGGTTTGTTTGGTTGCCCAAAAGTCAAATCAAAAGTCAAATCATCCAAGCAAAATGGGTTGCCGTGGATCCATCCTGCTGCATGCAGTCAGAAAGGACAACTTGCCAGGTTGCCTGTAGCGAAGGTGCTCTCTCTCCCATGAGTAACTTGACACGTGGGTCACAATTTTCATGGCCTTCCCCCTAAAAAAAGTAACTTTGGCCAATCAGCGTCCGAGAAACCCGACATCACCTGCAAATGGCAATCAACTTCTGAGAAACCCGAAATCCAAAATAGTCAGAAGAGGAAGCCCACTTCTATGCCGATCCGAGCCCATCAGGAGGAGGCCTCAGCCGCGAGTTCGCAGGCCCATCAGCGCACGTGTTTCCCGACGCCCACGGTTTTGCTGGCGAAAACTTGAGCTTTCCCTCGCGGCTTCAAGCATCGGAAAATGTTGGAAACACTACCCGCAGTGCCAGGTGAGTTCTGCTTTATGAGGGGAATCGTGGAGAAACCTGTTCAACCTTTTACTTTTGGGACATGAGCTGCGAACCAGCAATGGGATTTCAGATAAAATTATAAATGCTTTTCATTGAGACTGCATCCATGTTGCGGACAATGGCAAGCTCACAATGGCAAACAGGACTCACGAAATAGGTCCTTTACTTGCAAATACTTGGATGATGGCTTTTTGATCTTGCCCTTCCCCCCCCAAACTCCTTTAAACACAGCTATCTTCCCCCCCCCCCCGCCCAAATCCCATTAAATTAAAACAGCTGACCATGTCACACTTACGAGGCTCACCAAAAGGAAAGGAAAGTGGTCCAACTCTGCATCAGGTGTGGGAATTATGCGTCTTACTTGCCCAAAGCCGGCCTTCTGGCCGCCACTTGGAGTATTTTTCGTCATTTCTGGATCCTTTGGGCAACATTTTGAGCAGCAAGTGGTCAATTGGAAGGGATCCTGGCCACCAGGAACAACACCACCAGGAAATTAGTGACTTGTTTTCCAGACCGCCTATATAATTGCGTGAGGCCTGGGTCTTGCTTGGAATAAAAGCTGGCTTAAAACGAGAAGTACCAAGAAGAAAATACCTTAGAGGTCGGTGATTGCAGTGAGGGCTTGTCACTTTCGGATGGCATGGGATGTGGCCAGCTCTGCTTTAGCGTTGTGATTGGGGACAGCGCCACCCAGGAGGATGTTTGTTACCCTCAAGTCACTACCCGCAATGGGAAATACGGATATACAACCGCCAGTATATACGCCAGTATAAACAGGATGTTCGGTGTAGTGGTTTTGGCTGTAGTAGTTCTGCATATATGTCCAGGTACGGTTATCACGCCGCTCACGCCGTCACATTCCTCGCAAAAAGCGTGACAGTGACGCACTCGCATTGCTTTGACTATCCCCCCATGAGTATGCGATATTCGGCTTCGCAGACCAAGGTGGAGCCACCAAACGGGGGTTCCTCCGAAAGGAGCTGCGCGATGCATAAACGGCTCTCAGTGGTTTGACCGTCCGCCAAGGAGGCTTTTTCATCCCAATTGCCCTGTGCGAGCTCGCCTTGGGGGGGGGGGAAGAAACCTTTGGCATGTTAAAGTGGGCCTGGTTTTTCATTCTGCACCGTCTAAATCCCCCTGTGGTTGGTGAGTTCATGAACTCACTCCCTGAGTTCCTGGACTTGAAACTGTTTGGGCCGTCCACTGGATCGGAAGTGAGTGAAGCATCCCAACAAATCCAATTCGCCACACGCTTTGTTCATCCCATGGCGGAGGCCAGAGAGGCCAGAGAGGCGCTGGAGGCGCGACGGTGGGCGGCGGGTGTTTCAAGACCTGGAGCTGTGGGCTGAAACAGAGCTCGGCATGTATTTAGGGAGTGGTCAAAACTATGGCCCCCCTTTTTGTTGACCGTGGTGCCAGCGTGTGCCGCCTTTGAAAGGGGATAATTACAAAGAAAGTGGCCCTGAATTTTGACAACCCCCCCCCCCATTTACACAATGGTGGCTTAAACATCCATCAGCGCCCTTTGCCTGCCCAATTCTTTTGAGCCGTTTCGGCGCAGTTGGTGGTTGGGCTCGGTGGTTTGGATTTGAACCCCGGGTTCTTGCAAGGCAGTGGGGAATCCTCCTCTGTTTCACCTCCAATCCACGAGTTAAGTTGCCTCGCGGGTTGAACCCTTGTTATTTTGCCCTTGTTGCCGTGGGCAAGGGGGGTTCGCCCTGTCAAACCCGCAAGGCGCCTTTGATTGAACCACGCCAAGGGTCCCTTCTGAGTTATGGTCTGTTATCACTTGCTCAAGTAGCTTGATTATGTGTAGTAAAGCGAGCAGTTGATTGACGACAATTGTCACCCCGAAAGGGTGGGACACCCCTTCAAAACTGAGGGTCTCCAGGCTGCCCTAGATATGAAGGAGAATCTGAACGTCTTAGTTTTCAGCTTACTGTGAGCGCAGGCGCCCACTGCTTTCCCCACGGCTGGAGGTCTGGGTGGTTCAAATCGAAGCCCGTTCCAGGCAAGCGAAGCAAGCGAAGCGAGCAAAGCGACAGAGGTCCTGGAGATTGAGCCGCGCGGTGGAGTGATTCTCATGGTGTGTTGTTTTTTGAGGAGCCTTTTTCTCACTTCCCAGAGGCTCCGGGCTTTCAATGGAAGACCCGACTCCATTATATAGACACCCCGCTGAGGTGTTTGGGACCCGGTCTCAAAACCTGGCTGTTTGAGGGCCCGAAGGGGAAAAAAAGAACATCGAATTGGAGCCTCTGGGTTCCTGAGTTGCGGGACAAGTTGTTTTACTTTGTGGGAAGACAGTTTAAGTTTAGTAGTGAACAAGAAGATGGGACGCTTTGGCCCATCCTTTTTGGCCCATCCTTTTTCAACCCGGTCCGAGGTGAGTGTATGGGTTGTTTGGACCTGGGAAACGTGAGCACCTCTCAAATTGGTGGGCCCCTTTTTTGGTTTTTCGCAAAATGAGCCACAGACGAAACCTCGAGGTGCGGCCGAGCTTGTTGATAGATGCTGCTTGCTCACCAACTCCTTGCAAAGGTTTCCTCTATCGCCAAAGACCTCACAATCCCCCGCATTTTTTCGCCGGGAAGTGGACACGATTAGCATCGAGCTCCAAAGCATTGCCAGACCAAAGGCTTGCCCTCTCAACTTTACTTTGTTGATGCTCCAACATTTTTGCGCAAGCAAACAATTAAATGGTTGCCTATTTTCGTCTGACCTAGGCCCTCCATATGACACCCCAGACGAATTGTGTTGCTGTTTCTTTTGAGGGAAGCGGGAGTGTGGTTCTTCTTCTCAGTGCGAAGGCTGCAAAGCACACACCGTCTTTTGCATGCAGGGGAAAGTGCCGGCTGGAAGTAGGCCCTTGATACTTTTTAACCTCTGGTTCACTAACATGAGGCTCCATGTTCATGGATGGGAGGAGATTCAAGAGGGACGAGTAGTGGGACCCAACCATTGCAGGTCCAAATCCCATTACATGTTCAGCATTTCCCGGGAAGTAACTCACCAACTTCTAATGGGTGACCGCAGCTCTAGCAAACAGAAGCTGCCCAAACATGAGTGCCTGCGTGTGGCTACCTATCAAAATAAGGCAATCCCAATGTGGCTTTCCCTTTGGTTTTCCTTGACGAGCAACCTGAAAAGAACACCCTCACACAAAACATGACAAGGACCGACCATGTTACTTGCATCAAAGACCGCGGGAAAACCATGGTTTGGACAAGAAATTGGGTTTGAACTACTTGGCCACTTTCTGTTGCCAAGGGAGTCTCCCTTAAGTGTCGCATCCTTGTTGGTACAACAAAAAAGGAGCCCATGTTCTGCCATGCGGGCCCCCCGTGTGAATCCAATGAGGCTAAGCCTAAGCCAAAGCTCCAGGTGAATATGTTGAATGTAATCAGCTCTGGGGGCATCTTTGGGGAGGTTTGTGCCTGCGTCTTGCGCCCTCACGCCCCTTGGATGTGTGTGTGTGTGTGTGCATTCACTGGTTTTTTGGGGGCAGGACAGTGGCTGCAAACAACCCAGTTCGATGGCACCCACTTTCCCTTGGCCCTTGGCAGAGTCCACACCAAATATATCACAATTGAAAGGGGGCCACACATGGTGGAACCAACCTGTCTTTTCTCGATGTGTTGTTTGTGGCCCTACCGTGCAGCAGCAATTTGGAAATGGCCCCTAAAAGTGATGATTCCAAGTCTTGTCTACCGATTGGGGTGAATTGAGTGTGCCTCATTTTGTGAACTTGCTCCAGGCCCTTCATTTTGAGGGCCTTGCTCTGCGGGTTCTTGGACTCCCCCATGCTAAAAAATGGCATCGGAGGGGGAGCGATATTGAAGTTTCTTGTCAAGCTCAATTTCGGACCCCCTCCCTTCCCGGCCGTACGCCTTTTTTTTGGGGGGAGGCTGGGTGGTTGGGCGTTTTTTTTTTCCCCGAGGCCACCCCCGGGTCTAGGCCTGGGGCCACCCCTTCTGGCGCCAGAGGACCGGGAGAATATGCGGTGAGAGCGCGTATCCGGGGCAAGTCTTGCGGAGAGCGTTGGCGCGCTCTCCGTTGCTTCAGGATCCTGACTTGGCGCTTCATCGCTTCATCCTGACTTGGTCCCGTCGCATTTTTTCTCAGCCAGCCAGCAGTCGCTCTTTTACACTCATGAATGCACCGCGCATGGCTGGCAGCGCAAATTCGCATGTCGCCCGGCCTTGTTCTTCCTTGCCTTGCAAGGATGCCGGCAGTGCCGTGGCCCTTTTCTTGTCCCCAGTGGACGCAACAAAGCTGGCAGGAAGACCCGAAAAGGAGAAAGAACGAGGGTTGACTATGGCACATATCAAGACCCCGGACCTTGGCATAGTCCGTTTCGCACTACAGGTCTTTCTTTGGCGGAAGGTCATTTTGGTTTTGAAGCAGTTGGGTTACTTGTTTTGGCAAACCCAACGTGAGTTGGAAGTGAGTACTTGATATAACCAAGGTGGCATGGCTTTTCATTCATTCGTTGTACCAGCCGGGCGCACCATAGTGCATGAAATTAGCCCTGGACCTTTTGCAGGGGAGTAGCGGCCCCGACTGAGCGTTTCTAGACTTTGGGACAGGGATATTTGGGCACTTGTTGCATTTTCCTGGTGGCTTACAGTGACAGTGAGCAGAAGATCTTGACGCTCAGATACAAGCATGCCTAGCTCTAATGACGAGAAAGCAATCCACAGCAATGCTTGGTGAAACCCTGCTGCTTCAAAAGCCACGTGAATTTTGTTGTCGGTTTCGCTCCGGACGGGCGAACTCGGCGCAAGGAGGTTCTCCCATCCAGAAGTTACAGCGCCTCCTTGCTCTTAGCCCACCGCCTTGCCGCTTGGCGCTTTACGTTTTCGCTGGGGGGGGGTGTGTGCTCAGCGTTTCTTGGGGGGGAGGTTGCACTCGTTCCCTGAGTTGGACTTGTAAATTTTCGGGAAGTTGTAGACTGGCAAAAAAAAGACCACCCTTTGCAAGTGCTCTCAGCTTTTGTGGAACTTCTGGGGCCTGAATGAGGCGAATTTGGGCCTGCTTCTTTCGCAGGGTGCCTTTTTTAGGGTTGTGTAAACGGAGGCCAAAAGAAAGCCGTGTGCTTGCGGTTGTCCTTTGCTTTAGCATCCCAACCAAGGCTCACGTGGGTGTGTTTGTTTGGTACTCTTTTTGAATTTGAAGCTACAAAGGAGACCATCAGTTTGAGGGCTCCTGCATTTCAAATGACACTTAATGTCGGGCCTTGTTTAATTTGTGCCCCCCCCCCCCTCCCGAACAGTCAAACCATTGCTGTCCTGAGTTTAGGTCTGGCAGGGAGCTAGGATGACTTGAGTAGTGCCTTAGAATTGCCGATGCCCAGCAGTTCCTGTTGGATTGCCACTACTTAGTTTGGTATTGCCTAGTTTGAATCTAATATCGCCAGGACTTGCTCTCAGATTTCCAGTGATTAGTTTAGTATTGCCCAGTTAGAATTTCGTATTGCCAGGGCTCACCTTTTTAGATTTCACGTACTTGGCATAGTATTGCCTCTAAATTTAGTATTGCCAGGACTTACTTTAGATTCCCATCACTTGGCTTAGTATTGCCTAGTCTAAATTTAGTATTGCCAGGACTTCTTGGCTTAGTATTGCCTAGTCTAAACTTAGTATTGCCAGGACGTACTCTCAGATTCCCAGTGCTGAGTTTTGTATTGCCAGATTTGATCCACCCCAAATAAGGTTTCGACGTTAAAGAAGACCCCCAAACCGTCACTTTAAACAGAATCAGGGCCTCTTGTTATCTAAAATTGATGGCTTGGGGACCACTTGCAAAATTCATGTGTTCCCCTTTCAAAATGGGAGTTTCATTACCCCCTTCGAAATGTTGGAACATAAAGCGGCAAAACAACAGTCATATCAAACAGAATCAGGGCCTTTTGTGGGCAACTCCCTTTCTGACTGGTTGCCCTTACTGTTGTTTAACAAAGTTATTTTACATTGATGATTTTAATACCACTTCAACAAAGGATTTCCTAATGTTATCCAGATTCGTTTGCCCAGATTCGTTTGCCCAGTGATTCGTTTTGCCTTTTTGTTTTGCCCCGTTTTTTTGGCAACAAACACTGGACATAAATCATGGTACCGAAACAGTGGGGGGTCGCGTTTATGCCGAGGAAACTTGACATATTTCAGGGTACCAGTATTTTTCCAGGTGGGACTTTACGTTACTTAAGCCTGATTTGGGGCGTATCTACACGTCAATTTGAAGAACGACCCGGGAAGCCTTCAGCTTCTTGATGGTGGGTTGACAAACATGGCAGCCCGTGGCAACAAACGCCCAGTTCCGATATCTCGTTGGGATTTTTTTTTCCAAAAGCCTTTGTGTCTCATGACCAGTCCTGGTAGGCTCGAGTGTCTCACCCAGTTTCCAGGGCCCCCTTTGGGTTGGACCCCAGGTGGCTGTGGTGGTCAAACTAGTTGGTAACCCCAGAATGGCATGGTAAATGGAAACAAGGACTGAAACCTGTGGTCCCTTGGTTTAATTTTGACCCATACCCAGGTAGGACACTCCACATGGATCACAGGGTCGTAGGTGTCGTTTTTGGGTGAGCCTGGTTCAAAAATCGATGGGTTCCACTGGTTCAGCTGGGTGTTGCACCTCATTTCGCCGGGGAAGCCCATCAATTCTTCCAAAAGCCCACCTATGGATCACCCAGGGCTTTCCTCCGTTGGCCAGCGAGCCCGAGGCCGCCTTCAAGTTCGGGCCCCCGGGCTTGGAGCCCATTTGGGCCCCCCACATGGCCCATGTGGCGCCGGAGGCGGGGGGGGGGGGGGCTTTTTCGGCGCGGCGGACGCAATCCCAGGGGCGTGATGGTTTTTTGTTGTTGTTTTTTTGTTTTGCGGGTTTTTGGGGGGTGGGCTTTGGCTTCTCCTGGCGGATCAACTTGAGAGACTGCCTCTCTTTGGTTGTTACTTCTGCCTCTTCTTATGTTTTTTTTTTTGGGGGGGGGAGTGCCCTCATTGCCGTGACACATCATAGCCTTGTTGCTGCAGACATGTTCTGAGCTCTCCGATATGTTCGATTTTAAGGGCTGAATATGGAGCATTTGAAGGCACCTTGGGTTGGGCAATGTTCATATTCGAATCTTGGCGGTGACCATCCACGACGCCTGCCTCAAAGCTTTCGACTGGATGGTTGGGATTTCTTCGGGTCGAAATTCCTATACTCTTGACAGATGGGTCCGCCTGGGGCTAGAACGAGCTCAATCGTGATGTAATCTTCTTACATTGGTTTCTTCTTTCAGCTGTAACAAGTAGTGCAGATTCAATACCCAATCCGCTCATTCATGCATCATGCCCAGCAAGGTCAACCCTTCAATTCAACCATAATTTGAGAATTGTTGATATGTAATTAAAGGGTATAAACGTGTTCGTTTGTTTCTTCTTTTCTCTGAGGCCCAACCAACCAAAATGGAGCCCATATCCCACAGGATGATATGGAGTTTCACGTCAGGTAGGCAAAAACACAAAAAGCCTGACCTGACATTTTGCCTTGGATTACACGCCTTGGGGAACACAAGCCAAACAACGCCCCCTGTCAGGCCGTGGTTCGGAAGCCCAAGGCGGTCAAGGCCAAATCGGCCAAGGCGGAGCCAAGGCGCCGGCCGGCGACCCGAAGGGCGCGGGCCACTCACAGCACCTGGGCCCCGCAAGTGGTGGGAGAGCCTAGGCCCAGTGTCCTCCCTGACGTCATCCCCCTTTGGCTACAACTCCAAACTTGCCAAGTAAACTTCTGGCCCCTCTGAGAGGGGTGACGTCAAAAAGCACCTCCCTGTTGTTCGCCCTTTCCTCAAACTTGCCAGGTAAACTTCCGAGCTGTCAGAATTCAGGCTTCAAGTTTGTGGCTTGCCCCAACTTGCCAGATGCGACTGCCTCACAGAACTTGCCAAAAAAACACCGCACCGTTTTTGCACCGCTTGTCAAAGGGCGAATAAGGACTTATTAAGGGCTTAATAAGGGCTTATGCTCTTCATTGCTTTTCTTTTTTTTTTGCGGGGGGGTCCTGGAAGTTGCCGCTCGAGGCCATGGCTGAGTCATGCCGACTGCAAGATGTCCAGGTTGAGCTTTACTTGAAAAGGCGGGCAAAAGGAATCTTCCTAGGCCCCCCCTTTTTGTGGGCTCGTTCATTTGGGACTTTGGAAGCCTCCGTGCATTCCGTTGTGGGGGTTTTGGTCCAGTTCCTCTGCGCCAAAACCCTTCCCCCCACCTCTTCCCGCACGTTATGGAAGTTTGACAACTACCCCCCGAACGTTCCCCCCCCCCCCTCAAAAAAAGGTTCGGAACACTTGGTGTTGTACCCTTATTAAGGGTTAATAGCCTGGTTAAGACTTAATACGCCTTTATTGGCGGTTTATTAACAAAAACACAAACAACGGCTTATTAAGGGCTTGGTAAGCCCTAAATAAGGAAGTTGCCCAAGACGAGCAACCTACCCGTTGTTTTGCACATTTGCTGCCTAGCCCCTTTTTCCACTTCTACTTTGCACCTCCAGCCCTGACAAAACTGGCTAAACGGCCTCAGCAGGTGCCAAACCGCCTGGTGTGCTAAAACACGCAGCGGGTATGAAAAAACAGACTTATTTATATTTGTTGATGGCTTCCATGAGCTGTAATGTTGAGCCTTCCGCAAACTTTGCCCCCGAATCCCATACAGTCCTAGGAAACAGGACAATCTAGCATCTAGAAAGCTTGGATGCGCGCATGGATTTTACCAACCACTTGTTACACTCCACTAGCACACTTGCTCCTTTCCAAAAGCTCTTATGCCAAAACATATACACTGTTGCTCAGGTTTCACGTCAATTTGCACGGAGTTCCGGGTGCATTCAATCCAACCTTCGGGGCTTTGTGTTTTGCAGTTGCCGCCAAGGAAAGGCAAACGAAGCGGAGAAAAGCTGAGCCACTGAGACAAAACCCGTCGTTTTTTCTTCAGAAGGCTTGCGAGGACTCTGCCTGCCAAGAATAAGTCATGGGCGCTTGTCGTCCTATCGGCGCAGCTTTGTGCGCAGGGCAGGCACAAAGCCGCGCAAAGCTGCGTGAGGAGCCCGTAGCCAGAAGCTACTCAAGGTAAGGAGAGGCAACATCATTTTTTTTTTAAAAAAAAAAAAAAACTCTTACTTTTCAACTGGCTTTCCAGTTGGCAACCCCTTGACACCTGTTGAACTTGAAGCGCAGACATGATCCGCAGCTTTGCAAACCAAATTTACCATGTTTGGTGGCTAAATGACTCACTGTCTGAGGGACAATGTCAGGTCGATTTCCGGACACAGGAGTTGCACCGGCCAAAAGGCTGGATTGAGGCATGCTTGGACAACCCATGGGTTCGTGGGGCAATTCCTTCAGGAAAATGCCGTGTTTGTTCGGGCCTTCCGTTTGCCAGTGGAAACTGTGTGAACATGTTCGTAAAAAACATGAGGAAACTCCCTGCGATCTTTTTCAAGCGCACATCATCTCGACAAGTCACTGGAAAACCGCTCCTCACGACGGTTTTGCAGCCGCGCGGCGCGTCTCCCGATTGCTTGCAATCGGCACTTCGTGGATCTCAAAGCGCCCAAGACCCCCCGCAAACAAAGAACAAGTTGGCCATGCGGGGGGACATGTCACAATATGGATTTGGTTTTCCATTTAGTATCCCTTAATAAACTACCCCGAGAAGGGTATCGTCGAAGCAACACGCAACCATTTGAGTCCGGGCTACTCCTTGAACTTGGTAGTGAAGGCCCAGTCAACATGGAAGCTTCCTGGCACTGTGGAGTTTTTATTGCCCAAACAACCTGCCTTCTAGAATTGTTCACAGCGGAAGTCATTTCGGGGTTTGGGGCTCGCTGCTCGAATCACCCAATTTTGCAACGGCTTGCGGAGGGCGCGGTGAAGCCGTGATCGGCATCAGCTGCCCCCGCGGGGTCTGCAAGTTTTGGAGCCCCGTGTATGTGACGCCCAGTACGGTTGTTTCTCACTTGTTCCGTTTGAGTAACTGGCAGTCGGGAAGGACATTAAGAGGTTCAACCCAAAGTTCGTGAAAGCAGGGGAGAAGCGGAGGAGGGGGAGGCCGAATCCAATCCGCCATCCAACAGGGTGTCCATGGCAGGAACGGCACATTTTGACTAGGCCAGGAATTTGGACGGTCCGTCAAAAATGTTTTTCCCACAGACCACAAGGAAATGTTGTTCGTCAAGAGGTCCCCAACTGACCTTCAGGCCCATCTAGGGGTTCTTGTGAAGTTAGCGATGCTGAAGCTTGTGTTGGCAGGTCTTTTCATTGGTTCAAGGGCAAAACATAGAAGTGTCTTGCCATTGGCGCATTTCAGCGCGGTGCGATTGGACGCCAACGCATTGGGCCTGTCACACATGCGGAGCGCGAGAATTCGGGCAACGTTGGGTGGCTCCACAAACCGGTATAGGGACAGTGCTCTTCTCAGGTTTCGGACAACAGCTTAGCAAAGTATGGCATGTTTACGCATGATGCAAGTGCTGTACCGGGAGGGTGTCCCTCATTTCCAGCTTCGAATTATATGAATTTGTGCAGATTCTGTTGCCTGGGATATTTTTTGACATGAATTTACATCCTAAGGTTCACTGAGTAGACCTTTTGAAGGAGAACTTTGCCAATGAGCCCCGATGGCCCCGGATTCAACGGTTGAGCATTGCAGAGCACAGGCGTTGCGCAGCAAGAGGAAGACACATGCGCCGATCTTGCGGGATGTCCTTTATGTGCTGTTAAATAAGGGGAACCCCAAAAAGGTTGCCTTTCCTTTAGTCTCCTGCAAGCTGAAATAGATGCCCTGCAAAAAGTCACTTCCTCAAATTCACCATGGCTCATTGCTAAACTGTAACCGAAGCTGTTTGCCATTTTCTGCACCTTTTGCCTTGTTCATTTCCCTAGTCTTGACTTTTGGGCCCAGAGTTGACCCCCACATGACTCGAAGGATGTCTACCAGATCAGGATGAGACAAAAGCTGATGTTCGGAGGAACTGTTTTCACTTGTTGGACTCTTGATTCCAACTTGAGCCTCACTTGCCCAAAGCGAACTCACCTGATTTGACCCTTTTCTGCCACTGTCATTTTATGATAGCCCCAATGCACCCGTCTATTCCCGTCGGGCTATGTAGGTGGTCAGCGCAAACCGCGCACTTCTCCCGAACAGTCTGTTGACCACGTTTCCTTTCCGTGCTGATTGCACTTGAGATCAGAGATCCTTGGTGCCAAATGGTCGCTTTGGCAGCCTGTGAGCCTTTGAAATCTTCTGGCTTCATTGTCTGATTTGAATTTTTCCATGGGTCACATGGTTGCAACTGGGAGGCTCCAGAACTGCATTTTTTCTCATTTGGGTTTGGACAACCAAAAGGTTACTTGGATGTACAAATCCACCTCGGTGGCTCGGAAGTGACTGCTTGGCTTGGTTTCCTCCAGCTGCCCCTACCGGGAGACCTGTATTTTGGGCTACTGTTTTTTCTCCTGTGACGCTTGGAATGTCAGCAGGTGATGAACAGGTGGTACGGATATCATGTCTGGGGTGCCTGACAATCAACGAGAAGGTCTGGCTTCCCTTGGTAATGGGTCTTGCAACCAGAGAAGCTTGGGGCGAGTTGGTCTCTAGGGGTTGCCGTGGGTCAAAAATAGGTGCCCAAGATTGAACCCTGGTAAACAAAAGCCAAGGCCCAAAACCTGCGGCCCAGTTGAATTTGGACCCATGCCCCATTTCCTGAGGCTTCGTGGGAACCCTTTTTGGTTTCGTTTGGAATTTCAAGGGGACTCCACGGGGACCACCGAAACCGGCCGTGGATTCAACCTGCCGCCGAAATTGTCCGAAGGGAACGAGAATTGGAATTCGCACCCGGGCAAAACCCCTCCCACTGGTGGTGTTTTGTTTTAGATTTCCCACACTCATTCCATGTCTCGTTCCCTGATCGCACCAGCAAGTTGACTTAAAGATGTGATGATGTGCTTGATCCCATTTTGCCTACTGTGGATGGACCACCTCCCTCTGGCACCAGCAAATGAGCCACAATCCCAACCCTAAATAGCTGCGGAAAGCCGCCTTCCTAATTTGTTTCGCATGGTTCTGGGCTTGGACCATTTTACTACCAGGTTTTGATTGGTCCACATTTGGGGGTGTCAAGAGTAGGTATAAAGTGGGTTTCCTGGCAAATGGAAACAAGACTAACCATGACGTAGACCATTTTTGTACCAGGTTTGATTGTGACTCATTTTTTGTACCGAGGTTAATTCCCTTTATCGCACTATAACTATGACTTTGACTACGGGGTTTTGACTTCAAATCTAGGGGCCCCAGTAGTGCCCTTTGACCCTTGTTTGGGGGAGGGTTCCCCTGCTAAAATAGACTACTGGAAAAAACATAGGGTACCAACTTATTCTAAGCTCTCTACTGGAGGACCTAGTAATTTTCCTCAAGACAAATCCTGCAGTGAAGAATTGTCCTCAAGACAAATCCTGCAGTGAAGCCCCGGGTTGCATTCCGTCATCCAGTTGGAGAGGTGCTGGTCTTCCCCTTGAAGGTTCAAGTTTCTACTGCACCTAGAAATGCCAAATGGACCATGGCACCCCCAAAAACCTTGGCCAGTCAGCAGGAACCATGGCACAGTCCACCAAGGCACCATGTTTTTTCTCGCAGGACCATGGCCAGCACCTTCACCAGCCTGGCCGGGCTGGCGCGGGACACCGCCGACGCCTGCGCCGCCGCCGCGGCGCCTCGGGCGCGAAGCGGACGCGAAGCGGACGCGGAGCGGACGCGAAGCGAACGCCCCGCGGGTTGTTGTTTGTATTTGTTGCGTGTTTTTTTTTTTGGGGGGGGGGGAGGGGGGGGGGGGTTTTTTGTTTTTGTGGGTTGGGTTCGGCACGGCAAAAGGGTGGGTCTTTTGTTTGAGGGGAGCCCCGGAAATGGCCCTGTGTTCATTTTTCACCAGCAACTCCAAAAAATGGACACCCAACAAGGTCTTTTTGGCGCCTGCGAGTTGCTTCTAAGTGATGGACCCCCTTCTGGTAATGAATTTGTTGGCTAAGATAAAAGGGAAACACGCCATTTTAGGGGACCCCTATTTTGAGGGCACAACCTGGTGGACTAGGAGGGAAAGTTGAAGTTGCTTGATCTTGGATCCTCTAAAGTGATCGTTCATGAATTCAAGCAGATAGGCCCTGTTCTTCATGTTTGCCAAGGCCACAGGAATGTCAAACCAAAGTATCCGATTTTACCCTGCCCGTAGGTATATTGATTGATAGCCCCAGCCTCAGTTGGTTGACAGTCATCCATGCTTAAGTCACCCACTTACCTGACGCAAGGTTGGCCTTATGATTTCTTTCTTGGAAAATGGAAGGACCCGCTAGAAGCGTGGAGACCCTTTTGGAGGGGCTCCCTTTCTTCCCCCATAAGGGAGCATTCTTCCAAAGGAAACCCTGACCTGGCATAGAATTGTTTTTGGGCAGCGTTTTTTGTGCCAGTCAGTAGCCTGGTGCAGAATGTGTGCTATGTGTGTGTGCTTCTTGATGCCCAAATCCAATGACAGGCCAGCCCTACAGGATACTGGCGAACGGCAACAGTCTGCTGTGCGCCGGATGTTGTTTGTTCTCGGGTTGCGAGTTGGCGTTCTCTCTGGGAAGGCTTGCAACTCGTCTGTCACCCCGCCCCAATTAAATCCCCGTCCTTTTTTGGGGGCCCACGTGTTTGTGCGGACATGTGCGGTTTGCAGCTGTTCGCGGCGTTTTGAAACGAGGTGATGGTTGGTGATGCCCAGCAGCATGCGCAGACCCTCAAGGCAATGCTGGACAAGCTGAAGCGCAAGGTAGAGGCATGCGATGCCCGAGGGGGTGAGAGAGAGAGAGAGAGAGAGAGAGAGAGAGAGAGAGAGAGAGAGAGAGAGAGAGAGAGAGAGAGAGAGGGGGAGAGAGCCACACGTGCCACAGAATCCCCAGAATTCCAAAGGTTAAACGCGTCAGGCTTGATTCGGGCCCAGCGTCTCTACTAAGTGTGTTTGGTGAAAGATGGAGAGGAGAGCTCAACTTTCGACCTTTTTTTTTGTGGTTAGTTATTTCGACGTAGAATAATTTGTCCCATCTATTTCGGAGAGTTTCCCGAACCAAACCGCAACAAATCAGGGTTTTGGCCACATCCTTTTTTTTGCATTGTCCATGTCAGCGAGATTGAACAAGTTGAGCCTACACAGGTTGCGGGGCGGCTGCATTTGGCATCCTTTCGGTTTTCCATTTGGCTTTCCCAATTAAAGTTGCACCTGGTTTAATATCGGTAGTCTGAATAATGTCAAGTTTCCCCGGCTTAAACCCGACGCCCCCACTGCTTCGGTACCATGATTTATGTCAAGTTCAGACCCCCAACAGAAATGTTGGAAGTCATCCAAGCTCCCTGCCAGATCCTTAGTCAGGATCCCCGAGCACTGCTTTGACTGTTTGAGGGGGGGGGCCACCGTAAACAAGGTCCAACATTACTGTATTTTGGCCTTCTTTTGGTGGCATCAGGCTGCTTTCAGTTCGTATGTTGGTTTCATGTTGCTGTCCTGTTGCTTCATGTTGTGGATTCTCCGTTGCTTTGAGAAAATCGTGTCGCTTTCCTGTTCACTTTTTTAATTGTTTTCCAACCTGCATGTTGGTTTACGGTGGCCTTCCTTTGGGCTGAACATTTTGGATACCTGGCCTCTACTTCCCATGTGTCGCGGTGTGGTGCTACAAGTAGCACGAGGAAACCTTTCCTTCGCCTTGACAGCCAGACCAGGCTGAAATAGGGAAGAATGGTGAAACAAACTTGACTGCTATTGGGTTGGATCTTTAGACTTTAACTTTCTGGGGGAAAAGGGTTTTCCACTAAACCCCAAGAAGTTAAACTTTTTTGCAGGGGGGTCAAGAGCAACCAAGCAAAGAGGCAGTTGAGTAAGAGGGCCTTCAGCAGCACTTACAAAGAAACGGGAACGAACTGGGCAAGAACTTGGCCGCGCCTCGCTGTCCAATCCGCAGCCCTTGCAGCTTCTGGTCACGGATGTGGTATACTGCCAGTCACTTCGAAGCAGTTTCCAGACTTTTTTGCGCTTTGAGATGACCGATTTGGTGACAAAGTTATGAACTTCTTCTGACAAAGTACCGCTCAGGAAGTGAGACAGCAGCATAGCAGTTTCGCCTGAGGCGGCAGTGCCAGCTTCGACCGCAGAAAGAACACACACACGCACCGGAAACCCATGACCAATCCACTGGTGTCTCAGAACATATGTTGCATCCAAAGGTTGACTAAATATGGAGGCTGACTATGAACCAAAATTCTTACTATTTGCGGTGTGTATCCCAGATTTGTGCCCCAAGCGTCCTGTTGCTGTCCTTCATCCAGCCAAGTTCATGCTGCGGCGCTCGGGTCTTTGGGTTCCCTTTTTGTAACATCCCCGAAGGAATGTGTGGAAGGGGGCCGATCCTTCCCCATAATTCTGTGCAAATAACAAAGCAGGTCACAGAGGGGCAAAACGAGTCCATGATGAAGGACCATTGGCAAGGGGCTCCCCTGATTTTTGAGTTGGGAAGTGTATGAAGTTGGTTCACTTCTCTGGACTACACCCTCTTCGGGGAAAGACGGTTTTAGTTTGTTAAGGCCTCCATTTGCGGAATTTCCATTTGGGTGTGGGTCAAAATCAATCCACTAGACCGCAGATTTGAGTCCTTGGTTCCATTTACCAGGCTTCTATTTGGTACCCATTTTTGACCCACAGCCATTTGGGTCTGTGTTTTTTTACCGTGTCAGTTCTTTAGTCTTCGTGGGAGGTGGGGCTTGGGCGAGCCATGCCCCCGAATCATACCCCGAACCATACCCCCGAGCCATACCCCGAGTCATACCCGTTAAAAAACACAAAAAACAAACTTGCAAGAACTGTGGCATTTGCATGTGATCCATGGATAGCTGGAAGCTATAGGGGGTTTGACTTCAAGTGAAGAAGGGGGTCTTGTCAAGAAACAGTGTTAGAGAGCTTGACATGTGGAGCGATGCCAGGGGGTAGGGACTCCGAGGTAATACCTGGTTCACTTGTGGTTGCTGGATCTATTCTTGAGTCTGCGATGCTTGCATGGTTGGGCTCTGATGTCATGGGGCCAAGTACAGTTGACATGTCCACTCACACACTCACTGGTTACTCGGGGGTCCATTTTGGCTCAAGTGGTGTTCCTTGACACTTGGTCCTCGGTTTCGGCTTGCTATTTTCAATGGAAAGTGCTAATGGATGGAGTTATAGAGCAATCCTGCGGATGTCCTTGGAGTCCTGGTACTAGAGTTGTCTGTAGCATCCGTGGTGCTGTGGCGGGGGGGTGCCGCTGCTGAGCTTGAAACTTGGAGCTTGCTTCCTGCAGTCTGTCCGACGCGGTGGAAACAGCTGTCTGTCCTGGGCCACTGTCGCAGTGAAACACAAGCTGTCTTTGTGCTCCTGGGGTACTCTTGGTGTCTTTCCGGTCGCAAAAATATGTCCCCCGATTCATACCCCCGATTCATGCCCGATTCATACCCCGATTCATACCCTTCTGCTGCCATTTGCAGCCAAGAGCTTCTTGCGCTCTGGGCAGTACTAGCGAAGCTATGCCGCCCAAATCCTCAAAAGACACAAAACTCAAAGAGAAGCACTGCAGGAACCAGCTCGCGGCTCTTTTCGCATGCGATGTATCAAGCGCGACACGGTACACCACCTGTGAGAGGCCCACTAGCCTCTGCGCGGCTGCTGTTTGAGGATGTCACGCTGTCTTGCCCTTACGCTGGTTCGTGACTGGTGCGGGTGGCGGGCCTGGCTGGGCAGCGGCGCTTCCCCTTAAGCAACGCTTGCTTGGGTCTGTGAGCACGCGGGTCGCTTGAACTCCAAGTGGAGGTGGCCATGACGTTCGCCTCAGGCAGTGGCTCTGTGCCTTCCACCTAGCGCAGCAGCTTTCGCTAGCAGAGTGGCAGCTGTCTACTTCAGGCCACTCACAAGCGCCCCAGGCTGGCTTGTAGCAACTAAGCGGTCCAAATTCTCACGGCTATCCAGTTGCCAGCGCACGGGAGCTTTGCAGCGTCCAAAGCCACAAAGCAAGAGATCAGAGGCGCGCGAGCCATACCCCGAATCATACCCCCGAGCCATACCCCGAACCATACCTGCGATTCATACCCCTTATACCAACACGGCCACGTCAAAAAAACACACACCCATTTGGGTAGGGACGGCCATGGAAGATGCGCCCTGGCGCTGGCTGCGCCGCAGCCGGGCCGGCAGCCGCAGTGTTGTGAGCGCACAAAGTGGGGAGCATCCGCCTAGCGAGGTGCTGAAGCACCGCGGCGCAAGAAGTCCTAGCCTCCCTCCAATTAGCGTGGAACCTGACAGAGGGGTCCTCAAAGACCATGTGCCTTTTTAAAGGGACCCCCTGTCAGGTTCCATGTTATTTTGGTGGGACGGCAAGTCTTTTGGAGAGCCGATTTGGATGAAGTGGTTTCGTTGCATGTGTGTGTTGGGGGGGCCGGGTTTGCTGCGCACGTTATGCATTGCCATATCAAGAATGCTTCACACATCCTCGTTGATGTTTCTGTTGCGTTTGTTGTTGAGGTTTTTTTCTTCTCCCGTTTAGATGGTTTGCGTTTTGGCGGTGATTGCTTGGTTTCAGATCATGCAGCCCCTGATGTGACTTGGGGGGGATCCGGCAATGGTTCTGGTTCCCAAGTAAACATTTTTGAGCAGGGCTGTCGATTTATTTCGGGTTTACCTTTGGAACGGCATTACTGGACCCTGCATTGAAGGGGTCACCTCCCTCGGAAGGTTTTGGGCCTCAAAACGGACCTTTTCGAGGGCCCCAGATGCCTCAGGGCGAAATTTTGAGGATGTCATGGATCAAAAGCCGCTGTCCTCAAGAGGTGCCTCTACAAAGCTTTCGGGGTTCTCGGAGTTCCAAGTTCATATCTGCGGCAGTTTGGAACGGCGGGGGGTGCTTCACATCCTAGTTTTCCCGTTACACCACCTGTGAGGGGCTCGGTGCAAGGCATCACCACGCGGTGGAAGAGCTCGAGGACCGGCTTCTGGCGCTGCTGTCCGGCTTTCACCAGCACCTCAGTGGCATCGACGGGGATGGATTTCTTTGGGTCGCAGCCGAAAAACCGATTCGGGCGGAGGCTTTAGAGCGTCGAAAAGAACGCTCACCAAAACTGGTCTCGAAATTCCACAACCCCCGCAAGCCAACACGGGCGTTAGAGTGTCGGTTTCCGACGCTCACCAAAGCTGGTCGGAAAATTCAGGACGCAGCGGAACCAGCCCCCTCCGCCCATTGAGGCAGGTGGCGGCTGACCAGCGCCAGGCGGAGCAACTCCAAGAGCGCCAGCTGGCACGCCAGGAGCGAGTTCGGGCGGACATTCTTGGGTTCTTGTTTACTTTTGGGGAAAGAACGTTTTAGTGGTATACAATGTGCAAGAAGCCAAGGTTGGACCAGTTTTCGAGAATCCGCCAATATGTTTTCAGGTGCGATTTTGGCGATTGTTTGCTTGGTTGACGTTATGGGAATAGCTGACAACAAGCACTCCACCCAAAGACCTAAAACAAGGGTTCGTTCGGGACCCGTGTTCCGTGGGTATATTTTCACAAGTTTAGGTTTTTTGTTTGTCTTCTTTTTTTTGGCGGGGGGGGGGGAGGGGTGGGGGCATGAAGGATTCCTTTCCAGAATCTTTTGCCGGGATTTAGTCTTGGTTTGGTGGCGTGAAGCGGGGTGGCTTCCCATCTGCCGGAACCAGGGCTCCAAGTCGAAAGTCCAAACCACGAATTGAGTTACCGGGGTCTCGCCATGGGGCCTAAGGGAAAGCTAGACAAAGAGGACATCTCATTTTGAGAGCACACCTCGCTACAGCTCCAAACGCTAGTATACAATATCGAGATACTCGTTCATTTATGTTCAACATAGAATACATCTCCCATATCTGTCTATGTAAGCCTGCTTTTCTTTGTTGCATTTTGCTTGGATGTTAAGGATGTTGGGCCCGGTGCTGCATGCTCGCCAGGAGCAGCGCCTGGAGGAGGCCGAGAGGCGGGCGTTTGGGGCCAGTGTTGGGAAGGAACTTGCGCCACTTGCTGGTGCGAGAGATGCAGGGAATGAGAATTGGAATGACCCCGACTCCATGCAACTGGTGGTTTTTGTCTTTATGGGCACCCTGGATGCTTGGCACTCCATCACAACCTTGAATAAACTTGGGGGCAGGGGGGATTTCGACCAGTGGGATTCCCTTTTGTGACCCTCCCACCAACGAAGATGGAACCTGACGCTCGAGGGGGTCTGGGTTTATCATTTTCCTTTCACAGGGCCCGTTCCATGCGTCAATTGGTCCCGGACCGCCCGGAAGTCCCCTACCACTTAAGCTTCCATTTGCTGAAAAGAATCTAAGAACATATGTCTTATTTGCTGTTGGTTTTAAGGAGAATCACTTTTCACTACTGGACAGATGTCGCAGATCTACGGGTGTGTCTTTGTTTCTATGCCCCGTTTCGCTGGTGGTTTTCCAGGACGAGACAGCCCTCCACCCCCTCCACCCTCCGGGATGCCACCGCCAGGAAGCAGCAGGTCCTGGAGCAGCGCTGGGAGGATCAGCAGATGCAGCTCCAGAGCCTCCGGGAGGCCAGCGACGGGGCTCGGCTCGGTGGGGGGGTTTTGGGGACCCCCAAAATGTGGGGCGTTGGGCGGGTGTTGGGGACCATGGGGACCCCAAAATGGGGGTTGTAGCGGTTGAGTAAGACAACATCTGGCGGAATTGGGGCCTTTTGGTTTAGTTGGATCTTGTGGTTGCTTTGGCGGAATTGGGGCCGATCTTGTGGTTGCAGAAGGATCTTTTGGTCTTAAGAAGGATCTGTTGGATCTAGTTTGTTTCTGTCAATGTCGAACAATTGTCTGTGTAGGCGAAGAAAAGTGGTGCATTGAGTGCATTCAGGGACAGAATTTCTGAGAATGCCAAGCAACATCTACAGATCAAGCAAAAAGTGGAGCTCTGACGTGTCACTCTGACTGAAATGGCCCTTTGCAGCATGGGATGACTGGGGAGCACCACTCAAGACAAATATTGATCAAGCCCCTCCCCTACCCAGCGAAATCTCCAGGAGCAGGTGGCCTGTGAGGGACACCGTGCCCTGTGCAGCGAGCGCCAGAAGGCCCTGACAGCAGAGGTGCGGGCCTTCGGCGCGCAGATGCGAATCCAGCACACCGAGGCATGCGGGTCCCGGGTGGGAGGTGGAGCCTTGGGGAGCCACATCCTGGGTCCTCTGTTTGGGGAGGAGGGGAGGAGGGTTTCCCATTTGGAAAATCAGAGGGAAATCCTAAGAGACCCTAACCTTGAAGTTGAAGAGGAGCTTAAATTATTGTCTGAGTTCCGTTGCGGACTTTTAGCCACTTTGTGGGACAGTTTTCCGCAAACAAAAGGGTTGAACTGTTTGATGGGGGTTCGTGTGCAATGATATTTCTTTGGGGCAATCAAAACATGAAACGGAAGCTGAATCAGCATTTGTGTAGCACTGTCTCGTTTGGTTTGAACCTTTTTAGAGAACTTTGGGACTACTTGACAAGAAAACAAATAGGAACGTAGCTTGTTTTCTTGACTTTTTGCGGCGGGGGGGGGGCGCATTTTCCGGTCCAAACCTATTGTTTGCATAGGGAAAACTAAATATGATGCAGAGTCTCGGCATTTGCCTGTAGATTCTTTATCTTGCTAATTCTGCATTTTTTTTAGGGAGACACACCAAGAAAACTGCCGGGGAAAGAAGGTGGCCTTTTATATTTAAACAAGAGCCCGGAGGCCTTTAGCCCAGTCCCCTTTCCAGGAGAATTACCAGCAAGGTTGGGAAGCGGGAACAGAGGGGGCATTT
Source organism: Effrenium voratum (assembly GCA_963377175.1). Taxonomy (NCBI): domain Eukaryota; class Dinophyceae; order Suessiales; family Symbiodiniaceae; genus Effrenium; species Effrenium voratum. The sequence goes on along the minus strand of CAUJNA010003550.1, from coordinate 1,197,996 downwards.
TCCAAACCATGGAAGTGCACGATGTCAGGTGGAAGGCTTTCAAAACCTACCTCCATTGTACCGCTCAGGGCCCCTAGATTTCTCTTGTGTGTTGCTTGAAGGGAGTCCGAATTTACGGGTTTTAAGCCAAAAAATCTCACACTTCAGTCGAGTTTCCTTGAACAACGTGTCCTTGCTGGCCAAGTGGCCCCTGGTTTTTCTCCAAGCCTTTGCGCAGGAGGAGCTTCAGCGGAACTTGTCCGAGCGCCTCAGCCCACTGGAGCCGGGATCGAGCCGATCCCAGCGGCGGAACCAGGTCATCGACCTTCAAACCTGTTGGTTTTCCCTGAGCTGGTCCACATTTGAGTCTGGGTGTGAGTAGGTACAAAAATGAAGCCTGGTAAATGGAAACAAGAACTAACACTGACCGTGGGTGAGTGAATTTTGACTACCCATTTAGTCGTGGCCCCAGAAGATGGACCTTTAGCGTTTTGATTTCTGGGTCTTCTGGGCATCTCAGCAAAGGTTAATTTCTGCTTGGGCGTTGCTGGTGCTCAGTAGGGGCAATGATCCTTATACCTTTGGGCTCAACAGGATGGGATGATCCAACAAACCATCCACTGGTTACACTTCCCTTTTTTGATGGCATTCGTTCCTTTTTGTCACCACTGGTTGCACTTCCCTTTTTGAATGGCGTAAGTTACTTTTTGGACATGTTGCCATTGATTTCTGCCCAACCCCTGAACCCCCGAACCAGCAAGTGGAGCAGAACTCCCAACTCCCCAAGGGCCATCATTTTGGCAAGTAGCCCTACCTCGTTTCATGGGAGTGGTGGAACCACATGTCAAATGAGTTTTGGGCGCCGCGCCGGGATTGAACGCCTGCTACTTTGGGCAGTCGTCAATCCGATGCACGTGTCTTGCTTTGAGCAGGATTTCCCGTTTCAAATCAACCAAAGCATGCCCTCCTCCAATGTTCACTGGAGGTACAAGCTGTTGTTGAAGAATAGCGACGGTGAAATACTGTCTCCTATGGTATCTCACGGCCTGCGAGTAGAACGAGCTCAATGTACGTCATTTACCTGACGGGATCCATTAAGGCAGGCTTTGTGTAATGACGGTTCATTTTGCTGAGATTTGCTTTTGTTTTCAAGTCCCGTTTCGAAATAGAACCCCTCTGCCACATACGCACATCAGAGTTCACGTCGGATGAATTGGAGTGCTAATAACTATGTGCTGCGAGTGGCGCTCGGGAAAATTTGGGAATCCTCTCGAAATCTTTCTTGACGTTTGGGGTGGGAGCTTGCCCCCCACACCCTAGGGATCGCATCACTTGATCCACACATCAGGCTCTCGAGCCGTAGCCGCGTAGCCCGGGGGTTTGGGATTTGAAGCTCTGGTCCTTGAGGGTAGATGGGGGGGACCCCTCCACCAAAGCACCAATCCGAACCACTGGGAGGAAGCTGATGGGTGGTGGTGGCTTGGTGGTTTGGGGGTCCAAGTCTGGCTCCCCCACGCGCAACTGAAAAAAGACGCTTTCTCCTCTCCTCACATTACTGGGTTGCTTGGGTTGCTCCTCCGGGCTCCCAAAAAGTGCAACAAATGCCAAGACTCTGAGGGCATATTCGGTGTCAACACGACAATACATTGATGCCCCTTGGCCAGCCGGGAAAACCGGCATGACACAAAGGTGCAGGCCTCCAGGTGTTTCAGTCTCACGTTGATTTTCCAGCACAAGTCGAATCGATTCGGCTCTAGCGAACACCGCACGGACGCCGGCGAAAATGGCCCTCTACACGCCAGTGAACCCAACCTCAAAACGGGGTCCCATTTTCACAGGAGCCGGAGTCACTCAAGAAGCCCCCCCAAGATGCAACGCACCCAAAGGTGGCCCTGAGAAGATGTGGCGCGCTCACCATGTAAATGAGCTCTGTGTGATGCAGGAACTTTGAAGATCCTGATTCTTATGTCAGGATTCCTAGGATTTGCAGATCTACGGCCCCAAAAAGCCCCATTTTGTAGAAGGAACACGCCTGAAAGGGGACTTGGGGAACTTCCCTCCTGAAATTTCGTTCCTTGAAGGACAACCACAAGAAAAGCGCAAATCCAAGAGTCTCCAAAGCTGTTGTACATATTTTAAAGTTGATGTATGGCTGTGTCTTTGCTTAGAGGACCCCTCCAACATGGAGTCCGTTTTTCTCTTGGTCTCCCTTTGACCCCGAAAACGGGTACCCCCCAAAACACAAGACACATTCAGAGGCAGAGGCTCCGAACATCTCGTTTTCTGCGTAGCGCTGGCCGTGTTGCGACGTCCAAAAGTCACGGATCCCACGAGGAGCAGCGCCTGCGACAACTGGAGGCCCAGAGCCTCGCCAGCGCCATGGCGCGAATGTCGCGAGAGCGAGACGTGGGCGTTTGGCGCTCGGAGGCGCGGGGATGCGGGACGCTGAGTTCAGGTGCAGCTGGTGGAAGGGAGCCGGTACGGAGCTGGGGGTATCTAAATTTGCTCTTGGGGGGGGAGCTGAGGAGCTACCAGGAGTTCTAGAAGGACTTGGAAGAGGTAAGGTTGACTGTTGACCTCATCTTCAGCAGCCAGCCAGTTGATTCATAGGGCGTCCATTTCTGGGTGAAATGTGGGGAATCAGACCACTTTTTGGAGGAACACCCCCCCAAAATGCACTGGAGTTGATTCATATGGGGTCAACGTTAACCCTTATTTGGTGGTGTGGATTGGGAAATGTGTGGTTTGATATGTGGTTTTTGTGGAGGGTAAATGGGAAACCACCTGCGAACCACCAAACCACCAATCCAAACCACCAACTAAGAGGAAGCTGATTACAGTATCGCCGATTGGGCATTGCCGGTGACGAGTTGGATTTCCCTCATTCCCTGCTGAGCAGCAAGTAAAGGGGACTCACCCGAAGGGTGGGGGGAAGCTTCCTGTGACACGGAAATGGATTCCCATTGTGACATCGCTTGGCAAGGGATTGGTGATCCCCATTTTGGCCCCGTTTTGGCCGTGGGCAACATGAGAAAGACTGCCTCGCCTCCACATGCAGGACAGCTTTTGCAGCGTGGACCACGAGGACTGTTTTCTGGCATTCGAAGGCCGCAGTTTTAAGCCGCGTTGGCAATCCCATGTCGTTTTCAGAAACGAATACCCTCCCACAAGTATGGCACCTGACAGGGAGGAAATTGATCTTCCAGCTACATCCTCACAGGTGCAATATTCGTGGAGGGAAGGGTAGTAGTTGTTGGTCCATTGCTTGTCGACCACTTCTCAAGGTTTTCAGTCCAGATCGAACTTCTGGCTATGGGGGACACCACGCACGGGCAACGTAGGTATTGCATTTGCTCGCTTCCCAACCCCGGGAACTGGGAATCAGCACGCCGCGCGAGCCGCAGAATACTGCCAAGTTGCTAGCCTACGCAGTCTAAGGTGCCAAGGGAGCCTGGTTCTGTGCGAGCGAAGAATTCGGCAGCCAGGTTCCCTCCAGGGTTCCTCCAAAAGCATCCCCCGAAATCATCCCTGCTTGATTCCTGTCTTTTTTGTGTGCTTGTTCATGTGTTTCATTTGGTTTCCATTTCCACGCTCACATCTTGTGTCGCGTTTCAGGCCCCGGCCTCCATTCCGAGAGGACGGCAAGGAGGAGCCCAACGAGGGCGGCGATGGACCCCGGGAGCCAACAAAGGTCCAAGGGGCAATCGCCAGCGAGGCGCCTTGGATGCAGAAGGCCATTCTTCGTCCATTGCTGGGCTTACAACAAGCTCACCATGACGAAGGTGCATTGGATATTTTCGAGTTTCGAAAGTCTGGAGTTGGCAGATTCTTTCATGGGATTTCCACTCCGCATGTCCCGATACTGGTTACGCATCAGGATTGACAGACCCTCGTGCACGGCCCAGGCTATTCCGGGTCCTAGGTGAATCTCATCATTGGCGAGATATCACATGACCGGTTTAAAAATGTTTAAAAGGTGTTTGGCTCGTGGGTGGTTGACGTAAGTGGGAATCTGCCAGAGGCCAATGTTTGGCGTGTATGCAGCCAGAAGCCATTTTGAAGTATAGGCGACCTCACGAGTGCCAGAACCTTTCCTATGAAGCTTCCTTTCAGACTTGTGTGTTCCAAATATTCCTCCAGGGCATGTATATTTTCGTCCAAGCAGCAATGCAAACGTCAAATCGCTGACACGTAGCACGTCACTAACAGTACCTTATCAAAAAAGCAAACTCAGCTCGTTTGCCTGCATGGATGCCCCAAAACGTGGATGCGTGTCATTTGGCCGCTTGGTTCACATCAAATGTGGGTTGATATCCCGAAGGGCGGATGCTCAGCATTTGGCTGCGTGGAGTCCCCGAAAGAGCTGGGGGCGGGGATTCCCCAGTTGGCTTTGATTGCTTGCTTACGCTGCTGGAAGTTGTGAAGACCGTTTGCAACAGGCCCAAGATGTCGCAACAGTCCCTGAAATACAAACAAACATCTCCAAAAGCAGCACGGCATTCCAATTACAAGGGATAGGCAATCGACAAAGTGTCCAGATCCCGTATTGTACCACCCAGATGACAGGAACCTCTCCAAAGAAAAAAAAAACTTGAGGATGTCGTACTGAAGGGCCTTGCGGTAATGAAGGGCTGTAGTGTTTAGTGAAATTGTGCAACTTTCCCATTTGGTTTGTACTTGCCATGTTCACGGCGCGGCCCCCTTCAGTTCAGAGCCGGACCCCTTTGTGTGTTTCCTTTTTGCTCTATTTTGATGAGGGTACCTCATTTCCGAATTTGGGTGGAGCGTCGAGCGGCTTCACCTCGTCCGAGTCACTTGCGAGCGCCAGGTGCAGGATGCCCTGCAGAACCTGGAGCAGCGTTTAGACGCAGAGCTTGCCAAAGTCCGCGAGCGCGAGCCGACGCCCACAGTGCTGAAGGCGGAAGGGGTGTGTCCTCAGACCTGTTTGCCAGACCTAGACTCCCTCCAACAACCATGCAAGCTGACAGAAGGGTTTGGGGAGACTAATTAGCCCTTTGTCCACTTCCATGTTGCAAAGAGAGGAGGATGTTGCTTGAGGATGCTAAGAGAAGCGATCCCATCGCTCTTTGGGGGTAGTGTTGTAAAGGTACAGCGTATAGAGATTCACCTGCTTTTTGGGGCCTCACTTGGGAGCCAACCCCTTATTCCTGTTTGTGGGTTTCCTTTTGGGTTCCTCTTTCGGGTACCTGGGTCACTTTGTCTTCCCTGCGAGCAAGGAGCGTGGCAAGTGTGTTCCCGACACTTTTTTCATGTCATTGGACCACAAAGGCCACTTGCCCTTTTGGAATATTTTGGAGACCTCTTGTTAAGGTGCACTTCATTCTGCATGGAGTACCGTGCAACCCCGAGCAGGATGCCCTGCAGAACCTGGAGCAGCGTTTAGACGCAGAGCTTGCCAAAGTCCGCGAGCGCGAGCCGACGCCCACACTGCTGAAGGCGGAAGGGGGTGTGTCCTCAGACCTGTTTGCCAGACCTAGACTCCGTCCAACAACCATGCAAGCTGCCAGAAGGGTTTGGGGAGAGTATTAGCCCTTTGTCCACTGTCATGTTGGAAAGAGGGTAGCTCACCATCAAACGATCAAGCCAGCCGAGGATGTTGCTTGAGAAGCCTGTAAGACACTTTACATATCTTTACATGATGAAGGTCTGCACCATTTATTCTTGCTGGCGAGCTGGAGCCGGAGATGCTAAGAGAAGCGATCTTATCGCTCTTTGCCACTTGTCACCTTGTCCTTTTGGAATCTTTTGGAGCCCTCCTCTTAAGGTGCACTTTGATTCTGCATGGAGTACCGTGCAACCCCGAGCAGGATGCCCTGCAGAACCTGGAGCAGCGTTTAGACGCAGAGCTTGCCAAAGTCCGCGAGCGCGAGCCGACGCCCACACTGCTGAAGGCGGAAGGGGGTGTGTCCTCAGACCTGTTTGCCAGACCTAGACTCCGTCCGACAACCATGCAAGCTGACAGAAGGGTTTGGGGAGACTATTAGCCCTTTGTCCACTGTCATGTTGGAAAGAGGGTAGCTCACCATCAAACGATCAAGCCAGCCGAGGATGTTGCTTGAGAAGCCTGTAAGACACTTTACATATCTTTACATGATGAAGGTCTGCACCATTTATTCTTGCTGGCGAGCTGGAGCCGGAGATGCTAAGAGAAGCGATCTTATCGCTCTTTGCCACTTGTCACCTTGTCCTTTTGGAATCTTTTGGAGCCCTCCTCTTAAGGTGCACTTTGATTCTGCATGGAGTACCGTGCAACCCCGAGCAGGATGCCCTGCAGAACCTGGAGCAGCGTTTAGACGCAGAGCTTGCCAAAGTCCGCGAGCGCGAGCCGACGCCCACAGTGCTGAAGGCGGAGGGGGGGGGTGTCCTCAGACCTGTTTGCCAGACCTAGACTCCCTCCAACAACCATGCAAGCTGACAGAAGGGGTTGGGGAGACTTTTAGCCCTTTGTCCACTGTCATGTTGGAAAGAGGGTAGCTCACCATCAAACAATCAAGCCAGTCAAGGATGTTGCTTGAGACGCCTGTAAGGCACTTTACATATCTTTACATGATGAAGGTCTGCACCATTTATTCTTGCTGGCGAGCTGGAGCCGGAGATGCTAAGAGAAGCGATCTTATCGCTCTTTGCCACTTGTCACCTTTGTCCTTTTGGAATCTTTTGGAGCCCTCCTCTTAAGGTGCACTTTGATTCTGCATGGAGTACCGTGCAACCCCGAGCAGGATGCCCTGCAGAACCTGGAGCAACGTTTAGACGCAGAGCTCGCCAAAGTCTGCGAGCGCTTGGAGTCGACGCCTCAAACGGCGTCCCGGCGATAGCGATGCTTACACCGCCCTTTGGAGGACCCACCCCACACATATTCTCTTTTGAGGAAGACTGCAATAGACCGAAGCTGGCGGTGTGTTTGGGTACCTTTCGTTCAATTTTTGTTTCACGACAAAGCCAGTGGTGGATTTCGCTGATTTCACTTTTTTTCGCATCATTTCAGCACTTGGGCTGAAGTCCACAGGTCACAGGCACATCCAAACCGTAGATGATTGTGGCACCATGGCTATCCGGGGAGCTCAGCCTGCAAGAAGCAAGCTTACTCGGGAAGCTCTTTCCATGGGCGTTTCTGGGTTTGTCACATTTCGGATGAGTTTGCCTTGGGTGAAGTTCAAAGTATGCATGGAAGCCTGTTGAACCAAGGGGTGCGCAAAATCCCTCATATCCCTCTTCGATTGCCAATTTGGGGTGGCGCCACTCTTTTGCATGTTGCTGCCGATGGGACCAGCCGTCTCCCTGAGCATTCCTTTCACAGTAGGAGCGGCTGGTTGAAGCAAGTTCGGCACAGCCCTGGTGGGGCCGGAAAGCCACTGGGGGAGCCTCTGTCGTTTTCGTGGGTCTTCGATCGCTTGCACCAAGGTTCTCACACCTCCAACAGGGGCAGTTTTTGCGGAACCTACCAACAAAATGATCAACACAAATACAGAAATCCAGTGACCCTTGTAGAACCCATGTTCAAAAAGTATCCCCTCGGCGCAGGGTTTAAGAGTCCTCTTAAAATTGTTCAAGAGTCCATTTCCGAACTTGACAATTTGGTGGTTTCCAGGTATTTGTTTCCCTTGAGTCCTTGCAGTGCCTTGCTGGTGCTCAGGAAAACCATATGGATGGACGACATGTTGCATTTGAAACCCACAGGAAACCACTGGTCGTTGGTATTTGCAGGGGGCTCATGCTTCGGTGCTGCTCAACCCCTGAAAAGAGAGCACTGTCCCTTTCAACCAGCCTGACTAAGAGCACTGTCCCTGTAAACCAGCCTGGCTAAGAGCACTGTCCCTTTCAACCAGCCTGACTAAGAGCACTGTCCCTGTAAACCAGCCTGGCTAAGAGCACTGTCCCTTTTAACCAGCCTGACTAAGAGCCCTGTCCCTGTAAACCAGCCTGGCTAAGAGCACCGTCCCTTTTAAACCAGCCTCACTAAGAGCACTGTCCCTGTAAAACAGCCTGACTAAGAGCACTGTCCTTGTACACCAGCCTGACTAAGAGCACTGTCCCTGTAAACCAGCCTGGCTAAGAGCACTGTCCCTTTCAACCAGCCTGACTAAGAGCACTGTCCCTGTAAACCAGCCTGGCTAAGAGCACTGTCCCTTTTAACCAGCCTGACTAAGAGCCCTGTCCCTGTAAACCAGCCTGGCTAAGAGCACCGTCCCTTTTAAACCAGCCTCACTAAGAGCACTGTCCCTGTAAAACAGCCTGACTAAGAGCACTGTCCTTGTACACCAGCCTGACTAAGAGCACTGTCCCTGTAAACCAGCCTGGCTAAGAGCACTGTCCCTTTCAACCAGCCTGACTAAGAGCACTGTCCCTGTAAACCAGCCTGGCTAAGAGCACTGTCCCTTTTAACCAGCCTGACTAAGAGCCCTGTCCCTGTAAACCAGCCTGGCTAAGAGCACCGTCCCTTTTAAACCAGACTAAGAGCACTGTCCCTGTAAAACAGCCTGACTAAGAGCACTGTCCTTGTACACCAGCCTGACTAAGAGCACTGTCCCTGTAAACCAGCCTGGCTAAGAGCACTGTCCCTGTAAACCAGCCTGACTAAGAGCACTGTCCCTGTAAACCAGCCTGACTAAGAGCACTGTCCTTGTACACCAGCCTGACTAAGAGCACTGTCCCTGCCAACCAGCCTGACTAAGAGCACTGTCCCTGTAAACCAGCCTGACTAAGAGCACTGTCCCTGTAAACCAGCCTGACTAAGAGCACTGTCCTTGTACACCAGCCTGACTAAGAGCACTGTCCCTGCCAACCAGCCTGACTAAGAGCACTGTCCCTGTAAACCAGCCTGACTAAGAGCACTGTCCCTGTAAACCAGCCTGACTAAGAGCACTGTCCTTGTACACCAGCCTGACTAAGAGCACTGTCCCTGCCAACCAGCCTGACTAAGAGCACTGTCCCTTTCAACCAGCCTGACTAAGAGCACTGTGCTTGTACACCAGCCTAACTAAGAGCACTGTCCCTGCCAACCAGCCTGACTAAGAGCACTGTCCCTGTAAGCCGAGGATGAACGCCTCTGCCTCGCCAAAGGCGAGCGCTTTGAATCGGCGCCCTCTGGCCCGCCCGTGGCCCGGCCAGAAGTTCTCGGATGATTCGCCTTCCACTCTAGAACAAATTCATCTTTTGTTTGTTGTCCCGTTGGCCCTACGTGGGTTGAGTGTCCAATGGCCCTCAGGGTGTGGACTTGACTTTGTGGCCCTTGCAGGATGGGAAACCCTCAAAGATTGCAGAATTTCCTTTTGGTCCCCCTTTAAAGCCACAAAGAAGAGGTACCCAGAAAAAAGGGATAGACCCATTTGCTTCAGAGTTGTTGTTTTGTCTATTTTCCCATGTCGGTTTTAAAGGGAATCCAGAACTACTAGAACTACGGGGCAAGAGTCCTAAAGCTGCCGCGCAGGACAGCAATGACTCGCCAAAAGGGAATCCCATGGCATCTGCACAACTCCAGGTGTGTCGCCAATTGGGTGTGGCTCAAAATTAACCAGGAGGGGTTACGCAGGTTTTGGTCCATTTTTCCACTTACCAGGGTTCCATTTTGGTACCGGTTTTTTGAGCCACAGCCAACTTAGTCTGACCAGGGGAAATTTGTAGGGAGCTTTTGATCCAGCCCAGCGACGCTGCTTCTTGCCGACTTGGTTTTCTCCTTGGCTAACACTTCCCCTGCCAACGTCAGCCAGTCTTTCCAATTGCTTCGGGCAAGCGCCCGGGGACATAGGGAAGTGTCCAACGCGCCAGACTCACGTTTCACTCAGGAAGGTCTTGTTGTCAGGTTTCGCAGTTGTTTCGTTTGGGCCACGCCACGCCCGTGTCGCCCGTTTGCTGGCGAAGCCTACTCATATGTTTCACAAGGGTGGAATTGCAGCATTTTCTGGTGGAGTGGCCTGGTCTTAGTTTTAAACCAACCCCTTTCACCAAGGCTCATGCATGAAACGCCCCCTTGCAATTGGCCCTTAGCAATGAACGGCAGTCAGTGTACCAAGAAACCAGCACATAGGGCTTGGCTGCTACTTGGTTGGATCTTTAGACTTTACCTTGTTGGAATGTTTCCTGGACAGCAACATTTTCCGGCTGGTTTGGCCGTGGTTAAGGGGATGGCATTTCCACATCAGCTGCAGCTGAGGTTGAGCAGGTAATTGAGCTGGTCGCAAAAGTGCAGGCGCCCCGTGCCCTCCCAACTCGGCCAGTCAACTGGGGTTGGGCGAGGGTGTGGGTCCTTAGTTCGATCTCTGGGAGTTATTAAAAATAATTTGGCTGCTTGCCTTTAACCGTTCGCATCCTTTCACTTGTGGAGTGGATTTGCAAAATGCCGAGACCTTCTCTGACAATCATGTTGCACGTTGATTTAGGTTTCCTAAGTCAAGGGCCGGCATTGAACGATGCTTTTTTTTTTTGCGCAACGGGTTGAGGGACGCCAAGGGCCCCGAAGTTCAACAGGCCTACAGACAACCATGCTTGCAGGGGTAATCTCAGCTTTTGAAAAGAGTCGAAAGCAAGAGCAGATACGACAAGCCTTGCTGGCAAGAGGGGTTTTGGGAATGAACCCAGGGGTCTTCTTGAAGGAAGCCTTCATTCCCCCTATTGGGAACCAGCGCGAAATGGAAGCTGACAAGACTGTGAGCTGTGCTTTTCGAAGAGCTTGTGTGTCCATGCCGCGTCGGAGGTCCTTGCCTTTCGCGATCCTGAGGTGGAGGTTACAATCCTTCTTCTTGGTCTACATGATTTTATCGACTTGTTCCGTGGCACCCTTTGTCCGCAGGTGGCGGAATCAGTAGACTTCGCAGGGTTTCCCCTTTTTATTGGCAAACTTTTCACCAATGCCAAGGGCCAACAAAGAGGTAAACATTTCTGGGGGTGATTCCTTGCAAACAGCAGCCGCCACCGGGACAAGCAAGCTTGCGCTTCCAAGCTCGTGTGTTTCCAAGGATTTGTTGCCTATTCCGCCCGCAAGCGTTTGAGGCGCCGGCTGGAAAGCGGGAGCCTGCCCTTCGAAACTCGGGCGTTTCAAGCGGAATGCTTCCTGCGCCAATCGTGGCGGCAAAGCTCCAGGGTTCCAACCGTTTGCTTTGCATGGCAAGCTCTCTCTTTCACTGGCGACAATGTTGAATTACCTCGCCTCTTGAGCAGCGTTCCTACAGGAATCGTGTGGGAGACTGTGCCCACGGATGAAGAGCCTGACTCCGATCTACTTGCGCGCTCGAGCTGCCTTGAGAGCTCTAAGTCTGACATCCGGCTATATCCGGCTGTCCTTGCAGGAGAGCCATGCACGGCCTTGTGCTGCAGATGCATGTGCAGATTTCTCCGCAAAAAATCGCTTCACAAACAAAGAGACAGTTCATTGGTTTAGCATGTAGCTGACCAAAGCCACGCTTCCTGAGTGGTTCAAGGCAGCGTGCTCTGACTCGTTGCACGCTTGCGTCACCACCGAGCCTCACCCACCTGTGCTTCCTTTGATCGGGCCCAAGGGCTGGTGGCCTGGGCGTGGCTTGGTCTGAGGGTGTGGCATGGCTAGCCAGTCCGTTTCATCCAGGTGGGTTCAGGGAGGGCAAGAGGCCCCAAGGACAACCGCAAGGAACACCGTTTTGTGTGGCCACCCCGCACACGGCCCCGTATTCTTACACATTCGGAACTTGTCCTGGCCGGTTACGGCATGTTATGAGTTGGACCCCGCGGGCCGTTGCGACGCCAGGCTGGCTTCGCGGAAGTCCGGGGACACTTAGATGCGCCTGGGCTGAAAAACTGCAGTCCTTTCTGTGCGGGGGAGGGGCGGTAGCAGTTTTTCGAGAGGGGGGGAAGACACCTGAACACAGTTGAACACTTCAACACCCTTGGGCAACGTTCAATTCAATTTCTTTAGCAGGATCAAAGCGAGCCGGGTTGGACATACGTGTTAGGCCAACTTCAATCGAGCTTTTTTTTCGGTGCGATGAAGAGAAGGCACTCCAACCTTTGGCTTGTCGCGCGATGACTTCCAACCCTTTGAGGAATTGAGGGGCCCTTCGGAGTGTGAGCAACTTTTCCACAACGCCAGTGCTATGCATGTGTGTGTGTGTGCGTGTGCGCAAGCAAGTGTGTGTAGGCTGGTCGGCCTCAGCCCGCGTGACTGGTTTCATGATGTTCCCTTGGCATCTTCATCATTATGTTCAGCGATTTGCATAGGTTCAAACTAGAGAGAGGTGTTCAAGTTGATCCATCTTTCCGGTTCGGTTCCTTTCTGTGAAAACGACATGGCATCGTGCATGAACAGTCAAGATGTTGATTTAAGTCATCAGAAGGAAAGGACTGATTGATTGGTTTATTCTTATTTACCATCTATTCATGGCGGTTCTGGCAAATTACGACGAGTTCACATAGGCGGGGAACATGAGTTCACCCATGCTTCCTTTTCTTCGGAATTCCTCAACCAGTTTGCGCATGGTCTCGAGAAGCCAGGGTTCATTCATGGCTGATGATTGTGCAGCTTCGCCCTGCCTCCTGCCTCCTGCGGGCGCTGTTTTGCGACCAGGCCGTGGTGTCGCAATTAGCGCAGCTTCGACCAGAGACGAGGCGCGCGATGGCAGGACGGTTAGACTAATGCTGACCTGGTTGATTGCTGGAATCCCATGGAGGGGATCCTTCACTCGAAAGATGAAACCGGGCTCGACAAAAAAAGGGCCCCTTCTGGCTTCCACTCTGCGCGAGAAATGGCTGTGAGTCAAAGATCCTGCGAACATCAAAATAGGTGGCAAGTGGGGTGTTCATCCACCCCAAAATGGGATCGCCATAGGTTATGAGCCATGGCCAAATGGGTGGTGCTATGCCGGACCTCCGAAATCTGCCTCCCCGCTTCACGTCAAAAGGCCAAAGGCCTAGGGAGGCCTGGGGAGCGCAGGTCACATCGCCTGGAAGGACTGTCCGCCGGGGGAGGGATTCTTCGCTCAGCCACCCCGCGTCCAGATTTTAGTTGAACTCTGTTTTGATTTGTACACAGCGTGTCCTGCTGGAGCTGTGTGTGTTTTTTGTTTGGCTTGCCTTTGGCGCACCCAGTTTTTCGTTGGCTGTTTTCCTTGTTGCCGAGTTTTGGTGATTTGTATCAGGTCCAGTCCTCTTCCCCCTGTTTCAAATGTCTTCAAATAGTCCCTAAAGTCTTGGAGGCGTGAAATCAAGCTTGCGAATGGGGTTGAATCGACTCGTGAAGGTCCCTTAGAGATTTCTGCATGGTGAGAGTGAATTCCCATGTTCAATGGCAGCCTCTACATCCCTGTGTGTTTCGTGGCTTCCCCGCTGAACGTGGGCAACCCCAACCAACAGTTCCCTTTTTTCCTCCGGCGTCGGGTGGAGGCTTGGGACCAGGACTGGAAGCGAGGCTAGCGCGGCTCGAGACGAGAGAGGCGGGGTGCTTAAGGAAGGCATGCTGCCTTGTTAAGTCTGTCACGCGTATTTGTGCATGGCCTTCATCTTTTTAGGGGGCCAGCAAGTTTCGCCTTTTCTGGTCGGTCAACGCGGTAAGGCTTTGGTCTTGGGTCCGACCTTTGTGCATGCAACATTTTGGGCAAATACAATCGCCTGACGAACCAGCAAATTGCATTGCCTTTTGCAGGGGGTCAATCACCAATCTAACAGCTATATGTCATTTTTATAGGGAAGCCCCGAAACACGACGTAAGTCCCCCCATGTTAGTGATGTCCAGCAAAGGTCCCCAATTCTGACCCTTGGCTGCAAGGCTGGAGAGAGCGCAAGCCAAAAAGGTCTCCCAATTTCTGGGGTTGATCGATGGTTGGCGGCTTCATGATGGGGGCGTGCTTGCTGACAGTTGGGCGCGGTCTTGCGGGCCACTTTCTGGTGGCTTTTCGTGGTTGTCGCTGGGGAACATCTTACATTTTTGCTTGTTGCCACTTAACTGGTAAGCTTTCATTTTTTGCTCCCCTTCCAACGTCAACCAAGCTTTGGGGAAGTGATGAATGACTCATGGGCTTCAATCACCGCCAGTCCTTTGGGCTGAAAAGGGCGGTAGAAGCCATAGCCAACCACATAGTTGTTGTCCAAAGCCCGAAACCAGCAACATATCCATATCCCGAAGAAGTTGAAGGATCCAACCAAGCACCCCGCGCTTTCAGGACATGTTTTCGGGGAAGGCGAATTTGTTTGATCCAGTTTTTCAACTTACCACTCAAATCGGCCTTCCCCCCCAAAAAAAACGTCTATTAAAAACTGACACACCGGTTCGCCCTCCTTAAGAACAAAACACAAACACGTCCATAAGACTGACAAACGCGTTCCGCCCTCCCATTTTTTGCCGGGTGAGGGGGGTCCCCAATTCCATTCATCCAGTCTTCCCCAAGGGAACATGGAACCGCAAACGGAATTCCAGGGGGTGCCCCCGGCGTTTCAAACGCAGGGAGACGTTCCGCAGCCCGTGGCCTCCTCCACCGGCGGCGCGCCCTTCGCCTCGGCCGCCTCGGCGGCGTCGGCGGCGGCGCCCTGGACGGCGCTGGCGCAGCTGTCGTCGGCGCTGGACGGCCCGGGGGCCGAAGCGACGAAAGTGGCGAGCGGTTGGCCATGACTCGACTCGTCTGATTGAAAGATGGGATCGCCCCAAACGGATTTAGGGGACCCACACATTCATTTCCCCCCTCAGGAAGGGCGGATTCTGGACGTGAGTCGCTTTTTGGGGGACCGTTTTCGGTAGAAAACTAAAAAAGAGCAAAGCGGACGGAGCGGCGGGTTTGTGCCTGTCGGAACCCCCCCCAAAAAAAGAAACAGTGTCCGTTTTTTGGGACGGAGTGAGCCACAATCAAACCCAAAGCGAAGCTTGGGAACGGTTGCAAGCACAGGTGCAGATTCTCGGGCTGATTCTTTGCATTTTGGGTAGGCCACCTTGCCGTGCTTTGAGGGTGACGGGTGTTGGGGGGTCACACCTCGAGTTTCTTGGGCGGTTGGACTGAATGACCATCCCCAAAGATTCAATGGCCAGAAGGGCTGCATCCGGAATCTCCGGCAAAAGTCAGTTGTTTTGGCGTTTCGGTTCCTTCTTTGTTTGTTTCCGGAACTACACGAAGTTAACCACGCCCGAGTATGTCTTTGGCCAATGACAAGCTGGAAGTGGGGAAAGGTCTACTGCGTTCGTATTTCCCTAGAGCCGTTCTAGCAGGTTGCGAATTTGAAGTGAGCTCCCTTTCCGTGTGATGTGCAAACAAGACGTGTACGGAGCCCTGTTCTTCAGGGATCCATCCAACCCTCGAAGGTCCCTAGACCAAAATCAGTAAGGGTGCCCTAAAATGAGGGAGAGCGCGGAAGTGGAAGGGGAATTTTCCGGTGTTCTTTGCCATTGCCGTTGTTTTATTCCTGGCTTTTCGTTTCTAGGGATTTGTTACATTGGGTTTTGCCATAAGGCGATAGGGATTGATTCCATTGCCATGAAGCCAGGGGCAAGCATTTGCGCCCTGGTAAACTGAGCAATACCCTACCCAGCATCAGTGAAAGGGCCAAGGGGTATTTGATGCGCGCAGGCGGCAAGTATGTCCCTTGCTCGTGCCAATGCCCTTCTGAAGGGAATGTAGACATCATCAGATTTGCAAATGAAAGGCCTACAGCGAACCGTCTTTTTTTTTTGGGGGGGGGGGGCTTCACTGTTGTTGGCATGTGTTCAGCCCTTTCTTTTTTGTGGATCTGTTCATTCCTGGACCTTCCGGGAGTCAAACAGTTCAGGCGTTGGTGGAAAGTCACGCTCTTTCGTCGTTGGCGTGCAAAAATGATATTGGGGCGAAACAACACCGGCAGCGGTCGCGTCTTTTCGCCTGTTCGTCGGGCATTGTCGCCTGTTGGTCAGGAATTTTCGTCTGTAGGTTCGGGAAGGCTGCGCATAACACCCGAATTGAACCAAAAATGGCCGCAGGCAAAAATTGCGTGCTATTGCTCCCAAAAGCATTTCGTAGCAAAAAAAGTAAAATAATTTTGAGCATGCAAGAAGGTCCAGGTTTTAGTGGGATGCCATACCAAGGGTTGGAAAGAGGCGGGTGTCCATGGCCGTAATCACTACCCAAGAGATTTATCCGAGGCTCAGCCTCCATTTGATCCCTTCAGAGATCCCAATGCTGAGTTGTTTAGTTCTTTGGGTTGCCCGAACGTGTCGTTTCTCCGATTTGTCAGTAGATTTTCTCTGCATGGAAAGAAGCATTTCTGAATTTTAAGGGGGCCCGTGGGAAACCCCACGTTTGTCCCTTTTATGGAAAGACGGAGTGCTGAGAATGGCTAAGTTAGCCCGATCATTTTGTGACACCACCCTCCACTGAGGATTCGAATCCGCGATCCAGGAGGCTGAGACAAGCCTCGCCCTGTAGATGTGTCTTGGTCGGACGTCAAAACTGATACGTCACTACACATGTTTTTTCTTGGCCACTTTAGGTTTTAAACTTCCCGATTTGCGGAAGAAGGGTTGGCCTTCGCCATTTGGCAACCTGCAGTTTGCTCTTTTCCGCTTGCTTGGTTCGGTTGAAGCACCAAGTTTTTAGTTGGCACCCTTTGGGGTTGGTTAGGGATAAGGGCAACCATGAAAGGGGCTCCCCGGAATATCGAGACACCAATTGTCCGCGAAATTATTGGGGAAGATCGGGGACAAACATGCCGAGCCTTGCGCTGCATTCCAGTCGGACACCATGATGTGTTTTTCAGATTGCTGGTTTCACATGCGAATTCACCGGATCTGACCAGGTTTTCCAATGGCTTTGGAGGCAACCCGAAAAGGCGATCACATGATCTTCAAGTCAGTTTTGTTTGATTTTGCTGAGGGGGGTCCTTTTCTTTTGAATAAGTGTTTGCGCATCTTTTTGGCTGTGAGGGTCAATTTGGAGTGAGTTTCTTTAGGTGATGGAAACCTAGTCCCATTCACGAAACATAGAGCCATCGGCCATCAACGAAGGACTGTCGAGGGCCTTCGGGATGGACTGGATTGTGTTGGGAGCTGCAGGAAGATGGGAGGACTTACCAGCCAGCAGCCTTCTTTTCATTTCCATCCCCGGGTCAAATGGTTAGAAACCCTTTGTGCTACAGTCGTCATGACTGTCACGACTCAATTTACTGGCTTTTTTTTTGGAAGCAACCAACACATGACATGCTACTTGTTTGGGCCCTTGTACCCCAATTTGATGCTTCTTGTTTGCCACAGTCCTGCGTAACCGAAGGTACTCCGGCGCCGTGATTTGAACCGTGGCGCCTCGGATCGTGACCAATGCCGGCTGGAGAAAAAGAAACGCCGTGGGAGCGGTTGACGGGGACCACGCTGACCATCAGGCATACCCTGCAGATGAAATATTGACCCCAAAGCAAGGTTATTCTGCAAAAAGCTTGACTTTGGGGTTCCATGTAAAAAAATCTATGGGAATACCACTTGGCAGTCCGAACAATTGTCCTGTTTTGGAACAATTCTGGCAGGTGACTCATATTGAAAGAGGGTGTTCCAGGTGAGGAATTCCAGGACACAACTGATTTTGGTCCCCGGAAAAGATCTTCCCGTTTGCCCGCTTCTTGTAGAAGGCTGATGTCCGTCAAAACACCCTTTCACCAATAGCGAGGATGGCTATGATCATATATATATATATAGCTATATATTAAGACTGTTGGAGGCGGACCCCACCAGTACATGTCTGTTAAGCTTGGCGGCACCCTATGGGGCATCTTGGCAGAATGTAGAGGGAATGCACGGATAGAATATTTATTGTGGGACGTCCTCTCGGCTCGAGCCATGACTCCACAACGTGCATCCACAGGTCAGTGGCACCTCAGAAAATGATTTTTCGTTGGTGGGTGCCTGAAGAACGGCCACTTTCTCACTGGTTGCAACTGAAAGGGGGAAAGGAACCATGCAGCTTAAAACATCCGCCCCGTGCCATATGAAGCAGGACAAGTTGCCAACCCGGTGATGAGTGAGGTAAATATGTGTCAACTTGCTCTCTCCCCCTCCCCCGTGCCCCCCCCCCCCAAAAAAAAAAAAAGAAAAACAGAGAAAAGGTTGCTTTCCCCTTTTGGTTTCCCTTAACACCAACCTGAAATAGGTACCCTCAAAAAGCAAAACAACATATGCAGGCTAAGGAGGACGAGGAGAAGGAGGAGGGCAAAAAGGAGGACAAGGACGACAGCAGCAGCTTGACAGCTCTGGTGCAGTCCCTTTGGGCTGCTTTCGTCCATTGGAAGAGGAAACAATTCGTTGCCAGTCCATGAGTTGAGGCACAGTTCATAGAGCTTTGCCATGGTCCCCCTCGAATTGAAGCGGAACCAATGGCCAAGCGGGGCCGGGTCCCTTTTGGAAATGGAGATGTCTCTACTTTCTGGGGGTATCCATGTCAACCAGGGGAGTTGTTCGGTCTTCAAGGAACCAGCTCCAGGATTTCTGGCGGGTGCCAATGTCCACGAACTGCCCCAGTGTTTGGGTTTGCTCAAAGTCACCTCCTAAGTTTTAGGTTAAAAGGGGAGCAATTTCCAGAAACAGTCAACAGAATGACCCCAGAGCCTTAAGGGTGCTCCGCAGAAAGTGGTAGTGGCGCCCTAGGCGACGACGAGGCAGAGACGCCGAAGGCGGGCCGTCCACTTGGGTTTTGGGGCTAGAGATGGCAAATGACGTGCAAATGCAAAAGTGATGTGATCTTGTGATATTCGTGATGATATGACTAAAATGACAAAAATGACAAACATGACAAAAATGACGAAGCAAAATGCAATGTTGGGGACCTTGTGATATTTTTTCTGATCTTCAAGGCCCCCAACATTGTTTGTTGTTTGATGCGTTCAAAAGCAAACTTGAAGGGGAGTTGTGAGTTTTTCTTCAACCTCCCCCCCCACCAAAAACAAACACCAAGGGTTTGTTTGCAAAGACCAAGGGTTTACACACAAAGCGAACCACATAATTTATCAACTGGATTGATTGCTAGCGGGGCGTTCCGCTGAAAGGGTGGGGCGCACCCCGGAAATCCTCCCCCGGAAGGTTTCTGTGATGGGATCAGCTGGGGTTGTGATCTCGCAGGTTCCCTTGTTCGTCTCTGTGAGTAATTTCTGAGTGAGTCACCCGAAGTTGTGGTTCGAAAGGCGTGGTTGGGATTCTAAGGTGCCAGTGGCGTCGATCCTTTTTTCCGTGTTGAAGTTCATCTTGCTGGTGCTCAGCAGGGAATGAGGGAGTGAAGCTGGGGATTCCCTTGAAGGAATCCAGCAGTTGGATGGTTTATCTCGGGGTCGGGGTCATTCCAATTCTCATTCCCTGCATCTCTCGCACCGTCAAAATCTTGTACCCCCAGTAAACATCCCAATCCCCACTAAATAGACTAAATGCGTGGTGGGGCCACAAAAAGAAACACCTCGGTTTCCCACCGCAAAAATATCCGGCCAGGACCGAGCTGCCGCGAACCGGCGGCTTCTGCACAAGCTCAACGGCGAGGCGGGATCTCTCTGGAAATGATGTAGAGGGCGTTTTTGAGTACCCAGAGGCTCCTGGCTTCAGCTTTCAATGGAAGACCCCACCCCTCCATTAGACACCCCGGAGGTGTTTAGGACCCGCTCTGAAAACCTGGCTATTTGAGGGCCCTAATTACATCGAGAGCCTTTGGAGGAGTGGAGCCAGTGGTTCAGAGGCCCTCTTTGAAGTAGTTGATCACCTGTTTCATGTATGTAATATGTGCAGAACCCATTTTCGTGGAATCAGACGCGTGTTTTTGGGTGCAGACACCTATTTTTAGGTAGTTGATCACAGTGATAGTGCTTTACAAGCTGAGTGCTATGTTGACCACAATTTGAACGTTCCCAAAAGGAACCAAAATGGCATTGCTAAGTTTTGCCAGAGCCCCCCCCTATTTAACACCAAGTGTCGCACATTCAGGTTCACTATGGACTACGTTTGGTTGAGGGGATGGGGTGGATAAAGAATTGGCCTTGCGAGCTTCTTCAGAGCTTCTTCATCCCCAGTGGGGAATCATTGGTTTTCAACAGAGTGTCGGTGATGGGAAGCGTCAGGATACCACCGAAAGCGCTACTCCCAATCTCAACGATTTAGTGCGAGTGGCGCAGTTTCTGAACGGCTGACGAGGCCAACCACCCAGCTCATGTTGTGTGCATACACCATGTTGTTGTTTGCCAAGTATGCTTTAAACAAGCAGTACACAACCGAAACCACGCGTCATGATTGTAGACGTTGTACTATCCGAACAGCAAAACGGGGAAACACAATACAAGCAAACAATGATCTGGTTTATGTTGCACTCATATGGCCCTTCCCCTCCCAACGCCCGGACCTCCGCAAGATGCAGCGAGTCCGTTTTCTTGGGAGCACAGGGAAAGGCAAAGAACCCTGGCTCCGCAGAGTTTCAAGGATACCCACAAACCACCAGAGAAAATGCTCTAAATCAGCACCAGTCCCCTTTCCCCACTGCTTCGTTCCATGTCCAGTTCACCCCAAGCACGGAAACCAAAACGCGTTGGTTGGGGGTGGCGGGGTGGGTGGGGGGTTTGCTGGGTTTGGGGTTCTGCTTCTCGGGGGGCCTTCAACGGCTACCAGCCGCACAGGTGCTGGAGCTGCAAAAGGAGATGCGGGCGCTGATCTCCAGCAACCCCTCGCTGATCCCGGCGGTGGATGTGGCCCAGCGGCTCGCAGAGAAAACCAGCAAGGTGTTTGGAAAAAGAGACGGGAGAAACGGGAGAAACGGGGTCTAAGTGCTGTGGCGGCAAAAACTAAACATCACATGGAATCTCCAAGATCCTGGAGCCATTCTGCTGAGGTACCATTTTTTCAGCATGGTAGGTCAATTTGCTAAGGCTTAGCAAATGGATCCAGCACATGGCTGAACAAATGGAATCCTCAGAATGGCCCAGCAAAAAGCCGCAGCTTGCCCTTCTTGAGGTTTGAGCTGAGACTTGGCTATGACTTTTGTTTCATTGGGAAGGCCCAAGCCACCAGGCCCGGCCACTTCCTTCTCGCTGGGAAAGACCTGACCTGCAATAAGCCCTTCAGGCCTTGGGTCTGGTAACCTACGCTTTGGGGCTTTCAACCTGCAACCACCCAACCACACTTATCTAAACCACTTGTTGGGAGGAAGTCGGGTAGAGTTGCTTTTTTTTTGGGGGGCCATGCCGTAGACCTATAGCGTGACTCCCCCCAAAAGCCGTTGGGCCTGCTCAAGCGGCGCGGCCGTTGTCGCTCTCGCAGGAAGGCTCGGGTCTTCTCGCTGGCAGAGGAGCTGCTGGAGCAGAGCCTCGGAATGGAGATCGAAATGTGGAGGAAAACTCGGACGTCACCTTGGCGGTTCCCTGCCATCCCCAGGTGTTCAGTTGGCTCTGGGTTTAGCAGTTCAAGCCACTAAAAGTTAAACTGTCAGCAGGGGATCAGTTTGGACAGCCCAGCAATCACTACTTGGAGGTTTGGATTGGTTTGGGATTTGAACCACTTGGACACGTGTCCAAAGTACATGGGAAGAAACCGGCACCCGATTCACTTCCAAACGCCAAACGAAACCACAAATTGGAAGGAAGGAGCCGATGGGCACCGCTTGCCGGTGGATCTGGCTGGCTTGCTGACCCATGACTGATCGAGGCGAAGGATATTGTTCAGTTTTTTTTTGTTTTTGCACAGCCCAGGAAAGACCATTCTAAAAAGACAAAGGCAGACACCCGCACAAAAGTGGCGCGATCTCACGTGCCACCCTCGGCCCCTATTTTAGCACCTAGCTGTTTGAAGATCCTGGAGGTTTTGAGGCGCTTGAAGCTTGCCGCCTTTTCTTGGGCTTTGCAACCTAGGGGGTTTCTCAAGCAATACCCTTGAAACTCTTCACATGGGTTCAAGTTGATCCCTTTGGAAACCAGGCAATGGTTTCCCTCGTAAGTTGCAGTGTCCTACAGCGAGGTTAAGAGTTTAATGGATCTTAGTCCCTCAGCGAATTCTCCAGTGCCGACCTTTGTGGTCCGCCTTGGAGATTTGATCGTTCAATGTCCAGATTTTGCGGGCAAGCGAGTTTGGGACCGGGTGCAACTTCGCATATATCGTTTGCTCAAGGTCATGACTAAAGTTGACATGGCCAACCCACTGGGCTGAGCGGAGAATGTTATTGATTCATAAATGGCTTGCTTGCCTGCCTGCCTGCCTGCCTGCCTGCTTTAGTTGCTTTGCTTGCTTTGCTTGGTTGCTGGCTGGCTCCCTCGCAGATCGGTGGCACCCGTGCAATGGAATTTCTTTGGCTCATTCGCTGATTTCCTGAACTTTCAATTTTATGGGAATACAATTTGAGTGGCAAATAAAATCTTGGACGTGTTTGTTGACCCAGCACCTCTGGAAGTGAGTTGGAACAATATAGATCCAAAGGGCTCTCTTTTTCTCGCAATATTGATCCGATTTCTGGTTTAATTTATAGTTCCAACCTCCCTCTTGACTACACATGTGATGAATCCTCCAGGCAAGCATTTGGATTTTGGGGAACCGGTCATGGGAGCAAGTTTCTCAGAACCTCCAAAGCGAAAATCCACCAAACTTATTTTGTTATGGGTTTCCCTGGTTGGGCCGTTTGTTTCGTCAATCCAAGAGCTGCACCTGTTGTTTCCAGGTCTCTTTTCGGCTTAGTGAAAAAGTCGGAGTATCAACGTACTTCTGGGGATGGGAGGGCGGAGGGTCGGAAGTCTGGGGCTGGGCCTTGCGGGTTGATGGGAGGAGATTTGGGCAATCCCGCCAGTTTTGTTTGGGCATGGGTTCTCCTGCAATGAGTGCCCCGCCCCCACCCCGGAAAGCAAAATAGCACTATGTGGCCTGGCCCCCAGCTGCCCCTTTTTTCTAGTCTTTTGGAGGGGCTGTTCCTTTAAAAGCAAACTAAAAGAACGGTTTGGAAAGCTCATGCAAGTTTGTTCCTGTAAACTAACGGTTTTTTTGTTCCTTTGCACTCAACCCTTTTTTCCCCCCATGGACCTCTACTTGGTGCCCGGTCGTTTATTCGGGTCCTAAGGACCAAGTGGACCTTCAACATGCTGGGCCTGCACGGGTCAAAAGGCCCTTCGGATTGGCGGGAGGCCATGGAGGACGGCGATTTGCATGTCGGCTGAGGGGTGTCCTCAGGTTTTCGGCCAGGCAATGCCCAGATCAAGCCAAGGGTTGTCTCAGATCCATGGTTACCTACTCACCAGGGGTGATTCTGGGAAATGTTCAAGGGTGATTGTGGGAAATGTGCTTGGCTTGTGTGTTTGTGTTTGCGTGAGGGTTTGTCTTGAATATTCAGGGCAGCCTTTGGTGTTTCAAAGGAAGGGGAAAACAAACATGTTGAGAGTCACCTTGTTTGAATTTAGCACACCCAAAGGATGCGCAGCCGCACGGAACACGGATTTCGACTTGAGGCACCCGCTCGGGTTACACGCATCCTCAGGCTTATGCACATCCCAAAGGCAATGTCCAAGCCAAGGGTTGTCTAAGAACCCTGGTTATAACTTATAACCTCACCTGGTGTTAAACAGGGGTGTTTGGAAATGAGCAGCCCTCGTAGTTTTGCACAACCACCTTTATGCCACATATTTTTGTTTGTCATTGTCAAAGCGCCGGATTTGCAAGAACCCCAGCGAACCGCCGCAAAATCGCTTGAATACTTGACTGCTATTGGGTTGGATCTTTAACTTTTTGGGAAATCAAGTTGGGTTTTCCACTAAAATACCCAAAAAGTTAAACTGGGGGTCAACAGCAACCAAGAATAGATCCCAAAACCCAGAGCTCCCAGGAGACGGTTGAGATGCTGCAAGCGGCTGCCGCTGGGACGAACTAGCACCCCGAACCCACGCTTCCTAGGACCAGTTTTGGTACAGCGTCTACATCGAGGTTGGCATGTTCCTTTGGTTTGAGGGTACTGTTTGGTTGTTGTCCCAGGAGACTCACAATTGCTCGGGGGCCCCCTGAAAGGTTGTTTCGAAGGCAACCTGCCTTCCCCAACGTGAAACCCACCAGGCGGTCCCCTCTGAGTTGTTTTTTGCTTTTTCAGCGTGCTTATGGCGGGTAATTGGGGCGCAAAGGGCTTTGGTTTGTTTTTTTGGGTCCCAGTGCTCGTCAAAAAGATGGCCATTCAGATTCTGGGTTTCCACGCTCGGGTACAGGCATTGAGGAGCAAGTGGCTATGCAAACAGCCACGTGTTTGAGTGAGCTTCACTCCTTGCCTATGGTGGAAAGCATGCCTGCAGCCGACCTGGGCTTCAAAAATGAGGAGTAGTGTGTTCGTGCATTGCTTTGCAAGCACCATTCGTCCTCCTTCGTGCGTTTCATGCTGGGACTCCGAAAGTGAGGCTTGTTTTGGAAGACAACACCCTTCAGAAACAGTGCGCTCAAGCAGCTGCTTTGCAACCCACGTGTCAACATCAAATCCGCCGACACACCCCAAACCACACCCGGAGACCCATCCATCACCACCCGTCTTCCCCACCTTCCCCACACTTGCCTATAAATTGTCCTTCTTGGTGGCTTTAAGCATCACCTCTTTGGCCCTTGGAAAAGGTGAGTCTCCCTTGGGGGTTTAGCGCTGCGCCGGGCTGCGCCCGAGCCCGAGCCAAGCGCCGAGGCGAACTGGGACGGCCTGGCGGCGCCGGCGCTGCCGGCGCGGATCTTCCGCGTGGCGGCCCTGGTGGACGCCCCGCTGCTGAAGCAGATGCTGCAGGCCCGCACTCAGCTCAGCCCCCCCCCCCCCCCCCGCGAATGGAATTCGTGGCTTTCAGTTTGGAGCAGACCCCGTGCCTTGCAAACCTAACAGTATATCCGCCTAATTAATTTACGGCGAGCTCACCTGGGGGTAAAACGGGCTCACCATAGCAAAGATCCTTTACTGGACGATTCCTTGAATCTGCTTTTGGTATTGTTGTGAAATGTGCAGACAGTTTGAGCCCCTAAAAGGGGGGTGATCACAGCAGACTTTTTCTTGGTTCCATGCTAACCTGCGCAGGTGCTGATCTCTTGGTTTCTCATGCCGAAGCCATCGGACTTTTCTCAGGTTACCTAGGCTCAAACATTCGTTTGCTTTAGGCTTAAGGGGTCCTCAATGGTCGGCTTTCTGGGTGCTTGCAACATCATCTTTTAGTTAAAGGTTGATCGAGTTGTCATTTGGTGAGCCATATGCGCGGCCCGGACATATTTATATAAGCAACGTATTGACCCGGCCGGTTTCGGAAATGGTCACTGGTCGCATCACATTTGTTTGAAACTTGAAACTGGCCGGACTCCGATCCAAGCAACCTGAGCAACCTGCCATGGGGCTTCGGCTTTCTTGAAACTCCAACAGGCAGGGCCTCAACGAAAGGAACTGGCGACTGGTTCTGTCAGGAGATGCTGACAGTGATCATGGAGGGTGAAGGCGCGTGAACGATCTAGGGCGATGCCCTTGCCTGGGGTGGTTGCTGGATCCTGGATCTTTCACTTTGGGAAATGTCGATTTTGCCACTATCCCGCAGAAAACAGAAAGCTTGCGGGTGAGGAATTGCCAAGTTGTGACTAGCAGCACTTCTGGGCGTGTCTTTTCTCTGGAGGGACGCCAGTTTGGTTGGGAGGACAACCAGCGAAACAACGCAATTGTGCGGGGCCCACTAAACAAAGGAACCCCCCCAATCATGGTTGTTGTTGGGAAACATTTTGCATTTTTGCTTATTGTGGTTTAGTGGGAAATCCCCACTTTACTGCCAAGTCTGATTTGTTGCTCCCCTTCAACGTCAACCAAGCAATGGGAGCGGCCTTCGAAGTTGCTAAATTTTAAGGTCAGCCTTTGGACCGTTTGACCCTTGCAACAAGTGGTTGCACTTCATGACGGTTTTTGACTTACTCGTCCAAAGCGAATTCTGTTGGTTTCCTTCTTCTTCTTTTTTTCCGCAACCCATTTTGGGTAGCCCGAAAGGTGATAGTTGAAGCCCTTTTTCCCCAATTTACCGGATTCCAGCCTGAATCCCAGAAGTTTAAAGTATTTGAACAACTGCGTAGCAATAAACTAGTCAATCTTTCCGGCAACTGGATCGATCACAGCCAAGAAAAAGCCAGCTGCAACCAACGGCTGGCAGCCGGCTGGCACAAAGGATCGATGCCCTGCTTAGTGGTAAGCAAACAGTTGGTTACTTTGTTTGGCCAACCCACTCGCTCGGAAGTGAGGTGCGGGCCTCCAATTCTTCCCCTTTGGTGTCTTCACTGGTCAAACCCAACCACGCCATTCCTACTGAACGGCTTACTCAAATGAGATCATGGATTTTCAAAAGGTGAGGGGGGGAGGTACAAGGGGGGCGGGTAGTTGAGAGGTATGGGGTTTCTTGGAATTCCTTTGGGAGACTTAGGGACCTCTGCTTGGACCACCCCTCCCTCTTAGTGCCTCGTCTCCAGAGGCGAGGTCGAGGAGGACTTGGCCATGAAAGACCAGCTCCAGGCTCGCAAGCCGTCACGTCGCATCGTGTCTGGAGACCGGGTCGCGCAGCAGGGTTTTTGAGGCTGTTGAAACGGCGGAGGGATACGTCCAACCCGAGAATCCGCGAGGAATCAGCGGTTTTCTGAAGGGAAATGCCAGGTTTGTTTTATATCCTGTACCATCCCAGAAAAGACGTCGTGCGGATCCGAAGAGCCGAGCCGCAAGCCTTCGGATCGCGCGGAAAAAGCATGCGACAAAACTCAGATTTGAACCTGCCGCGATCACGGTAAGCTTTTGTGGGGCAATGTCAAACATGTTGGTTTGCCATTGCCCGATCTTTTTGTTTTTTAAACGTGCATGCCAGGATTGCCGGGGCAACACTGTCAAAGTCTGATCTTGGCTTGCAATGATGTGCCAGGGCCTCACCTGGTGAACCTCTCTTCCTAAAATTTGACCTGGGCCCTTCAGCCCTTCAGCCAGGCGTGTTGCGAATTTGCGTTGCCTCTTGTATGCCTTTGGAATGTCCAGGTCGCGCTTGTTTTAGAATTGCGCCCCTCGACGGCCGTGAGCTCGATAGTGAGGTGTTTCATGTTTCCCTATATTTCCCTGACAGGATGATTTGAACAAGAACACCTTCAAGTTGTCAACATGGAGTGATCTTGTTTGGCAGGGTGGCGTTTGAAGGGGATCACGAGGTGCTGCAAAAGGCCTTGTGCGAGGCCCAAAGCCGTTCGATGAAGAGGTAGCGCCAAGTATTTCCCATCAGAAAAGCCTAAGAGAGTGCCTGGGTTGCTTGGAGCCTTCAAGAGATGAGGGGTAGACAATTGGCTTGGTTGCCTTTGGCTCCCCGAAAAAAGTCGTCATCAAAGGTAAGCTGAACGAGCGCAAGTAGAATCCCTGTACCAGAGTGAAGGAGGCAGTTCGCCAAGTGGCAGGAGATGAAGGGGGTGATGGCGTACACGTGTTTTCCTGTCCATGAAGGGCCTGTGCTGCTTCCAAGGCTTCTGAAAACTGCTCAGGAAGCAATCAGCGGCCTGTGCAGACACCAGTGAGAGCTGAGGGCTTCCGACCGAAAAGCGAAGGCTTAGACCATTCCAGGCCTATGGAACATGGAACAAGCCAGACCTCCAGCAATGCCCTCTGCATCTGCGGAAGGGCAGCGCTCTTGTCAAGACTGGCAGCCATCCAAAAAACGTGGGAGCACTCTTCTTTCCCGTGGACGAACATTTGCGTGGTCCACGTGGTACAAAAAGAACATCCAGGGATGAATTCGGACAACTTCATTTAGGAGATAAGCAAGACAAGATAAGAGAATGATTCTACCACCAATCGCCTGTTTCAGCCTTTGCATCAACAGACAGAGGCGTAGGGTACCCAACCTTGCAGTTATTGGCCTAGATGTGTGCTTGTTTATGTAGTACTGGACATGTTGTTTGACGGGAGCACTGCGAAAGCAGCAGGTGATTCTCTAACATACCGGGGGTTGGGAAGACAGCTTAAAAAAACTGCTCCGCCTGACCTGCGCGTTCAGCAAAGAATCGCACTGCGTGAGACCGTGCGGTATTGGTAGCTTGTACAGCTGACCTCAAGCTCGCTGACGTTCAGCCGGCCCGCCTCTTAGTGGCAGATTGTTAGGGAGTTGTCTCGGAAGAGTGATCCGGATTCTGTATGTTTCACTTAAAAATTAGAGCCCTTCTTTCATCAACTGCAACTAAGGGTATTTAGTGATCCTGAGTTCGCAGTACTTCATTTTTTGCCAAACAGGAAATCCCCTTTGAAGTGAAGGGGTCATAGCGATAGAAGGGTTCGCCATTTTCCCCCTTTTCAGCATCCCCCTTCATGTGTAGAAACACATGGGGTGTTGAAGTTGATATCAATTGGACCCAAGGACGTGAGAACTTGAATGAGGTAGTTGCAACTTGGAGAGCGGAGCCTGCCATGTTGATATGTCAATGTTGGAACTGAGAGAGGGCCAAAGTAAATTCGAAATGAAGCTCAAATCAAATGCAACAAATGGACTCATCGGCATGCGATAGTCACAAAGGTTTGATCCAAGTGTGCGGTCCTGATTTCGGATTCGTGGGCCGTTTCGTTTTTGACGGGTGTAGCCTTTCACCAGCAAACAGTCAGCCTGTGTGGGGCCTGAGTCTGTCAGTCTTTAGGGCAATGCATGGCAATCTCGCACCCAAGGGTGCAAATCATCTCCGGTAGCGGCTGGAAGCGAGCATCGCGCCCCACAGGGCGCAACAGAAGGGCCCCCATGAAAAGTGGTCAACTGTTTTCCCAGTCATAGAATCTGCCAGGGTCAATAGGCGAATGGGTGAAAATCCTCACTGCTTTTTGTCAGCCCTGCTTGGCTGCAAGTGTCCAGGAATTGTCAACAACCTCGGGCCGGTTCCCTCTGAAATGGACGGTCCCCTGGATCCACCATTCTCTGATGGTCAGCATGTTTACAGTGCTTGTCAACCCCAATTCAGTCAATTTGTTCTTCTGAAGTGGCGCGAGCTGGCTTTCCACTGGTCTGTCAAACAAGGCAGGCCATGCATGTTAGTTGAATCCGGCCCGCCTTGGGCGGCTGGTAAAGAAAACAAGTGGCTTGGGCCTGAGGGCACTGCCAAGGGCAGGTTTCAGGGACCCCGTGCGGATCAGGTCTCGTTGGCATTTGCTTCGGGAGGGCAAGTTTCAGGTTTGCTTTTGCTTTTTATTTTGTCTGGGATTCCGGGATTGTTTTTGTTTGTTTTCCTCTGGGCTAGCTGTTGGCTGTTGTTGTGGTTTGCGAGTTTTCGTGGCTTTCGTGGCTTTTGCCCCAGCATCACCAGCAACTCCAACATCGCAAAAGCAGCATGTTTGGAATCGCACGCTTTCTCCATTAGTGTCCACATTTGCGTTCTTCTGTCTGGGCTGCGCCCGCGCCCCCCCCCCCCCCGGCTTCTTCATGGGGCTTGTTCGGCTTTGCAGGTCGACCTCAAAGGTAACCCTAAACCAAACCTCAGAGCCCCACTAATCCCACACTAAACCAATTCCGCCCTAGCGAATCCCTATAGAAACCTTAAACCAACCCTAAACAAGCCCTAAGCAAACCCTATACCAACACTAAACCCGCGCCAATCCAATTATCTTCCCAACGCGCTTGTGCAAAAAAAGAGTGCATGGACAACAAAACAGATCCCGGAGAAAAACAACCACGAAACCTGAATCAAACCTCGACCCTTTTCGGAGGGAAACGAGCAGCGCACGAAGGTGGAAGATCGATGACTTTTTGGTTCATGTAACATGTTCGGTTAGGGGGAGCCAATTTGAACACCCTCTCTCCAGGCCTGTTTGTCATGTAAGCAGCTGGCATATCCAGATAGCGCTCCCTTATGCATATGTTTTTCCATGGCAATGGCTTTGTGGTGTCATGAATCAAGGACCTTTTCAACGGCCGGAAGACCAATGACCCTTAATATCATTGGATCCTTGAGGGCGGTTTGCTAGACGGACGCGTGTCCGCAACTTGCTTTTGGCTCGATCGCCAACGTCCAGGGTTTGAGCACATTCCATAGCGAGCTCACCGATTCGGGGGTATAATTAACGAGCTCACCATTGATAAAGATCCTTTACTTGGGGATTCCTGAATTTAGCTTTTTTTGAATTACGATAACCAGTAACATCAGCAGATGGGTGCCTTAGTTTCAGCGCTTTAACACACCCCGATGCTTGGCATGAGTCACGAGATCTTGGGCGAGTTTGTGCGGTTCTCTTCAGTTTTGAGCCACTCAGTTGGTCGCTCAATTGTTGGTGTCTCTTTCAGTTTTGTTATTCATTTGTCAAAGTAAGGCCAAAAGGAGCATCCTCAAAAACGGACGCACGCTCTGACACGCACTCTAAGACGGTGCTTCCAAGGGACACAAATCCGCCAAAAGTAATTTTGAGGACTTGTTCCTCCAAATGGTCTCACTTGAAGGGAATCAGACAGGTAGGTCTTCTTTTTGCAGAACGGGCGGTTCGGCCCTAGAGCTGTCACATGCATGCGCAGCGTGAACGTCATGGCGCATGCGAGCTTCGCCCTGAGCCGGTGGTCACTTCTTTGTGTCTTTCCCCGGGTCCTTGTACCACCTTCTGCGGGGGTATAAAGGGCAACCAACAAAGCAATTCCCTTTTTGGTAGTCTTAAACATCACCGAGTTTGCCTGTTTTGGTGAGACTTGTTAGGGTGATGTTTCAAGGGAAAATAAAGGACACGCGGTGGTGCTTGTTGGGAACGGCGCTGGTCACACACTCCGAGGCTTCTGAATAAAGGTGTGCTTGTACTTTTCGGGGTCTGGACCATGTGAGTAGCAAACAGCAAATGGGTGTGTCTTTTTTTAGGGGACCCCAACAATGATAAACACGGGTACCAATGGGTAGGCTACAGAACTAAGTTTGCCAGAAGATGATGCTAGATTCGATTTTTCCGGAGGGCCATACCCTCTTTCCAACAATCATGAAAGTAAAGGGGGGGGTGGAAGACTACATCATCACGAAAAACCGCCCCTTGAACTTTCATGACAGGAAAAGGGGGCCACAAGGGGATTGGTACTTGTTTGCTCCAGGCCTCGAACCTCTTTCGGTAGTTCCCTTTTGCTGTTTAGGAAGTCCTTAAGGTCGAACCAGTCTAATATCCACCAGCTCGCCCTCCGCGCTTGGCATGACTCAGGATGATTGTCCTCATCCGTGAAGGGGGTCGCTGCTTGGGAGGTTCGCCACAACACTCTTGGGATTGACAGTTTTTGAATCTCGCCGATTTGCCTCAACATGCAATATCCACAGAATTGGTGTGAGGTCGCCCGAAAAGTGAGTCATACTCCGGAAAGCCTCCGTGCATTATTCTCTCTGAAACGGGCCACCCTCCGCGGGGGGCGGGGGTCAAGCGCTTCCAACGTGTGTCATCCATGCTTGGACGACCTGCCCCCTGAGAAAACAACACATCCTCTGCAGATGGCGCTTTGTTGCGACAAGCTCGAAAGAATCAAGAAGTGATAACACACCTGGGCCCAGATAGTAATTACCCTTTGAAACACCCTTTAAATACTACCCTCAAAGCAAGGGATGTAAACTGGGCGATTTTCCATGTTACACATCTGCAACATTTACAACATGTCCAAACCCTCAATGAAGGGATCCCCAAGTAAATCACCTTTATCATGGCTTTCGCTCGTTTGTACCTCGTGTCAGTTTGAGGGTCGCCCGGCGGTCGCACCACGCGTGACGCGGAATTCAGAAATTCCTAGGCGCGTGAAGAGGCGGCAGGCCGGGGCTTGGGCCGAAGATCTACATTTGTTTGGCTCAATCGCCAAGATTTCCTTGGTGCATGTTGTCAAGGGATGTTACGACTTTAGCTTTTTGCCAACTCATGGGTTCCCATTAAACCACAAAAAGCGAAGCTTTTAGGGGAGCAGAAAGCAGCCGAGAATTTGGGTGCATTTTTGTTTAAAGGGTCCCCCCCCACGAAAATAAGAAAAGTGGTGTTCCTTTTGGCTTTCCTCCAATTAAACCCACAAACAAGGAAGCATCCAAACAGAGACTGCCCTTCGTTTTGGTTGGGGGAGGTTTGCGTTGTTTGTTAGGCTCGATCCGCGGTTGTGTTCATTTTCCTTTCTACAGGTGTTTTTAAAGTCCTCCTGGCACCCGGATTTTCTTTTGGCAAGAGGTGCCAGAACATCCGCGAACCGGGTCTAACAGGGGGCTAAATGTTTGAAAATGTCATCCGGCTAAGCTCGAAGCTGAGAAGGCAAATGCAAGGGCGGTTTAAGTTGTAGTGGAGATTGGATACATTTGCATGTTCCAGGTAGCCATGGAAGCAAACATGGAAGGGATTTTTTTGGTGAGCAGCTTAATCATGGGAGTGGGAGGTCCTTTGCCATGCAGGTTTATGGAGACGAGTGGGACCTTTTCAGCGTGAATGTGATGGCTACACGGGGCACCGGGTCCTCTTGGCAAAGTCGTTTGGCCAAGACATGTGGCTAAGAGTGTTTAAGAGAGACTCCCTCAACATGTCTTGGTGTACACTGCACACAAGATCCAGCTAAAGATCCACCCAACTACCCACTTCCAATCGACACTCAGGTCCACCGTACGGGACATACTTTCAGGTCCCATGGCGCAGCGTTTCGGTGGGTTTCCCACTGAAAGAAGGTCAAGCCCCCATTTTGGGGACCCTTTGTCTCAGCAGCTTGGGCAGCCGGATCAAGCGTGCATCTAGGGTTAGGCTGAACACGAAACAAATTGAAGAGACCAATGGAAACCACTGAATTCCACTCAATGCCTTCAGTGCTCGGCTACCCCCCCCACATGTCTCCTGTGTCTAGGCTCAAGGGGGGTTCACCGGTTTGCAACAGATTTACTAAGAGAAGGGAGCTGAAGGTCTGGGGTACCGTGCTGGAAGCCACGGCATTCAAAGTTTTGGGACCCTTCGATCCATGGCTTCTTAGTTTCACCGGGGTAGGGTGAAAATGGGTGAAACTCGGGCCGTGAAAGGGCCAGCGGGGTAGGGCTCAAGGGAAAACTCGGAAGAAGCAGGTGCTGACAACCCTTCAGGTGCTGCACATTGAGCATGACATCAGTTTTGATCATCCAAGAACAGGCGACGCTAGGTCTTCCCTTTGCTCAGTTGGCAATATAGTACTGGGAGAGGCCGAAGAAAGGGCTGAACGACGCCTTCAGGTTTTGGGGTCTTGTTAGGGAAACACGGGGAGGGGCTTTGGCCAGGGTGTCACGGGGAGGGGCTTTGCCCGGGGTGTGCTACGAAGTTGCGGGGCCCGCCGGATTCGTCCGCCAGATCTCGTCTCGGCGTATCGGCTCAGAAGGAGATTGATCTCCGCCCCGTTGGAGGGCACTGGGAGGTTGGGCCACAGCCATCGTCAGGTTTTCCGAGCGCACAAAGGTTCCTTTCAGCCTCTTCGCAGGACATGTTTTTTTTTCCTCCCTCACCGAAGCATACAGGCACCTTGATTTGAAGGCAAGGGGCGGCAAACTGCGCGAAAAGGCGCGGTGTGATGCCGGATGATGCCAAGGAGGTGCCCTTGCATGGGGTGTGGATGCAAGTGGATGTGTGTGTGTGTGTGGAGTCATTGGGCGTTCTGCTGAGTTTAGGTCACTTGAGGGTGGATAGAAACAATGCTTTGTTGCCAGTTGCAACTGATCTGGCTCAAAAAGACTAAAACCTGAGTGACTCTCTCTCTTTAATTTTGAGCCACACCCAGACACATCCCCCAGTCCCCTTCCCCCCCCCCCGCATTCTCATGTCATTTGAGCTGCTCTATGGCTAGTCCTTCGGGCGCGCTTTGCTTGGATCTGGACAGGGCTTGCCCAGCATTGGCTTTGGGGTGCAAAGTCCGATTGAGGAGTTCCCCCGAGGCTTTGCTGAATTGTATAGAATACATAATATACATAATTTTAGTTTATAGGATGAGTGTAGTATAGTGTAGTAAACAGCTGCGATGTATAGAAACATGCATGCACGGTATATGAATGCATACATGTATATATTAACTTGTCTGGCAGGATTTATTGGTTCCCACCGATTCCCACTCCGTGCTTCGGCAATGCATGCCCTTTCGTCTCAGGCGGATTGGCGCTGGTGCTGGCAGGGCCTCATTGCTGGCACTGCGTCTTGGTTGTGATTTCGGCAAGAGAACCGGTTCTCCTTTCTTGGATGTTTATCTCACTTGCCCAAAGCCAACCTTTTGACCTTTTGGTTTCCCCTTTTTGGTTCATTATTAGTCATGGCCCCAAAAAGGTTAGCCTTTTATTTCTGGGTCCTTTGGGCACCTGAGTTATACGTGCCCTGAAGTACACTGGACTGCTCAAACCAAATACTTCCATATGCTTAAGACTATTGTCTATTTTCCCTTGTTTGTTTCACGACTGGACATAATTTATATTTTTTCCAGGGGCCAAAAAGCAAATGGAAGAACAGTTCATAAG
Source organism: Effrenium voratum (assembly GCA_963377175.1). Lineage (NCBI taxonomy): Eukaryota > Dinophyceae > Suessiales > Symbiodiniaceae > Effrenium > Effrenium voratum. The sequence continues at coordinate 1,163,678 of CAUJNA010003550.1, read as the reverse complement.
AATGTTTGTGCCACGAGGTGTCCTTGGTGGCCACCGGGCACGACAGGTTTGGTTGCCTCTTCCCCCCGCCACAAAAAGGTCGAGAAGTCAAAAGCAAACGTTCCCGTGCCCTTTCAGAGATGTGTTAAGACCCGACCAGAGGGAATGAGCGGGTTCCCCCGTACCAAGGGACCGCCGGGTGCAGAATTCGCGAAGGCCTTCTTCCAAGCTTGGCACATATCGGCATGCAGCAGGACGTAAGGGTTTATTTTGTATACTTCCTTTACTATTATTATGCACACTTGCGCTGACAAGTTACGGCCTTCGAGCCGGCGCTGCCAAAGTGCTACACCTGTGCTGGCTTTTTTCGAGCTAGATGTCCTTTAGATTAGAGGTTTGGACTGACGATTGCAAACGCCTTGTAAGGCGCGTGTGGCTAGTAAAGGTCACTGCCACGGAGTCGCGAACGGCTCGCGAAAGATACGTGTTCAAGAAGACGGCGCTTTGTCATTTGTGCTTCAGAGCGTTCCCCCGAAGTTTCCACCCAGACTGGGATCGACCAAGCTCGGCGGCCGAGGTGGCAACCAGCGAGCTGGGCAAGGTGGCATGGTCCCGCTGGCTGAACGAAGCACGGCAAGCAACGGGGAGCGGGCGGCGTACGTGGCATGGGAAAATTGACCGGTTTACGGGGGCCTTTTTGAGGGCGTGCGCCAAATGCGGAGGTCCAACGTGACCCCAGCTTCAAGCAGTGCTAGCAGTCAACGTCTCTTACAGCCCAAGTAACTTTGACCCCTGTTCATGTGACACCTGCAGGTGGGAGTGTGTTAAGAAGTAATATCGCTGGTGAGCGGAAAGTGTTGGCATGTGGAGACCAGTTAGCGTCGCAAGAACCCCTTCTAAACCTCCTGTTGGACATTTCCCTGGTGTGTTTGGCCTTTGGTTTCCTGAGCTTGCGGCACCCAACTACCCTTTTCGGTTTTCCCGCTTTTGGGTTTACTTGATTCTCCCTTTTCATGGCAAACAGTTAACTTTTTGCACGTAGCTACGTTTGAAAGATGCCGTCGGCTCAATGTGCAGCGCAGTCTCCTCAACCGAGGATGGCTTCGGTTACTGGTGGGTCACTACTGGCGGCTTCTCCTTCTTCCACAATGGCGCTTGGGGGGGGGCGTGGCTGGGGTGTTCAAACTCAAACCTTTACTCATGCCAAACAGCATTGGTTTCCCTTGTTGTCGTAGAATCCCACTACAGATATCGAATTAGGATTGCGGACCCCCCTAATTTGAACAAGCCTGTTTGTCTGGCGGCAACTGTGAAATCAGCCACCTCCTTCGGCAGGTCGCTGATTTGTGTTTCTAGATGTTTCTCAAGATATTTAATCCTAAGGGAAGTTCCACGTGTTTTGTGTTGGGGTTCGTTGTCGGCGGGGTGGGTGGTGGACAGCCTCTCAGTGCTTTCGCGAGGTCATTTTGCAACAACAGCATATGAACAAATGGATGTGTCCAAGCAACCAGTTGCCAGGCCCTGACTGACTCCGACCGAGGACCATAGGAGAGATATCCGCGCGTATTCATGCAATACCTCAACAGGTTGTCAGAAGCCTCTAAGGAGCCTGTTCAACAAACTTTTTTCAGAGTTTTGGGAGTTCAGGGCCATTGGTCTTTCGTCAGTTGCTTCCAGTTGGGCGTTGAAACATATCACCCGGGAACACCAGGCTCAGACAGCGAGGGCGAAAGGTAGTTGACAAACTTGAAAATCCCCGTGACACCAGGACCTTACCTCACTTTCCAAGTTCCTAGGGAAGAGAGCTGTTCACTTGTTTGGACAATCTACTCAACCAGCATGCTGGAGTGGAGTTCATCCAGCATTTTAATAGTTTCCTGTGCCCTTTAGCTGACGCCTACTATGGCAAGTCAGGTGTGCTCTGTTTTTGTTTTGGAAGTTACGGTTCCATGAATTTCCCTTTGTGATTCAAGCATCAGCTTTTGATTGGCAATTTGAATGAGAAGTTGTCTCTTGCGATGTTTTAAAGGGCGCGCAGAACGAACACTGTAGATGGCTTCTGCGATGCGAAAGATCGCAGGCGAGCGCGGTCAGATCATTGCCGGGCCCTCAGGCGCAAGTTCCTTGAGGAGCCAACTAGGGTGTGTCTTTTTTTGTAGGGGACACCCACCCAAAAAAAAGATGGGGTTCCTGTTCGCTTCCTTTTAAACTGCAAGAAACAGGCTTGGTGCGGGAAAAGCACTACCTCGAATACGCCTTCTGCCGGTTCAGGCCAAGCTGTCCACTTATGCGTAATACGCCAACATGAGAAAGGGTATAGTCTGAACAGTGGCAAGTGTAGGTGTAAAAGGCTTACATGCAACCCTTGAACCCAATGCCTCAACCTTTGTTGAACTGCAACATGCTCGCCCTTTGCCGACGGCAGGAAAGTTGGGTGAACAAATGTCCAAGAGAAGCCCCATAAGTGAGGAAATTCGGGCAAAGCACATCTCCGTGGGCCACAAAGTGCCAGATTCGGCCGGAAAATGCACTCTGGCTCCGCGAGAACATAGAGAATGTCAAAAGGTGCAAATTTAGTGCAGCAAATGTTGCCAACTAGACGAGAACGCGATATAAGGAAACTTATGTTAAACAAGGCCAGATGTTGCAGGAACATGGCAACTAATGAGAACTAAGACCACGCAGACTGAGACAACCACTGGCTGACCAGTGCAACATAGTTTGCAAGGCAGGACGTTGACGAAGAACATTTCATAATGCAAGACAAGTCAAATAAGTTCGGACAATGCCAAGAGAAGGACATTCATGTCAAATGCGGCCAGGCAACGCCATATTTCGCATGCAACGAAAGTCGAGAGACTGTTGGTGGACGGATTCTGCACCACTTGGCATGGGTGAAATTTTTCAATAACTACTGGGATAAAGCAACTTCCCCCAGAACATGGAAGCTCCCGAACGGACCCCTTTGGAAGACTTAGTTCCATTTACGGAGGCCTTCTGGGAGCTTCCATGTTAGTCTGAGGGAGTGCTACCCACTAGTCAGTATCACCAATCCAGTTCCGATGAACTGAGGAAGCGCTTCTTTCCTTGACCCTAGCGCTGCTGGTGTTGGACTTGGGCTTGGACGCGGTGTCGCAGCTGTGCGGGACGCTTGGACTTTTTGGCCCGGAGCTTGGCGTCCGCAAGGGGATGGATGGTTCCGGCTTAGCACCCAATCGGGTGTGGGTCAAAAATCGGCACCCAACATGGCACCCTCGCAAATGGGAACAAGGACAAAAACCCGCGGTTGGGTGGCATTGTTTTTGATCCATACCCGAATGAAAGGAATGCCTGATTGTTTTACTCTACGCATTTCTTGGGCGGAGTCTCTTGGGATAGAGGAGCCAATGTAAAAGAAAGGTGTCCAGGGTTTCCCGCAAAAGGCGCACTGTCACCCAGAATAACCCCTGGCCATCAGTTCATGGGCACATTCAGCCTTGATAGAGTTCGAGGTGAGGCTTCGGGGTGGGATGGTGAACACAATTCCTTCTGAACAGCCTGCATTTGGTAAGGCAACATGGGGCCAGTTGACCCCAGAATAAAACACAACCCCGATGGAAGAAAGGGTAATTTGTGCCATTTCAGAGAATCTGGTTCACTTCTCTCGGGCATTCGCACGTTTCCTCTTCAAGTGGATTTGCTTTGCTATGTCGATCCTTTGGTAACGGTGACATTGGGCTAAAGACCTCCCTGCTTCTGACTCCCTGAATTCATGGGCTTTGGTGATTTTTTGGGTTTGGACCATGTTAGTGGCAAGGAGCAAAGTTTGGAGTCCGAGCCAAGCTTGTGGTAAACATCAAGGAACACATAGCATTTGTTTGGCCAAGGCACTCAAATGAGACAACAGAACTTGCTCCGTAGCATCAGCTCCAAATCTCCTTGCGTTTGGGTGGAATCGGGGATCCTGTACAAATGATTAATCCAACCAAAGGAGGAACCAAGGGTCATGGCACCAACAAGTAGTCTCACTTCCTGAGTTCCTGGACTGGACCTTCAGATGTGTTTCTTTTGCTTGAAAAGTTTGGGGGGGGGGGGTTTACAGGGAGGTGTTTTTGTTCGGGTAACCATTTGGGGCCCCCAAAGAGTTGGCCCATTTCCTTGAAGAATGTGGCGGAAAAAACAACAAGTGTCCATCATGGCTCTGTCGACCCCAACCTCGGACCATGTGAAACAGCAAAAAAAGAGAAACATCATGCTGAGATCTGTCTGTTTCACCTGAATTCCCTGAGTTGGGTTACCTTCTTTGGGCCAATTCACCTCGATTTCTTTCGCAGTCCCAGCCAGCCAGCTTCCTCAGGAGCCGCGCCGCCAGGCGCGAAGCCGCGGTCAACGCGGTCGAAGCGGGTCCCGTGGCTTTTTTTGTCCTCCGCCCACTGTGGGTGGTTGCGATGTTCGCCACTTCGCAGCGAAGAAACCCTGGTTTCTGAGGATTCCCCCCGTAGTTGGCATGTAAATGCCAACATATCGTGGTTTCAGTCATGGTTGCAAAGTGGTGCAGGATTTCGGCCACCCACATGGAAGCCAAGAGTGGCCCCTTAGAGGAAGACTTGGTGCGCTGGTCAGAGTCTGTTCCCAAAACGGAGTGGCCACTTGGCTCCCAGGCTATCGCCGGTGAATTGCTCTTCGGTTTTTGCTTGGGCAAATGCAGAACCGTGCGTGCATGGTTCTGTGTCCAGCTTGGTTGCTTGTTGTTGAAGGTGTTTGATGGATTTGTATTCGTCAAGCTACAAATCTGTGATGGATGAGCGGTGTGTATTTTCTCTGTCCCATCAGTTGTCCAAAGAAGCCGCTTTTATTTTTTGGATTTCCCTTGTTGGCCCTGCTTGGGTCCAGGTCTGGTTAACATTTTATTTCCAGGTGCTTTGGGCAGGCGAGCCAAAACAAATGACATGTCACAAGCATGGATCCCTCTGGAAAGCACAGCCCTATAGTGATCACTATAGTGATGACTAGTCCTGTCGAAACCGTTCTTTTTCCTTCACCTGGCAGGTTCGGGGAAGGTGCTACGCATCCATTCTGAAATGGGATAGCTCCCCCCCCTATTGAATGAGTGGCTTCTGAACGTTTCGATCCCCAAAGCCGAAGTTGCCAAAGCCTCAATACACCAAGTGCCCGGGCTCAAGGGGTAGGCGCACCACCCATTTTAGATCATTTTAGTCTATTTTAGTGGGGATTGTGATGTTCACTGGGGGTACGGGGTTTTGACCGTGGGGATTTGCCGCGCCCGTTTTTCGGATACCAGCAAAGAGTTTCCTGTAAAGACACCTTGCCTCACACTGAAAGCAGTGGTTTTGTGCGCGCTTTTGCGTTTGAAGGCTAAAATCAAGTGCCGTTGAAAGGACGCTTGAACACAGACCCTTTCAATTCAATCACCACAAAGGGGGGCGCCCCTTTGTCTCCTTTCCCCCTTTGTTGCTGTTCGGTGGTTTCTTTGAACATCTTCTTCGTTCTAGTGATTTCTAAAACCAGGCCCCACCCTAACCCCCTCCCCCTCGCTCCTGGCCCTGTATCGAAAGTTACTAAATACCTCTTTTCCAGCAACCCCACCCCCCAACCCCCCCAACTTACTAACCCCACAACCCCATAACCCCACAACCCCCCAACCCCCCCCCCGCCCTCACCCGCCCCCCCCCAACCCTTCCCCCTTTCCCTCGCCGGGAGGCTGTGCCACGTCCTCAGCGCCTCGTCTCTGGCGCTGCTCAGCGCCGCGGACTTGGCGCTCTTCGTGGGCGCTGGGGGCGCCCGCGTCTCGCTGCCGCTGGTCCTCTTCGCACTCCAAGAGTCCGCCTACGCGGCTCGCTTCCGCGCTTCCACCGGGCTCCGGGCGAAAACCCGGGCCGGGCTCGGATTTTTTGGGGGGGTTGCACTCATTACCTGAGTCGTGTTTTTTTGCTGAGAGGTCCTGAGTTGGACTTGACAATTACTTTTGGGGGTTGGACTGAGTTTTTGTGGCAAAGCGAAACCGCGAAGTGAGGGGGGCGTTGGCATTCCTTGTTCTATCCGAACCGTTGCGAGGCTTTTTGGCTTTCCGTATCCTCCCGTGGGATGTCGATGGGGAGGAGCTCAAGGGAAACTCACTTGTCTAAAACTTCTTTTGGCAACCATTTTTAGCGGGCCCCAAAAGGTGATCATGAAGGTGCACCTGTTTGGGTTCTGTGGAATGAGGAAAGGCAACTGGGCGGAAGCGAGTGTCGCTTCGAAATATGTTCCGTGCTTTCGTTCTTGTTCTTTCAAAGGGGCATGGCTCTAAAGCCGTTTTTATTAGACCTTTCGGCAGGCATGCGGTCGAGGGTTTTCCTTTTTGGGAAGTGTCAAGATCTGTTAATTAATCTTTGGATTGAAGGGCCAAATGGTTTCCAGGCCGTTTCTTTTCTGGCAGACCAGGCGTGGGGGCAGGGACAAGGGTACGTGGTTTCAAGGAGGCGGCACGCTGGTGTTTTCTGCCTCCCTCGTTTTTTTGCTGGCATGTTTCAACGGGAAACCACAAGAGAGCCGTGTTTTAGAATCGGAGACGCCTCCCCATTTAGCATGTTTAAAGGAAACCAGAAGAAGTAGAACAGATGCCATCCTCCCACATTGCCTATTTGGCTGTGGGTCAAAAATAGATACCCAAAATGGAACTCTGGTAAATGGAAACATGGACTAAAACCTGCGGTCCTCTGGTGGTTGAATTTTTAGGTCTTTCGCATGGTGCGGCCCTGGCTGCACTTCGTCCTTGCTGCCTCAGCGCTGCTCGCGCTGCCCGGGATTCTTCTGCTGATGGCGGTGAGAACTCGGGTGAAGTTTCACAGGGAAGCGCAGAGTGAAGGGAAGACGCTGAGCTGCAAAAGAACAAAGGGCGAGACAGATGATCCCAGTTGTAGGTTTTTAGGATTTTAGAGTTTAATTAGCGCGGGCTTTCATTGAAGCCACGAAAAGTCCAGATAAAACTAACACATGAAAAACGTAAACATACAAAGACCCCGACTACAATCCGCTCCAAACCAAATATTCACGAAAGGACTGCCCGAAGCCCAATCCAATCAAGTCATGCTTTGCCAGGGCCTCCCTGCAATGTGAGCCGACTCTCGCCCGACTATGTCACTATCGGCCTGGGGACGCCCTTCTTGTGGTCAAACGGTAACGTAAGCCAATGTTCAAAGCGATCGACCTTTTGGATTTGTTGCTTTTTCCAGTTTGGCCCATTTGTTTGGTAAAGGTCCCCAAAAAAGCGTGAAATTTGTTTGGTATAGGGTCTGGGCAAGTGAGTGCCCAAGTCACCCGGCGTACCCCGGAGAAAAAAAAAAAGTTGTAGAGGAATCATGAGAAATTCGCTGGGAGATGGGCATCTGTTAACCGTGGCTCCAGGTTAATTCGTAGAATTTGGAAGCTACCCTGCTTGTCCGGCACAGAAAGCGCTGGGCCCTCATGACGACCCGGCAACTTTGTTGGGCGCCATCTCTCCCGAGGAGAAAAAGTCGGGTACCAACTTATTCTAAGCCTCTCCAATCTGGAGGGCCTCGAAAATGCAAAGCGTTCGTGCAAAATGACCAAGCATGTCTTAGCCGAGGAAGGCACGGGCGATGGACGTGCTTTGTTCTGCCAACCCCAATGTAGCATTTGTTTGCTTTGCTGGTTGGAAGGGAGCCAAAGAGATGGGGGTATCCAAATTGGTTGGAAAGAGGGAGCCAAGGAGACACCAGGAGTTATGTAAGGACATGGCTGTGACCCATGCCCAGCCGGTGAAGTTTCCGGAAGCTAAGGAGAAAGCCGCGCTGGCGGATACCGCAGACGCTGAAGCTGTCGCTGGGCGGCTACTGCGGAGCCGTGGCGTGTGACGGGGTGGATGGCCCGATGTCGGGGTCTGGGGGCCTATCACTACTGGAAACATTTTTATTTTTCCCAATGGTCTCAAGCAAATGGAGGCTTTGGGCCAGGGTTTCAGCTTTTCGGCCTATCCCCAAGATGACATGGGTATGGGTCAACCTCAATCCAGTCCTGGTTTCCATTCACCAGGATTCCATTGTGGGTACCTATTTAGAGCCAAACCCACATGGATGTCAAAAGGAGGCTTGGGCAACGAGCCGGGCATGTCGCTCTATGAAACGCATGCCGGGTTCATGCCCTTATTGAAAAATATGGGATTCTTTACGTGTTGCCAGGGCACAAAGGGTTTTAGTTTTCCTTGAAGTCATTCCCATGGATCCCCTTAAAAGCTAGAAAAAAGCTAAATGGGACGGTTTATACCTGGAGTCTCCACCCTTCATTGGGACCATGCTTTGTTTGGTACTGACCCCGTTTTTAGAAAGCGTCATATCAGGAAACCCTTAGTTGGTGGTTTGGGTTGATGGTTTGGGGATTTGAACCCCTGGTTCTTGTGGAGGGTAAATGGGGTCTCGTTAATCACCAAACTACCAAACCACCAATTAGAGGGAAGCTGCAACATAGAGACTCCACGTAGGTGCCATGCCCTCATTTTCGATACTCACTTGCCCAAAGCGACTCGATCTTTGACCTTTCAGTTTCCCAACTTTGGTCATTTTTTGCCCTGGCCCCCAAAACTATCCCAAGTTGGGTGTGTCTTTTGTGAAGCTTCCCTCTTTGCTGTTTTTTTAGTCCATGGCCACCAAATTATTTTTCACCTCTTGCGGCCATGTTGTTTGCGGTGCCTGGCAAAAAAGAAAAGTCGACTCGTCAAGCCCGGTCCGCTCGCTCCCCTTCGTCCGAGGATGGGCGTTGTGGCAGATCCGGGGTGAGTCCGAGGGTGTCGGCGCGGATTTGCTGAGCCAACTGGCCTCAGACCTGGGCCAAATGCTCTACGGCCAGCTCTTGCCCTCGGAGACCCGGGAGGCGGATGGCGGAGCGATACGGTTGACAGGGGGGGGGTTCGGGATGTGGTTGGCCGACCTCTGATAGAGACCCCGGCCTGTTGGACTGGTTTGTTTTGGGTGGGTTTGGGGTATTTCTGGGTTCGCTGAATTGTTGGGCTGCAAATAACAAGGTTGTTTGCTACCATACCAAGGGTTGGACAGTTCATTATTGCTTCTTCTTTTTTTTTCAAGCGGGCCTTTAAATTCGCTGCCAGAAGGTGTTCCTGTGTTTGTGTCCCCGGTTCCTTTAGCCTACTGGGATTACTCAAACTGCACCCCTGTCGCGGGTTGGCTTCGGGGAAGCCAAAAGAAATTCAGGTGTCGTGCCCCTTAATTAGGTGGGCCGTGTGTTATAAACAAGTCTTTTTTTTGCCGTTTTGTTTGCCTTGTTTCTGCAACCGTGTCGGTGTTTACAAAGAAGACCACTGGACAATTTTCCCAGCGGTCAACCTGGGCATGTGTGTTTGTGTGTGTGTGTGGGTGTGCGTGCGCATGTGCTCGTGTGCGCGTGTGCGCGTGTGCGCGTGTGCGCGTGTTCGCGTCTGCGCGTGCGCGCGTGCGCGCGCGCGCGCGTGCGTGCGTGCGTACGTGCGTGGGTGCGTGGGTGGGTGCGTGGGTGGGTGCGTGTGTCTGTGTCTCTGTGTGTCTCTCTCTCTCTCTCTGTGTGTGTGTGTGTTTGAGGCGCGTGGGGCGCCTTTCTTTTGGCTGTCAAGGACCAAGTGAAAGGGCAATCACACTTTGTTGCACTTCAACACCTTGTCTGGCTCGTGAGGGCTCTATGGGTTGGGGAGTGACGATCTGAAATTTGTACCATGTGAGTAGAACCGCTTCGCGGGGAAAATTTGCCCAGGGTGCTTTGGAAGGCCCCTTGAGCTAGCATCGGTCCGTGCGCAGTACCCTGTTGCCCAAAAAGCCCATGCTTTTGGGGCGTGCGGCCTTTTAGCAAAACCAAGTGTTGGCAGTGATGCTTCCGACTGATAATCCATGATGTTTGTTTCTTTCTAGAGAACACCCACGGATGGACAGCTGCTTTTTTCCACCGCCCCCCCCCCCCACGTGTCACTCTCCCTCCCCCCCCCCAAAAAAAAAAAAAAACGCAAAACAAAAACAAAAACAGATCACACTCCCCCTCCCTCCTCCCCCAATGAAAAATAAAACAAGCGGAAAAAGCAAGAACAATTCCACCACCCATCTCCCACCAACCCAAAACAACCTCCCAATGAAGCCCCAGCTTCGGGTCAGGCCTTGAGCTTGCACAGCACCTCCCTCCCGGCAGAGGGCGGCCCCGCGGCCGGGAGCTGTTCGGTTCAAAAAGGGGCTAGGCCCTTTTGCAGAGATCATGATGTTCACGTTTCCTCGGGGGTTCTCAAAGTCAGAAAATGGGTTTGCTTCCCTTTAACCCAGCTCTTAAGGGGTGACTTTGATCGAGGTAAAATAACGAGGCCGGTTTTGGGAACCTTGACTAAACGTGGACCAACAGAGCCCCAGAAGCTGACTTTTGCCCTGGACCTGGACGTAAAGGGTCAACCTTTTTGGAACCTTGACCCAAAAATGGTTGCCAAGAAAACAGGGGAACTCCAAAAGGTCATGTCAGGTCGATTCGCTAAAAGGCAAGCGAAGGCAAGGATTGCTTTTAACCAATTGGGTGTCTCTTTTTTAGGGACCTCCCCCCCCCCAAAAAAAAAGAAAGAAAAGAAGGACCATCATAAATTAACAAAATATCAATATATATATATATACGTTGATTGTCGTTTCGGTTTCCCTGTGCAATCCCGCAAGAACAGGTACAGTCCTAAGAAAACAGGCCGGTTTGTGTCCAGGTCCAATGAGGGCAAGTCAGAATCTGGGGTTTGCTCCAAAGCTATATTTGTTGCATTTCCGGGTAGGTAGCACTGAAACAGACTCTGAAAACTATGACAACATTCCAGCTTTTTGCCTCCAAATTTTGCTTCTTGCTTCTTTCCTGCGGTGACTTTGTATGTCAATGTCGTCTAGTTAGCGTTATCAAGCTTGACCCTTGTAGAGAAGGGAACCATACTGGAGAACCGGGGGGAAGGTTGCCACGGAACACCTGGTGAGTTGCGGAAACAAAGGTGGCCAGGTGGCCTCTCATTCTTTCCCAGAGGGTCCAAGTGCCCTGGAAGGATTATTGTTGAGCGGACCGGGATACTTTGTACCTATCTTGGACCCATTGAAATCGTGAGAGTTGCAAAGACTCCCAACTTGGGGAATTTAAAGTTTGCAGAGTTTCGGTCCAGTCCAATTTGGCCGCGGCTATGCTAACGGGGCTTCATCGAAATCCCGGTCATGACGTTCCAACCAGATGTCCCCGGCTGTTTTAAGCATCGCTGTTCGGAAAAGGCCAGTTTTTGTTTTTTGTTTTGTTTTTTTTTGCTGAGAACAAAGGGAAAGGCTTTTGAGCCCTGACCCAATGGAAGCGATGGTCTTTTCGCACCCGAACAGGTGTTTGTACAATTGGCTCGCCTTTTGAGGGAACCCCCGCAAGGCCCCAAGGGCAGTTTCCCATTGGTCTCCTGTTGAAATTTGTTAAAATGACTGCAAGCGGGCACCCCTTCAACCAAAAAGGCCATGCAAGAAGGTTTGAGGGCCCACTTCGTCTCTCAGAGTCACCCAGGCCCGCCGGTGTTCCCACCTTTGCTGATCTTCCACTGGGAGGCCTGGAATGTGTGACATGTATCAAAACCCTTTCTCCCGGACACCCAGTGGTGCCCGTTCTTTCCTTAGCTCTTTCTTTCTTTCTTTCTTTCTTTCTTGCTTTCTTTCTTTCCTTCTGTCTTTCTTTCCTTCTGTCTTTCTTCGTTTCTTTCTTTCTTTCTTTTTCTCGCAGCGGTTTGCCTTTACAATCAACGTGCCCTTCTTCCCATGGCCACTGGGGGCGTGGGCTAATGTCTGAGAAATGGACCTGGCGGGGGCCAAGATTTGCGGTTTGGGAGTTTGAACCCCTGGTGTTTGTAGAGGACATATGGATCACCACCCGGTTTCACCTCCAAACCAACTGGTAATTAGCTGATATCTTGCAGGGAACCTTCCCGGCTCAGGGTCAACCCCCCTGAGGCGGGCGCAGATGTGCTGCTGGATGCTGCGAATGGCAATGCAACGCCTTACCTCCAGCGCCTTCTGAAGAGGCAACTGTTCTTTGCCGAACCAATGCCCTGTTCAGCGAGGTCCACCCTTCTTGCTTTTGTTCTTATTGTCTTTTGCTGGGTTCCCCACAAATTGAGCCTCTTTAGGGTCTTGTTTTGAGCTGCCGCCCTTCGTAGTCCGAAAAGAACCCACTCGAAAACCACAGTTGCGGGGTCACCTATCTTACAACACCATTGTTGCATAGCTGGAAAGTCCGTCCGAAAGGGCGGGTGGACATAAATCCGCAAACGGTCCAATGACATTGCTGCACTGAGTACGGCCAGCTCACCAGGAGTAATCAAAACCGGCTCGGTTGTCCACAATGAAGGTTCACGATTTTTTCCACGTGAAGTACAAGTAGGTAGTGCAGATCCTTTTTATGCAACAACTCTGACCAATATTATGCAATTGGACGGGTTCTAACGCAATTGCAGTGTTCTTTGCTTTTGTCCCCAGGTCTGTCTGGCGAATTTGTGCCGCCAATCACTTTCGCCTGAGGAACACCCCGCCAGCCCCACCCCCCCCCCCGTGGCAGGGAAGATTACGTACAATGTGCCGCCGCGCGCCTTCAAGAGCAGAACGGCTCATTGTTGCACATGGACTCTTTTGGTGCAATCCCAAGAGTAGAAAGGAATGTCTTGGCATGCCCCACCCTGAAAGAACCAGCTAGTTTGTAGTAATAGGAAAAAGGGGTGAGGGGTGATGAAGACCAGATGAACATCCTCTCTTTGGTTGTGAGAGAGTGTGATAAAAGCACACGGTATACCTTCGTGAAGTAGTATTAATAGAAACAAATAATGATGTCCTCCTATCTATCACTTCCATATTTTTTCTAAATTAAACGTTTGCTAGCTCACCAAGATAGAGCATGGAAATGGAAAGAGGAAAATGTTAACCAAATGATTAAAGCCACAGTAACAGATAACAGAGTTAGAGAAGATCGAATGTCAGTGAGGAAGAAGTAAATGGTAAACAAATGCTGGTCAAACAAACATAAAAGGAAAGAACAATCAGAGAGATATAAAAAAGGGTCTGGAGACGTAGCCTGTCCGTGAGACGTCACTTAAAGCAATAATAACAGTTAAGCGTCTCTTCATTCATCACTCTATTTGGACAGGCAATATTCTGATGAGAAAACTATTAACTTCCTTCGGTCACTTCTAGCGATGAACATGATTTTATTAATGAAGATTGATTCAGTAGGATTTGACAAGTATTAGCTTGGGAGGCAAAAGGAAACCCCTTAAAAGAGAAGGTGAGAAATACACCCCAATCGATACAAATTAGTTAACATTACTCATGAGATTCTAGTAAATAAATAGCCTTTTGTAAATAGTGTTCCGTCCTTCTCCAGCAACTTTGAACTATTAATATCCTTTTCATTCTCACCTAAAACTCAAGAATATTGCACATATCTAAGGATAAAATAGGAAGTGAGTGAGAGATGTTGCAAGGAAATTCTAATAGAACAAAAGCAGAAAGAGGATACAAATAAATAAGCTCCATGAGTAAAGACCAACAGCCTCTTCAGAGTCAAGCAAACTATCTATGGTTATAATTTGTGTTTATTCTTCATCATGCACTAATATCTTCTCCAATATATTTGTGTAAATGGGATGAAGTGGTCACGGGGTGAATTTAAAGGCAATAATTACAGAATCTTTGTAATCTCATAGCTTACTGCGTTTTATTATCTTATTGCGTTTTCTATACTATCCACCATTGTCCACTCTAGGTTTTTCACTGTGTTGGAGAGGGTTCTTGATGGACAAGAATAATTTGTCTCCCAATAAACCGTTTCATTTATTAACATTCTTTATTACTTTCATGTTCTTGGTTCTGTCATTTGCCTATATATTGATTTATTTATTTATGTATCTATTATGTTTCTTCATAGGCCTTTATCGTAATTCTTACTAATCCTGATAGCCGCGAAAGACGGGAGAGCAGAAGGAGTGTTAGCCAGTTCCTCTTCTTCATATTTGTTATTACCCCCCGGTTTTTTTCCCCCCATCCAGATGCCTCCAACGTTTACAATGCGAGAGAGAGAAAGAGAGATTGGGAAGATAGATAAACAAGTAGAAAGGTTGCAAAGTGAACAAGTACATGAGAATGCAACCAGCAGATGAGAGACTATGAACCTATTCTTGGTAATGATTAACGGTCTGTTCCAACCATCGTGATTTTCTTTACATCGCCAATTTTTTCAACCTCACACCCAGAAGCATTTCTATACTTCTCAGATAATATTGTAAATGGAAGACAACAAAGATAGACATTCAAGCAATAAATGGGATGGTAAACCGAAAGGCAATGATCTTAATAACGACATGTCCATCCACAAATGTTTCCTGGATGAAGTGGAAGAGATAGAAAGGGAAGGATACAAGCTCTTGGGACCACAAACCAACCTCTCTTCCTCCGTGACTTGGACAAGGAAAGGACGTCAACGATGAGAAGAACCCAGTCCTTACACCATCCTATGATCTAAAACTCTATTATTGTCCTTTCATTTCCAGAAGATTATTAGCAAAAGAGAGAGACCGCTAGCATTTGCTTTTAAAAAGGTTTTAAGGATTCTGTAGTCAAATCTTTATGGGTTGAAGATGTTGGTGGGTGACATACATGGGAAAATCAGGATGCGATCGGAGGAAAAGAAAGAATCACGTTACTTCTGTTCACCCTCTCCTATCTTCTCTTCTTCTTCTTATTCCCAAGCACCACACGGCATAAGATTAACAGCAGCCTATGCTTGAGGAAGAAGTCAAGAGAGGCTTCTCACTTCCCATTTTCAATCTTCAGTTTCATCAAAAGGAAAGACAGAAGTGATAGAAAGACATGGTAAGTGCCCATCCAATTCGTTATCTTCAATTAGTATTGATGGGCGCTTACCTCCTTGCCAGACGCTTTACTTCTTCATTTCCAAAACACGGCAATGTAAAAGACAAGGCAAGGAAAATGACAAGCGTTGGCTGGGCCGGGAAAGGAAAGGTCATCTTCTTCCATCTGTGTTTTTACAGAAAGAAGCGGGTTGTGGAAAGTGGCTTTCTTTTTCTACAAAAAACCAAAAATAAAGCCAATATCCCCTTCCTTCGTCCCACTTTTAGACTGTTCCATCGTGAGTCTTTCGTAGTGACAGAACTCCAGAACGTAGTGGGGAAGGGAAAGGTAAAGATGGAACGGTTGATCTCCTTCCTATCTTCTCCCCACTAGCGATACAGTTGGAGAAGAAGGAACGGGGGGGCTAGCTTCTCCCTCCTTCCTTCACCCCTCGATTTCTGGCATTCTTCAACGGTTGAAGAGGGAAACAGAAGAAGGGGAAGGATGAAAGGTCCAAAAGATAGTAAAACACAAGCAAAATAATATGAGGAAGACCTACTCATAATCTTTTTTCCTTTCGGTGAGCCCCAGCGACGACCGGACAGCAAAAAGCATTCACAAAGAAAGATAGCGTAATGAATCTCAACAAGGGAAGAATAAAATAGAAAAGAACGAGGAATGTAAGTATGGTTTTAAGATTAGAAGCATGTATTAGCACGTAATAAATTAGTTAGCTTCTGTAAGCACCACCCATAATTATCTTTAGCTTTGTCATAACTGTCTCGCGCCCTTGTTATGTTGTTAGCTTGTATAAAACAGGATTTTGAAAAGAAAGGGAGGATATTACGTTTTCTACCGTAATTATTACTGCCTGCAAATGCTTTCGTCACTTCTTGCCCATCCATAAATGCAAATAAAGGATGAGGATGGATGGACAAGAGGAAACAGGCAATGATTTGGAAGAGGCCCCAAAAACAAGCTGGAAAGGGATAGTGAGGGAAGCTTCAATCATCATATTCTCCAAGTCTCACGGACAGGCTATCTGGTGTATTCTGCGTGATGTCTGGGCGGAAGATTTTCTTAATCATTCTTTGTTCTTTCACACCTTTCCCTTTCCCTTACCTTCATCGATTGGTCTAACCTGGTATGCGATAAAATCTCTGAGATACAAATGAATCCATCCCACAATCCCAGTAGCCTTTCCATGTCTTTCTATTTGTACGGTTTTCTCCATCTCTTTCTCCATCAGGTATGTGTGGTATGAAAGTTATCCAAAAGAAGCGTGTTACAGAAGATGTCCTCTCTCCTTTACCTATCTTATGTTTATTTCTTTATCCCTGTCTTTTCCATCCTAGTTTATTGAGTTGATTGTAGGAAGAAATGGTCAGGGGAGAGAGTGAAAGATAAAGAAAGGAGTATGAATTCGAGATCCTAAAGAAAAACAAACACATGGAAATAACAGAAAAGAGAGATTCCAAATGAAAAGATAATATGCTTTCCTCCCCATTTCCTTACCAAACTTCAACCGATTCAAAATGAAACAAACTTGACCCAAAAAAAGCCGTTAAGGGAAGGACGGTGATCAAGTTTTATCAAGTTTACAATGTTCACACCTTTACTTGTAATTTGTGTAATTCTGGACCGACTTTTTACAAACTAGCTTGTGCAATTTGCAACCCCCGAGCAATGTTTGTTCAAATCCAGCTTGTAATTCTAAATCGGATGTTTGCTGACATTGAAACGTACTCTGGGGAATTTGCTTTCCGGGGAGATTTGGCTGGAGTTACATTACAAGTTATACACATTTTGCAGATTAGTTTCTGAACTATGCCAAATTCCAAAAAATATGGTTAACAATTAAGCATTTCACAAATTTCGCAAGTACATGTGTAAAAAGTGAAATTTCCCAGATTTTACAAATGAATTTGCAAAATTTGTGAAATATAAAAAAATCTGGAACAAAATTACAAATTTTACAAATTTCACAAATTAATTTGTAAAATTTGTAAAATATCAAAAAAATCTGGCCCAAAATTACAAATTTTACAAAATTTACAAATTCTAGTCTGAGAAATTAGCTTCCAGGGGAATTTGGTAGGAATCAAATTTTACAAATTTTGGAATTTTTACAAATTTTACAAATTAATTTGTAATTTGTAAAATTTCAACAAAAATCTGGCCCAAAATTACAAATTTTACAAATTTCACAAATTCGAGTCTGAGAGAATTAGCTTCCAGGTGAATTTGGTAGGAATTAAATTGCAAATTTTACAAATTTTACAAATTTTACAAATTCATTTGTAAAACTTGTAAAATATCAAAAAAATCCGGCCCACAATTACAAATTTTGCAAATTTTACAAAATAATTTGTAAAATTTGTAAAATATCAAAAAAATCTGGCCCAGAATTACAAATTTTACAAATTTTACAAATTCGCGTCTGAGAAATTAGCTTCCAGGGGAATTTGGTAGGAATTAAATTACAAATTTTACAAATTTTCAAATTTTACAAATCAATTTGTAAAATTTGTAAAATTTCAACAAAATCCGGCCCAAAATTACAAATTTTACAAATTTTACAAATTAATTTGTAAAATTTGTAAAATTTGTAAAATATCAAAAAAATCTGGCCCAAAATTACAAATTTTACAAATTTTACAAATTCGAGTCTGAGAAATTAGCCTCCAGGGGAATTTGGTAGGAATTAAATTACAAATTTTACAAATTTTACAAATTATACAAATTAATTTGTAAAATTTGTAAAATATCAAAAAAATCTGGCCCGAAATTACAAATTTTACAAATTTTACAAATTCGAGTCTGAGAAATTAGCTTCCAGGGGAATTTGGTAGGAATTAAATTACAAATTTTACAAATTTTACAAATTTTACAAATTAATTTGTAAAATTTGTAAAATTTCAAAAAAATCCGGCCCAAAATTACAAATTTTACAAATTAATTTGTAAAATATCAAAAAAATCTGGCCCGAAATTACAAAATTTACAAATTTTGCAAATTCGAGTCTGAGAAATTAGCCTCCAGGGGAATTTGGTAGGAATTAAATTACAAATTTTACAAATTTTACAAATTAATTTGTAAAATTTGCAAAATATCAAAAAAAATCCGGCCCAAAATTACAAATTTTACAAATTTTACAAATTAATTTGTAAAATTTGTAAAATATCAAAAAAATCTGGCCCAGAATTACAAATTTTACAAATTTTACAAATTCGCGTCTGAGAAATTAGCTTCCAGGGGAATTTGGTAGGAATTCAATTACAAATTTTACAAATTTTACAAATTAATTTGTAAAAATTGTAAAATTTCAAAATCCGGCCCAAAATTACAAATTTTTCAAATTTTACAAATTCATTTGTAAAATTTGTAAAATATCAAAAAAATCTGGCCAAAAATTACAAATTTTACAAATGTTACAAATTCGAGTCTGAGAAATTAGCCTCCAGGGGAATTTGGTAGGAATTAAATTACAAATTTTACAAATTTTACAAATTAATTTGTAAAATTTGTAAAATTTCAAAAAAATCCGGCCCAAAATTACAAATTTTACAAATTAATTTGTAAAATTTGTAAAATATCAAAAAAATCTGGCCCGAAATTACAAAATTTACAAATTTTACAAATTCGCGTCTGAGAAATTAGCTTCCAGGGGAATTTGGTAGGAATTAAATTACAAATTTTACAAATTTTAAAAATTTTACAAATTTTACAAATTAATTTGTAAAATTTGTAAAATTTCAAAAAAATCCGGCCCAAAATTACAAGTTTTACAAATTAATTTGTAAAATTTGTAAAATATCAAAAAAATCTGGCCCAAAATTACAAATTTTACAAATTAATTTGTAAAATTTGTAAAATTTGTAAAATTTGTAATTTAATTCCTACCAAATTCCCCTGGAAGCTAATTTCTCAGACTCGAATTTGTAAAATTTGTAAAATTTGTAATTTCGGGCCAGATTTTTTTGATATTTTACAAATTTTACAAATTAAATTTGTAATTTTGGGCCGGATTTTTTTGAAATTTTACAAATTTTGTATAATTTGTAAAATTTGTAAAATTTGTAAAATTTGTAATTTAATTCCTACCAAATTCTCCTGGAAGCTAATTTCTCAGACTCGAATTTGTAAAATTTGTAATTTCGGGCCAGATTTTTTTGATATTTTACAAATTTTACAAATTAATTTGTAAAATTTGTAAAATTTGTAAAATTTGCAAAATTTGTAATTTAATTCCTACCAAATTCCCCTGGAAGCTAATTTCTCAGACTCGATTTTGTAAAATTTGTAAAATTTGTAATTTCGGGCAAGATTTTTTTGATATTTTACAAATTTTACAAATTAATTTGTAAAATTTGTAAAATTTGTAATTTTGGGCCGGATTTTTTGATATTTTTTTCAACTTTTACAAATTAATTTGTAAAATTTGTAAAACTTGTAAAATTTGTAATTTAATTCCTACCAAATTCCCCTGGAAGCTAATTTCTCAGACTCGAATTTGTAAAATTTGTAAAATTTGTAATTTTGGGCCGGATTTTTTTAAAATTTTACAAATTTTACAAATTAATTTGTAAAATATGTAAAATTTGTAAAATTTGTAATTTAATTCCTACCAAATTCCCCTGGAGGCTAATTTCTCAGACTCGAATTTGTAAAATTTGTAAAATTTGTAATTTTGGGCCAGATTTTTTTGATATTTTACAAATTTTACAAATTAATTTGTAAAATTTGTAAAATTTGTAATTTAATTCCTACCAAATTCCCCTGGAAGCGAATTTCTCAGACTAGAATTTGTAAAATTTGTAAAAAAATGTTTTTTTGGAGAATATTTTCTTTACCCTACAAATTAATTTGTAATATCTGCAATTTCATTCCTACCAAATTCAGACCTCTCCCCGGCACATTATACATACTCTTCCCTCTTACCCCCCCCCCCCCCGCCCTTGAAGCGCCCTGCCCGGCGCTTCCTGGGCAGCAATGCCCTAAGGCACTTCACGAAAGACGTCCACCGACGTCCCAATATTTCCTCTGGGGTGGTTTTAAAGGGCCACCCTTTTGCACTGCCCCCAAAATGCCAGCACATATGCAAGCAGAAATAGTTTTTGCGGCACAAATGCTAGAAAACAAACTGTGCATATATTACATTTGTAGATGCATGTGTGTGTAGAAATAACTAAGACATGTATAAATCAAAACATGGATTTGTGCATCAGACATTTGGGTCCCCACATCGTCAAGGCCCCTTGCTTCTAATTTCTCACGGCGCAGGCCGGACGTCTTCTCCGGCAGCGCAGTGACAGGGGTGCCGGTGACGCTGAAGACTGCCTGGGAGGCCGGGACTTTAGGCTTGCTGAGCCTCCGCTGGCGATTCCGATCGCCATTTCTTCTAAACGGGAACCTCCAATTACGCTTTAAGTAGTGGTTGGATTGGTTGTTTGGATTTATGTTTTGGGGATTTGAATCCCTGGGAGGGTAAGTGGGAAACCCCTCCTTGAACACCACCAATCTAAAGCACCAATTCGGCAATGGAATCTCCAATCAGGTACGCTTTAACTAATTGATGGTTTGGATTGGTGGTTTGGATTGGTGATTTGGATCGATGGTTTGGATTGGTGGTTTGGGTTGGTGGCTTGGATTGGTGGTTTTTATTGGTGGTTTGGATTGGTGATTTGGATTGATGGTTTGGATTGGTGGTTTGGATTGGTGGCTTGGATTGGTTGCTTGGAGTGGTGGCTTTGATTGGTGGCTTGGACTGATGGTTTGGATTGGTGGTTTGGGTTGGTGGCTTGGATTGGTGGTTTTTATTGGTGGTTTGGATTGGTGATTTGGATTGATGGTTTGGATTGGTGGCTTGGATTGGTTGCTTGGAGTGGTGGCTTTGATTGGTGGCTTGGACTGATGGTTTGGATTGGTGGTTTGGGTTGGTGGCTTGGATTGGTGGTTTTTATTGGTGGTTTGGATTGGTGATTTGGATTGATGGTTTGGATTGGTGGCTTGGATTGGTTGCTTGGAGTGGTGGCTTTGATTGGTGGCTTGGACTGATGGTTTGGATTGGTGGTTTGGGTTGGTGGCTTGGATTGGTGGTTTTTATTGGTGGTTTGGATTGGTGATTTGATTGATGGTTTGGATTGGTGGTTTGGATTGGTGGCTTGGATTGGTTGCTTGGAGTGGTGGCTTTGATTGGTGGCTTGGACTGATGGTTTGGATTGGTGGTTTGGGTTGGTGGCTTGGATTGGTGGTTTTTATTGGTGGTTTGGATTGGTGATTTGGATTGATGGTTTGGATTGGTGGCTTGGAGTGGTGGCTTGGAGTGGTGGCTTGGATTGCTGGTTTGGATTGGTGGTTTGGGTTGGTGGCTTGGGTTGGTGGTTTTTATTGGTGGTTTGTGTTCGTGGCTTGGACTGGTGGCTTGGACTGGTGGTTTGGATTGGTGGCTTGGAGTGGTGGCTTTGATTGGTGGCTTGGACTGATGGTTTGGATTGGTGGTTTGGGTTTTGTGGCTTGGATTGGTGGTTTTTATTGGTGGTTTGGATTGGTGATTTGGATTGATGGTTTGGATTGGTGGTTTGGATTGGTGATTTGGATCGATGGTTTGGATTGGTGGTTTGGGTTGGTGGCTTGGATTGGTGGTTTTTATTGGTGGTTTGGATTGGTGATTTGGATTGATGGTTTGGATTGGTGGTTTGGATTGGTGGCTTGGATTGGTTGCTTGGAGTGGTGGCTTTGATTGGTGGCTTGGACTGATGGTTTGGATTGGTGGTTTGGCTTGGTGGCTTGGGTTGGTGGTTTTTTATTGGTGGTTTGGATTGGTGATTTGGATTGATGGTTTGGATTGGTGGTTTGGATTGGTGGCTTGGGTTGGTTGTTTGGAGTGGTGGCTTTGATTGGTGGCTTGGACTGATGGTTTGGATTGGTGGTTTTTATTGGTGGTTTGGATTGGTGATTTGGATTGATGGTTTGGATTGGTGGCTTGCATTGGTTGCTTGGAGTGGTGGCTTTGATTGGTGGCTTGGATTGCTGGTTTGGATTGGTGGTTTGGGTTGGTGGCTTGGGTTGGTGGTTTTTATTGGTGGTTTGGATTGGTGATTTGGATTGATGGTTTGGATTGGTGGTTTGGATTGGTGGCTTGGAGTGGTGGCTTTGATTGGTGGCTTGGATTGCTGGTTTGATTGGTGGTTTGGGTTGGTGGCTTGGGTTGGTGGTTTTTATTGGTGGTTTGGATTGGTGATTTGGATTGATGGTTTGGATTGGTGGTTTGGATTGGTGGTTTGGGTTGGTGGCTTGGGTTGGTGGTTTTTATTGGTGGTTTGGATTGGTGATTTGGATTGATGGTTTGGATTGGTGGCTTGGAGTGGTGGCTTGGAGTGGTGGCTTGGATGCTGGTTTGGATTGGTGGTTTGGGTTGGTGGCTTGGGTTGGTGGTTTTTATTGGTGGTTTGTGTTCGTGGCTTGGACTGGTGGCTTGGACTGGTGGTTTGGATTGGTGGCTTGGAGTGGTGGCTTTGATTGGTGGCTTGGACTGATGGTTTGGATTGGTGGTTTGGGTTTTGTGGCTTGGATTGGTGGTTTTTATTGGTGGTTTGGATTGGTGATTTGGATTGATGGTTTGGATTGGTGGTTTGGATTGGTGGCTTGGATTGGTTGCTTGGAGTGGTGGCTTTGATTGGTGGCTTAGACTGGATGGTTTGGATTGGTGGTTTTTATTGGTGGTTTGGATTGGTGATTTGGATTGATGGTTTGGATTGGTGGTTTGGATTGGTGGCTTGGAGTGGTGGCTTTGATTGGTGGCTTGGATTGCTGGTTTGGATTGGTGGTTTGGGTTGGTGGCTTGGGTTGGTGGTTTTTATTGGTGGTTTGGATTGCTGGTTTGGACTGGTGGTTTGGATTGGTGGCTTGGATTGGTGGCTTGGAGTGGTGGCTTTGATTGGTGGCTTGGATTGCTGGTTTGGATTGGTGGTTTGGGTTGGTGGCTTGGGTTGGTGGTTTTTATTGGTGGTTTGGATTGGTGATTTGGATTGATGGTTTGGATTGGTGGCTTGGATTGGTTGCTTGGAGTGGTGGCTTTGATTGGTGGCTTGGACTGATGGTTTGGATTGGTGGTTTGGGTTGGTGGCTTGGGTTGGTGGTTTTTATTGGTGGTTTGGATTGCTGGTTTGGACTGGTGGTTTGGATTGGTGGCTTGGATTGGTGGCTTGGAGTGGTGGCTTTGATTGGTGGCTTGGATTGCTGGTTTGGATTGGTCGTTTGGGTTGGTGGCTTGGGTTGGTGGTTTTTATTGGTGGTTTGGATTGGTGATTTGGATTGATGGTTTGGATTGGTGGCTTGGATTGGTTGCTTGGAGTGGTGGCTTTGATTGGTGGCTTGGACTGATGGTTTGGATTGGTGGTTTGGGTTGGTGGCTTGGGTTGGTGGTTTTTTATTGGTGGTTTGGATTGGTGATTTGGATTGATTGTTTGGATTGCTGGTTTGGATTGGTGGCTTGGAGTGGTGGCTTTGATTGGTGGCTTGGATTGCTGGTTTGGATTGGTGGTTTGGATTGGTGGCTTGGATTGGTGGCTTGGATTCATTAGTCTGATTGTTTCTAAGGGGGTTATCAAAGTCAGAAGCTGTTTCCCTTTCACCTACCAATGGGGGTGACGTTGATACGGTGAAGAAAAAAAACGCGGCCCGTAAGTTGGGCCCTGTAAGTTCTGCTTCGGATCAAATTTGGGCCAAGTCCGGATGCCTCAGTTCCACGGCCCCCGTTGGCTGTATATGGTTCGGGGAACCGAGCTTCAACCCTTGAGTTTCAAGGTGGTTTAGCTTTCACAAGCTCTCTGAAAGGTGAAATTTGCGGTGCCACTTCAACGGCCGCTCTGAAGCAAACTTCTGCGGGTTTTAGCCTACCTTGGGACGGTCAAAACATGGAGCTTGCATGAGATCATGGCTTTGTACTGGTGGTTGGTGGCAATTAACATTGTCATGCGCTTGAGTAGCGAGTTGTGGGTGGCAACGTAGGCTACAACAGTTCACTCGTCAGCCCGTGTGGCTTTGAATCTTGGGCCTTGCAAGTGGCACATGAGCCACCACATTCTGTCCAAAACAGTCTTACCAACTTATGATGTCCACCAAAGCTTTCTCTCTTGCTGACCCCATATTAATCAGCCCACGTTTATTAACAGGCTGCAAAAGAGGTCTGAGGACCCCCCCCCCCCAGTGGAATGACCTCCCAAGGCTGTTTTGGGGTTATCCAGCCATTGGGGGGTCCTGGATGTCCACCAAATTCTCAAAATCAGAGCTACAGTGGATGGACGAAATCCATTTCTCACCACCTAAGAAGCCCTGGTTTTGTTGATTCCCCTGTAAATACCCACCAACCATAATTTGAATGGTTTCCAAGTGGTGCGGATCGGATTTGGGAGTTCGGAATTCGCAACCATCTACAGTATGGATGGATCTCGTGTCTTCTTCTTCCCCTTCGATTTCCCGGGCTCCCGCTTGTGCGGCCTGGGTGCCAAGCGCAAGCGCCAGGTGCTGTGCGGCACACCGGCCTCCGCCTCCGCGGACTTCCGTGAGCAGGGCAGCGCTTTGAGGCGGGGCACTTTCGCTTTCGGCCATGGCCAACGTTAGACTAGGTTTGCCAGTAGTCTCCTTTTGCACACTAAAACAGACTACAGAAAAAAAGAGTACCCTTATTCTAACCTCTCTACTGGAGGACCTAGTAGAAGCTTCAAAACCTTCGGCAGTTTTAATGGACACGAGTATATTGATCGACTTGAGGGGAAATGTTTGGTTCGGGGGCCAACCTTTATCAAAAGAATCATCCCTCACCCAGGCTTGGCTTCCGAGCCATTTCCCCTTTTAGAATCTCCAAACGCAGTTTTACTGGGCAGTAAATTGATCGACTTAGGGGGAAATCCAATGGCCCCTGTGTAACTGACCTTTGAGTTTCCTTTTGTTTTTTTCGCGGCCCCAACAGGTGAACGTTTTGCTTTTTTATCCCTAGGTCCAATGAGGGCAACTGAGGAGAGTTCCACGTTGCGCCAGTGGAAAGAGGGCACATCCTTCGGGCGAGCGGGGATGACCCATTTTCGGCTCAAAGCCAAGCCCCGGGCGTGAGCCACGCAATGGAGTCACATGGATCCAGTGGATTCCGAGAGACTCGGCTGGTGGGCGGTGTGGGAAACGAGTTCCCCTGAAATGTACAGGCCCAGAGTTCAGCGATTCCGGGCCCCAAGGCCTTTTTGCTTGTGGATCCCTGGGCGCTACTTCGTGCAGATGCTGACCCACTCGCTGCATGTGTTGCAGCACGGCAAAGCGGTAGGCTGACACGCTCTTGGAGGGAGCATGACTCTGCCGTCCTTGACACAACGTGGTGGGTCGAGGCAGGTAGAGGGTCCAAACTAAGCGGTGAATGCCTCAGGAAAAATATGACCGGCTCATGAAGTTGTAAAATGAGCTCAGTCATGAAGATCCTGTACGGGGGGGGGGGGGGTCAGCTTGTTTCCAGATTGGGGAACCGTTCTAATTTGCCAAGAGTCCGGACAGGAAACTGCAAGGAGCCAAACATGTTGCCTCCGTGGCAAGCTCACCGTTTGATTGTGCTCGTGGCTTGTCCAGAACAGCTATGATCATTAATAAGGGTCGCTGAAGAAGCCGGCCAGGTGCATCAAGGGTCAGCCGTTCGCGGAAATCCGGGAAACCGGGTGTTGTGGCACCCTTTGCCCCTTTGATTGGCTGGGTTCCTCACTAAAAATGATCAAGCCAGAGGGGGTTCACGTTTTTCTGCCGGGGACACGGGCAACTGGAGTTTGCTTTTCCCCGCTTTTGGTACATGTGAGCTTTCCAGTGGCATGCGTACATGCCCCTTCAGTCGGAGCAACAAGGGGCCCACTATTTTATCGTTATTGCCCTAAGAGATGTGGTTTGGAGGGGGGGTGGCGTGTGGGCCTCAAAATTGCAGTAAAGCTTACGCCGAAAGATGGGTCCATTGAAGCGATATGTCTCAATCTTAGCCTGTAAATTTGCTTGACGGGTTTCTTACACGGAAACCAAATGCAATCTTGAGAATTCTCCAAGTGTGCAGTTTAAGGGACCCCAGAAAAGCATGGAAAAGCGCAACGTGTGCCGTGCGCATTCCCACCAAATAGCCGATATGTTTGAAAGTTACCAAAGCGAAACCACCAGGGGATTTATCATTTGTCAATCTCCCACCCCCCCCGCAATCCATTCAGCACCCCAGATTCATGCCCGCCATTCCGCGCGCTGAGGAGCCCCTTAGTGCCTGAGGCGCGAATCTCCGGAGATGCGAAGTTTGTTTGAGGCTCGGTACCCTTATGAGGTTGGTGAGGAAAGCCGCAAGGACAGCCATTGGGCGTCCAATCCCCTTTTTGACACCTATAACCTATAACTTAGAACAGTGGAGACAGCAGAGGGTGGCGGACATGCTGGCTACAACCTACTTGGGTGGGTTGATCGGCCCGTGGTGCGAAATCAGCTAGACTTGTCACATTTTTATGAGTTAATTGCAACTCTTGAAGGGGAATCCGATATCCAGCGGCCCCTGTTTTAGTGCCCTAAAAGGGCGCAACGGTTGTCTTGTTGGTTTCCCTTTGCCACAAATAAGAAGTACCAACCCAAAAGCGTTTCGCAACCATTTGGTTTGAACAGGTTTCCCATAATTCAAGGACCAAGAAAAAGTCATTTGTTGTTCATGGAAATCCACTTGTGCTGGTCCTGGTTAAAACATCACCTTTTGGTTGCCAGTTGTGGTGAAGATGAGTTCGCCTACATCCAGCTTCTGGATGTTGTTTGGGTTTGGGCAATTTTTCTGATAGCCTAGGTGCAGTTGGACGAAAGTTGTTATTTCCCCATGTTGGTTCCGTGGTTTGGTCATCCCTTTTCACCCACACCTCCAATGCCATCGAGTTCCACTGCGCAGTTCGGACGTGGCCCATGAGTTTCTGTGCTCACTTCGCGAGTTCTGTTTGGGACTTTATTCACTTTTCGTGTTTGGACAATTTTAGTGGTTTCTTTACTTGGGCCATCCACTCGAGGATCCTTCGCAGGATCCAACCAGCACCCCTTCCCGGAGGCCTTCTGGCCTTGTTGCGGTCTTTTGAGAAAACAGCGGGTAGGGAATGGGGAGGGGGTTGGACCCTGTGCTTCTTTTCCGAACGAATCCAGGGTATCCGGATGGTTGTTAAGCAATGGGACGGGCCATTCCTCGTTTGTTATCAGCCTGCCCTGCAACGCTTTGGCCATGCCACATTGGGCTTTATAATCTACATCTGGGTTTCCTCAAACTGGGTCGGGAGGGACCGCACTCTGAATGTTCCCGTGAGCCGAAAGGTTTGAAGCCGGATCGACTCGTATCGGTGCACCAACCAAGTCGGGAGGCTGGTAACTCCAACGGAATACGTATGCAACTTCAAAGGGGGTCCCTGGTCTGGGCTCCCTGCTGAATATTGAGTACCATATCTTCCATACGCTTTTGAGTCCTAATGTCGGCATGTCTGCCCTTTCCAAGGTTGAATTGAGCCACAATCAAAACCTGGGTAGATGAAGGTTAAGGGGCAGTCCCAGCCGGAAATCGCGGCCGCCTTAATTCTGTACATTCTGGGTTCAGCATTTTAGTACCGATCGGTTTTGATTGTGACTCAATTGACTCTGGTTGGACAGAGGGAGTAAGCGCCCTCCCATGGAACCTGACCTTCCGGACATCCTCAGGCCTCCGGCAACGAGCCGGAAAAGCGGGCGAGGCCCGGTGGAGTTGGCCGGCACGGTGCCAATGTAAATCCCGCAGAACGTCCATTTGGCTAAGAATACCCCCTGTTGGTTTTAAAGGGAATCTAGCACTACTGGATTTTTTTTTTCCAGGGGACTTAAGCAAATGGAGGACCAAAGGCAAAAAACGACGGCCAACATGTGTCCCATTCCCCAGAGCAAAGAGTATTTTTTTGGGTCAAGCGGATTTGGCCTCCAACCAGTCTGCGTATGTGTATGGCAAGCTGACAAATTCGGGGCTAAAACGAGCATGGTAAAGAGCCGGTACTTGTGGATCCTAATCTATTTTCAGTTTTCGGAATTATTGTAAATTTTGCAGAACCAGTCCTGGAGCCTTTGCTTTTCGGAAGCGTTTTCGGCCGGCCGAGGGGGGCAAGTGGGGAAGATGGCGAAAGCCGCGGGAGTAGATGCGCCTCAGCTGCAGTGTCCGGACCCGCAAAGCTGTCCTTTCAGTAGCTGGTGGTTGGAAGGGAGCCAAGGCATGCAATTTTGCCAACAAAGAGGGAGCTAAGCAGCTACCAGGAGTCCTGACGGACATGGTAGTTCAGGAGCCTGCTTGGGTTTGTTTTTTGTAGGGGACCCCAAAATGGATCTTGGTGTCCCTTAATTGTGACATCCCCTTCGCACCTGTCGTATTTTGGTGGAGTCCTCAAAGCTTGGGTTCCCCCTATTGGAGTTCCCCGGAAACATGTAGCTCCCTATTGACTGGCTCTTTTGGCCACATATGGCATGGAACCACGGGTTGTTTCTCGTGTACCCCGTGCGCAACAAAAGGCAACCGACATTTGTTGGATGTTGGTGTGAAGGCTTTGGAACCTTGTCCAGCTTGATCGCCAAACTGGAATTTAGAAGCCGGCCACTGACAATTCGAGAGGAAGTGAGCCAAATACCAACCAACGCAAGGGGGTGCCTGTAGAATTTGCTGTAATGTTGACCCCCTATTGATCAACCCCAGTTTACTAGGGGGGTGTTCCCCTCCAAAAGTGGTCTGATTCCCCACTAAACCCAGGGATGCCCCCTTATTCATAAACTGGGGTTGATCGATTTGGGTGCAACACGCGTATGCAGGCCCAAATGTTCAGACTAGGGTTTTTTGACACAAAGAGGCCCTCGCTTTGGTGAGGTGCAAAGCAGCATGACCCCGGCCACGGCGAATCTGCAGAGGAGCTGTTGGCAAAGCGCCGACTCCAAGAGATGCTCGGCAAACGCGTTGGACTGAGCCTTCGTTTTTTTTTGGCGAGAAGGCGAGACATGTCCTTTCATCCCTTGCTCACTTTGCACATGCAGTTTGTGTATGATTTGCACTGATTTAGCCTACCTTGGTTTCCTTGTGTCCCGATTTCAACTAGCTTGACTTGGTCAGATCGCCAGAAACGGCCGGGTCCTTGAAAGTTCCCCTTGGACCGATCCTAGAAGTGCCTGGCTGTGAGATCGCAAGTTGCCATGCAGCCAGCTAGCAGCGAGCCCTGACGCAGGCCTTCAGCCCCCCCGCAACCTGCTCAACAGGCTTAAGGTTCAATCTCAGGATTGACTAGACTATATTGAACCTCAAACATTCGTTTTTAGTTGGTACCCTTTTGGCAGGCGGGTGAGATATATTTTAGGCGTTCATTATTCGGAGACAAACCCATTAGGCCCTCAGCACTTGTTTTCCCCAAAGTAGGCAAGTGCGTCCTGGTCTTTTCCCATGATTTGGGTGGTTTGAAGTTGGGCGTTTCCCCCGTTTCCTCGTCCTCCCCAAGCCAACATGGACACCGGAGCAACTTTTAAGGTTTGCTTTGTGCAGGGACCCTCTCAAAACAATGGCGAACTCCTGGCCCCCTTCGTGTTGACCCCGGATTCATAAACCCATCCTGTTAACACGCGGTGTCACAAGCAAAAGTGATGAATCCCCTAAAGGGCCCCCCCGAAAAAGCAACAACCCTGAGATGCAGGGTTCCGGTCCAAGTACAGTCAATAGCTGTGGCAATGGCTAATTTGAAACCCTGCTGCCCCCTAATTTTGCAGGGCACAGGCACCCTGAGGATAAACCATGTCCGTTTTAGCACATTCGAATTCACTCAGCGGCCCGGCCAGCCCGCACACATGGCTGATTCCCCACACATTTGCAAGTCAACCAACCAACCCGCGAAATACGGGGTCTTGGCTCCCGTATTGTTGGGCTGCTTTGAGGATAGTGGATTGGCAAGCTTGGGGATACTTCGGGCAGAGATACGGATGGGTCCTTTTTGAGAGGCTGCCAAGCGGAAAGTTCCCCATCGCAAGCGTCCGTCTTTCTAGAAGTACCTTCCCCATTCTTTCCAGGGATCCTTCTTTTCAGGAAACTATCAAAACGCCAGCGAAAACAGCCGGTTTTTGACAAGAACGATGGTTGAAAGCAATGGGGAATCAACCCCTAGAGTCTTAGGATGATGCGCCGGAAACTGCTCACAGAGCAAGCGGCAGCGGCAGAGCAGGCGAAGCGGCAAGCGCAGCTCAGGTGCGAAGCCCAAAGAGATGTATGACTCCCGCCTTCCATTTGCTTAAGAATAGTTGTTATTTCATCCCCGCCCCCTTAAAAATGGAATTGGGGAAGGGGGGTGACCCCGGGAATTCCATTTCTAGTTCCGTTTTCCCTTTCATGGGGAAGACTAGAGAACTGGAATCAGGGGACCCCCTACCCCCTCCCCCCTAGGCAGGGGGGGATGTTATTTCCCCTTGTTGGTTTTAAATGGAGTTTACCACTACTGGACATTTCTTTTCCGGGAGTCTTATCCAAATGGAAGCCACTGAACTGGAATTTAGAAGCCGGCTACTGACAATCCTAGAGGAAGTGAGCCAAATACCAACCAATACAAGGGCATGCCTGTAGAACTTGCTGTAGTGTTGACGCCAGATTCATTCTTAGGGGGGTGTCCCCCTCTCAATGTGAAATGGACAGCCCTGTTTTGATGGACTGGGGTTGATTCATTTGGGGTCAACACTATTCCACTAAACTCTCAAAGCTTTTGGCAAGGGATAAGCCAGGTCCCATGTCAGCTTTGAATCTTTGACTTGCTTGCCACGGTGTTTGTTTTGGGCAACGCCTTTGTACAAAA
Source organism: Effrenium voratum (assembly GCA_963377175.1). Lineage (NCBI taxonomy): Eukaryota > Dinophyceae > Suessiales > Symbiodiniaceae > Effrenium > Effrenium voratum. The sequence goes on along the minus strand of CAUJNA010003550.1, from coordinate 1,132,990 downwards.
TGTGTCATTTGACACCCTTTCAAAGATCAGTTCTACGCAACTTCCAGTTTAGGAACCCCTGCATGTTTTCGAGTCGAAGCCCCAAAAAAGGAATCGGGATGAAAGCTTGTTCGTGAAGCTTGTTTCGTCCTTTTTTTGTTTTGCTTGCCCGCCAAAGCAAGAGATGCTGAAAGCTCAAGAGAAGTTTGGTCCACTGCCTTGGTGAGGGGGCCCTAAATGGGTTCCAATGAACGTCTCCAAGCGCCGATTGCACTTAAGACCTTCGTTCGGCGCTGTGCGCTTATTTACACATGGCAGGAGCCGGTTTCAGCACTTGCAAAAGGTTGGTTGAGCCTGGCTTGTTAAAACTCGATCCTGAATCCTGATGCCGGATGGTAGCGTTTTCCCTTGACAAGGAAGGGACGGTGGCATGCCATTGCAAGATTAGGGTAAGGGACCCCATTTTGATTTACCAGGGAAGCTTGTGCATCCCCCCCTTACCTGTAGATCTTTTTCTGGGTTCGGGGCCCAATAGAAATGGAGTCAACCAATCAACCAACTCACTTGCCCAAAGCCCTTTTGTGTTGTTTTTGTTTTGCCGTGTTGATGGGTTTGTTGGTCATGAACCCAAAAGGTGATCACCTTTCATTCCTGGGTCCTTTGGGCAACTGAGCCAAAGAGCGGTTTCACAGCCTGGCCTGCAACTTTTTTGAAAATTAGCTGCTTTCCCCACACACAATTGTTGACCACTTTCGTAGTTGTCCTTGACCTTTTTGTTTTCCCATGTTGGCATGTTTAGCCAGGCCCCCAAACAATAGCCTTGTATTTCCGGGTCTTTTGCTCACTTCCGGAGTTCCGTTTCGGACTTTAGTCACTGGTTGGGTTTGGTTGCCATGTTAGCAAACAAATAATGTCAACCCTGGACTAGCAAACCCCTGGTTGATTATTAGGGGGTGTCCCCTTTTAGTGGGGATTCATCACTTTTGGAGGGAACATCCCCCAATAATGGGACGGGTTCAATAATCCTGGGTGAACATTAGCTCGGTTACTTTTGGGCCGTCCACTCGATGGTCAGTGAGCATTCTTCGGTTTTTTTCCCGGAGGCAGATGGAGGTCCAGGAGCAACGCCTCTTGCAGCGCGAGGAGGAGAAGCAAAAAGCCCTGGCGCCCGGGCGCGGTTTGCGTTTCCCCCCCCCCCCTTTTTTCTTCTCCATTTTTTCCCGAAATCCACGTTGCACCGCTTGGAAACCATGGTTGAAACCATAACGTTTGCTAGTATTTGCCAGGAAATCAGATCATCATTCCAGGGCTTCTTAGGTGCAGGATTTTGTCCATCCACAGTACGGAGGCTTCAAGACAACGAGGTGCGTTGTAAGTGGGCCTCCGGGACAGTTCTGGATCCTTGTTTTCTGGGATGTGTTTGTGAAGTTTCTAAGGTTCACCAAGCATGAACCATAAATCAAACATAGGTTCTGTCGTTGGATGGCCAACATATAGTCATGGTGCCGCATGTCAGTCACTCCATGTGTTTCCCTGCATTCAAAAAATATGATGGGTGAGCTCACGCCCAGCTTTTCAGAATCAAAATGTTTGTTGTGTTTAGGGAACCGCCACTTTGCTTCTGTTCAACTAACATGGAACCCACCAAGGGGTCTTTAGAGGAATGCCCAACCTAACCTCCCCAGAGAAGAATCTCGAAGGGCCTTCTTAGGCCCTTTTGTTTGTGGAAGAAAAGGTAATCAGAGGTTTAATTTGGCAGACCTTACCCCGAAAAGAAAAAGAACAAAACATGTTCCAAGGTAAGACAAGCTCACCCGTGAAGTTTCCTTTTCTTCTCACGGACCCATACGGACCCAACCAGCCAACAATTCATCTTCTTCTGCGATCGGGTCGGGGGGAGGGTCAAACATTCGAGTACCTTGCAACAGAAGAAGCCTGAGGAGTGTTTTAGGATCTGCTCTTGGCGGAACACGCAACCAGGCAGGCTGCGTTTAGGGGTCTAAGTCTAAACTTGTAAACTGTGCTAAGTTGTCTCAAAATTGGGGGAACCCAAAAATGGCGGTTTCCCTTTGTTGCGTGTGCCCTGCGCAAGACCCCTGGCAGGGGGCATGATTGGATCCTGATTCTTTCTGCGGTCATTTCCTTGTTTAATACGCAATTGACATATGTGCTAGAACCGTTGGCGTGAAGCCTTTGTTTGCACAGACTCTAGAGCGAAAGAGACCGTCTCTGCACGCGATCCTTTCTTGCCAATGCTTTGAAGAATCTTCGTACAGAAGTACCTGTTAACCGCTAGGGTTTACCCTCAGGTGTTGACTTTGATAGGTCAGGCCAGTTGTTCAGCTGCGGGTGGCAGCTCACTGCCCGAAATTTGGGGCTTCGACCCGGAAAAGGGGGGTTCGGCCAATCCATTCAAGGCTGTGGACATTGCGGTTGAGAAGCCTTGGGGATAGAAATGGATCCTATGAATTGAAGTGACGCGGAACATCCCGCCCGTGGTCTCCTCCGAGTGAGGCTTGAAAAGCGGTGACATGTTGGAGACGTGATGGGAATGGGGTGTGGGCAATTTTAAAGTGTCATTTGTCAAATGAATTGTTCAGTATTCCTATTAATTTGGGTATTGGTAACCCTCAATTGCATTAGCAGGGGGGATTTCACCCCCTTTGCATTCGGATGCTTCGGTTGTTTGCCCCCACCCACCCCACCGCACCCACCCCACACCCCAGCCCAACCCAGCCTACCCTCTTTGGGTGGATGGAAACCGCTGAGGCATTCCGAAAGGAGCTGAGCGCCCTGCAGCGCCAGAGCCGCGCCTTCGACCTGGAGCGCCAGAAGCGCATCTGCGAGCAGCGGCGGCTTCAGCAGGCGGAGGTCTTGAGGCATCGCTGGGGGCTCCAAGCCTGGTGAGGGGGGGGGGGGGTTGGGGGGGCGGGCTATGTGTATATCTTCTTATACACATACATACATATGCATTTACCTACATAAATATGGGTCGAGACCATTTCGGCCGCGAACAGTTTGTTTGTATGCATTACGGCGGGGCGGAGGCTAGTTTTCAGGGATCTCCAAAGTTGGACCTGTAAAGCCTTGCCGGCTTGTTCGAAGGCAGTTAACCTTGAAGGAACAATTGTGCAATTGTTTTAGTTCCCAGGCACTAGCCAATCGACTGGTTGCCGAAAAGGTGTCAAAAACTATTTGTCCCAAGCAAGTTTAGAAGGAACTTCCGTGACACTAGCTGAAGGTAGTTTTGCGCACAGACAAGAATGAATGCAATGGGCGTGTGGTGAGGGAATAGAAATCGCGAAAAGATTGGCCCTCTGCGTGTTTTCGCGACGGTCGCAGGCGCAGATGGCGTGACAGGCGCAGCAGGGACACTGTTCCATTGGGACGGACGCGCAACCTGGCACACACACACACAGATTTCGTGGCAGGCGCGGCACTTTCTTACAGTCATCGTGGCCGGTGAAGCACTTTCGCAAGATTCAATGCTGATTTGGTGGCAGGCGCAGGACATTCGCAAGGCCAGGTCGCAGGCACAGCACCTTAGCAACCAATTTGTTTGCCTATCTATTTGCTTGTCCATCCATTTGCGTACCTGCCTTCCGTCCATCCATCCGTCCATCCATCCCTCCATCCATCCATCCATCCATCCAGCTGTTTACCTTCTTATTTTTCTATCTGTTTATCTGTCTACTTCTGTGTTTATTTATCCGCCAATCTACCGCCTATTTCTCTCTCTCTCTCTCTCTCTCCCTCTCATCCGTTTATCCATGCGTCTGTTCATGTATCTGTCCGTCCCTATCCTCGCTATCTGCCCATCTACCCATCTGGATAAACAAAAGGGTTGATTACAAAGATATGGCGGCTAGCTAGCTAGCCAGCTAGACAGGTATAGGCTGACAGATAGAAAGAGACATAAGAATGTAAAGTTAGACGGGGAGGCAGAGAGATAGCGATAGAGAGGGGGCGAGGTACGGCGATAGAGCGGTAGAGAGATCGAGAGGTGAAGAGATAGATGGGCAGAGAGAAAGACAGCTAGAGAGATAGAGAGGTAGAGAGATAGCGAGATAGATAGAAAGAGGGACAGAGAGATAGAGATGTAAATGGGTTTTAAAATGGTACAAATGGATGGAGAGACACCGGGCGTGGGCCGCTCCCAGGCCGAACGGGCCTCATAGATTAGGAACTGCCAGGAAATGAGCATGTCATGCTGCCTAGTGGGGTCAAGACCTTTAACCCTTTCAGGAAAGAGAAAGACAAGAGAAAGATAATCTTGCGGCAACCGTCTTCGTCGGCTCTACTCGTACGGGGTAAACCATGCTAAATATGAAGCAGACTCATAAGATGATGGCTTGTAGAGTTCCCCACGCGACTCGGGAAACTAGATAGCGCAATTCCCTGGCCAAGCTGCGCGGGGATCCAGCTGTAAGTACTTGGGGCTATGGCTGGGCAACAGGCTATAAGCGGTAAAAGGCTTAGAAGCACAAGATGTTTACGTGTTCGGCTGTTCCACTTTTCGTCAAGCGGTCACCTTCTATGTCCAGTTCCTTTGGCTTGCTGCAGCCGCGCGATCGCCTGTTTAATTCTAGACCCTTCGCCATGGGCCTATTCCCAGATCTTTGGGCAGAACAGGCAGAACCAATGCAAAAAAAAAATGGCTCGAACCCCATTTTAAAGCTAGAACATGAGCGAGCAACCAAGAAACCAAGAAACCACGACACCAGGAGGCCAGGAAGCTAGGAGGGCCGTTTGCCCCGGCCAGAGGACCAAGTCCCTGCGTGCGGAGGCGCTGCTGGGGGAGCGCAAGCGCTCGGCCGATCTCCGGAGACAAGCGCAGGACGCGTATCTTGTTTGGGTGTTTATAGATGCCACAAATTCCATTCCTGGAGTGCCACGCTAATGTATTGGGAGGTTCCCGCTGTGTCTTGACTGTTCTGCGACATTCTGGCATTACACATTGCTCGGCCGCATTCTTTGCGATTGGTTAGACTTGCATTTCGACATTCCTGGTTTGTCAGGCTGGGCTGGCTTGCCACCACCTGCTGTTACACCTTGCCCGGAGCATGTTTTCTGTTTGCTTAGCTTTCGACGTTGTTTCGAAAGATTGCCGGGACCTTTTGGTTTCCCGTTTCGGTCCATACTTAGTCCAAAAGTTTCACCATTTATTTCCAGGTCCTTCGGGCAAGTCAGAAAGGGTGCCAGCTTTCGGTTCTCTCAATGGACACCAGAAACCCATGGGGGGGTTGGAGGGTTGCTTGCTTTTTACGCATGCCTTCGAGGCTTCTGAACCGAAGCAGGATGCGGTGGGTCCTCATAGGGCCCTGAGGCCTACGTGTGTTTGTTTCTGCTCCCCCTCGAAGTACTGAAATTTGTTCAGAGGGGATGCAGATCTATACATATGTGGCTGTGGCTCAAAAAACCGGTGCCAAAAACGGAACCCTGGTAAGTGGAAACATGGACCAAAGCCTGCGTAACCCCTCCTGTTTAATGTGAGCCACATCCATTTATATAATACATGTTGGGTGTGATTTTTGGAGTTGGCACCCCTTTCTTCTAAAGGGGCACCAAATTTTACATGGTTCTACGATTCGAGGGCGAACAACATCAGCGCTAATTACGCTCCAGCTTCAGGTCGGCCAACACATGAGGGCAGACATTGCTCTTGATGAAATGGAAGCTTAGAGTATGGTTCTGGAGATGTCACTTTAATTCTAGGGGTTGATTCCCCAGTATTTTCAGCCATCGTTCTTTTCAAACACCAGCCATTTCCCCAGGGTGTTCGGTGGTTTTCTGGAAAGATTCGGATCCCTGGGTTCAAAATGGACATGGAAGTTGCCCCACGGAATGGACCCGGCTCGAAGATCTCCACGGGTGAGGAGGACCAGCGTTTGCTGCGGCAGAGCTTGCGCAGCCAAGCGCTGCGGCCTGGCCGAACCGCGGTTTTTGAGGTCGGACGTGGGAAAAAAAATGTGGCTGGGGAGGTGGGGGGAGGTGGCCCAAATCAGCCCAAATCAGGGCTTAATATGGCCTTAGCAAAAGCTGAAAGAGGGCTCCCTCTCCCTCTCCCTCCAGCCCCCATGAGGAATTAAGCTTAGAATCCGATGTTTACAGGAGCCCCTAGGACCCTGAATTTGAGCGCCTTCAACCCAGAAAGGCCTCTTAAATGAGGTCTTGGGCGGGGGGTCGGACCTATCTCGGTCGAAGCGCTTGGGCCTCTGGACTCAGCCCTCAGCAAGTCGCCTTCCTGGTGTCAATCGCAATGCGTTCGGTTCCCAGCCGGTTGAGCAGATCTTTGGAGTCCACATGGGAACCTGAAAAAGTATCTTTGCAGATCTTTCATTCGATTTTTTAGGCATCTTTTTTTGGCATTAGCCATGGGTACAAAAGCCCGCAGGCATCCTTTGTCCCGTGCCGATCGGGGCAGAGACCTGGTTGCGAAGCTTGTATGCCCTTTCAAAATGAAACCGCCTAAGAATCTGCCGAACGAGGGCCTTTACTCTACTGCTGTTGGGTTGGATCTTTAAACTTTAACTTTTTGGATTCCCCTCATAGTTATTTTTAACCAGCAAAAAGTGAATCTTTTGGCTGGGGGATCTACCGCATCCAAGTTTAGTGGCCTCCTTGAGCCGATTCTTTTGCAAGGCAGCAGCGCGTGGATTCCAAGCCGGACTCTGAAAAGCTGGCGCGGAGTATGGGCAGCCTCCTGCGCGGAGTGTGAGCAAAAGCCAAAGCCCAGTGCAGTTGACCAGCACCGGAATTCGATGAGTTTATCTGGTGTATGTGGCCTCAAAGTGGGTTTGATTGGCTTGGTAGGAGTACATTATTTCATTCATGATAGGTTGATTTGAGCGTGCTTTTGTTTCCCCCTGGGCTGTCGGGTTTTTTGTCTGAAAGACGTGCACCCATTGGAGGGCAAGTGAGGCATGCCACATCAGTGCCCCGGGCTCGGGTCAAACAGTGGAAGGCCGAAGCGATTGAAGCCAGTTCAGGAGTGACACTAGGCGGCCCCTTCCATGCAACACAGCTAAGAAGGTTCTGCGAACCTTTCCCGGGCGGGGAGCTGGTTTCCTCAGTTCGATGTTTCTTGCCGTTCCTTTGGTATGTGAATTCGCGAAAAGGCCCTTTCGGGTGGGTCTGGGTCTGGGTTTGAGTCGGATCGCGTAATGGGCACAAGCGCCCAGGCGCTTGGCCAACGAGTCGCCAAGGAGTCAACTTGGCGCCGCCAAAGGCAGCGCCAAGATCCTGAGAAAAGCTCGGGGCAGACCTCTCGTGCCAATTTGAGTGAGGAAATTGGGACTTTGGGCAAACCTCAAGGGGCGTTTCAAACACCAGCCCTGGAAACAGTGTCAAATTTGTTGCCCCTTGCTGGAGGGTTGCCAATGGCATTTAAGGGTGAAATTGATGCCTTGCAAGCCCAGTTGTTCATTCAACTCCATTGTTTTTAATAATTCCAAACAAATACGCTGGTGAACTCCAAACATGTGCTTCTTTTCTGCGGGGCTTGCTTCAAAACGAAACCAAGCATGGATGGGGATGTTTTTTGTTTTATTTTTGTTTCTGTTGTTTTTTGTTTCAAGATCATGATTTATATTGTTTCGGACCCCAAATGTTCAATCGAAATCCTACATCTTGCCTGCTATTGGATTTTTAAGCTTTAAGTTTGTGGGAAAAGGATTCTTTTTCAATGGAGTTTCCTGCAGGTCCAACTTGTTTGATCTTGGCGACCCTTGCCTCGTAACGCGGCGAATGAGGCTGGCAAATTTGATAAGAGCACACCTCACAAAATCCTCACAAATCGAATTGGAATCAATGAAGCATTTGCGGAGAAGTGGTGGTTTACCCAGGAGAGCAGAACTTTGCTGGCCTGTACTGCGGCCATTTGCCACAGATTGTATGTGTTGTTGGTCCCATGGGTTTTGCACCGTCCTGATTACAATGTCCACAGCTTCGATGTCGCCTGACATTTCCCGGGGACGTACCCGCAATGCCATAGAGCGTGTTGGGAGGGTTCTTTCAGCATAAGAACGTGGTTTTTCAAAGATCTTTTGTCAGGGTCCATTTTGAGTGGGCAGGAGGCAACCATGCTGTGCTTTTTCAGATTGATTTCCGGATGATTCTGTTGCTCCAGACGCCCATGGTTCCCTTCTTTTGGGGCATGTTTCTTTGTGTTGGTTCTTTTTTATGTTCACGGCTGAAAATGAGATCAGTGCCGTTAGAGCCTATAGAGCTGCAAAACAGTCCTTTTTCCCAATGTAGGTGGGTGGGAAGCTACCACCCAGGGCCCCAGAGTGTTCCAAAGGCCTTCTGCAGGCTTCCGTGGCCGGGGGAGTGTAAGAGTTGAGTTTCAGTTTGGATGAAGCTCCCTACAGTTCAGGCTCTTGAACAATCGCAGGACCCCAGCCTTTCAACATCTTGGAATCCCAAGGGCCCCATGGGCCCATATCTAAAACCACCCCAAAAAAGAACAGAGAGACCCAGTTGAACTGGCGTCACGGGCCCCATGTTTTGTCTTTGCAACGTTTGCAACGTAGACTCGGAATTCTTGAGAGAGATTCAAAGCTTTTGGAAGTGGGCCCAGAACCAATGATGCCAATGACCAATGATAGTCACTTCAAAATTTGATTTCATTTGGTCCGTGTCATGTCTGGAGGGTACTTTTGCAGTAGAGCTCTAAATCCCAGGTTCCATGTTGGATGACTGGAGGGTAGTAAATGGTTGAAGCCCGTAACCAAGCCCTATGCTCCTGATTCGGTCCTTCCGCCGGAAGGAGCCTTCAGAGACCCCGTGGCTCGGGGCAGACGGATAGTTTTCTTGCTGGTTCTCAGCAGGGAATGAGAATTGGAATGACGATCCCGAGAAAAGCCGTCCTCAATGGTTTCCTTTAAGGGAGTCCCTACATGCATTCCGCAAATCCTGGGTCATTCCCTACTGAGACCAAGTTTTAGTAAGCGGTGCTGCGGGATTCCAAGAAAAGGCCTTTGTAACAAGAGCCTTCGTAGGCTAGCAACATAAACCTTGCGGGTAGCAGGTGGTTCTACATTCATTTTAGGAGCAAACCTGTATAACTGTGTCGGTAGAACGAATGGATGTTGAGCACTAGAACCACTAGAGCCAATGAACACATAAACCAACTGTGCAACACAATAAACCACTTCACCGAGACACGGGGAGAAAAAACAAACAAACTACAACCTTACGTAAACCACCACTCCCGCACTACACTAATATGCACCACCATAACACCTATATGAACCACTACGCCTATATAAACCCGCCATAACACCTACACAACCCACTATAAACTGCTTGGTTTTGGGCGCAAAAACAGGCGCGAATGCCTTCCGCGGGCCCTGCGGCGCTGTTGCAACTACCGCTCGGTGCTGGCCAAGACGGACCAGGAGAGGCTTCCATGGATCTGCATATTTTCTGGCAAGCTCACCTGGGAGTACAGCGAGCTCACCATGGCAAAGACCCTTTACTTGGGGATGCCATATTTCAGGTTTTGGGAATATCGCGAGAATTGCAGGATGGACGAAATCCGCTTCTCGCACCACGCAATGAAACCATGGTTGAACTCATTGTTGGTATTGCGTTGGGGGATCGAATCACTCCAAGGGTTTTGAAGGGTGCGAACGGATGTCGTCCGTCCACAATATGTCACACCCCTGAATGGGATCCCCCAAGCCCCCCCACCCGAAACCCGCCACCGAAAAGATTAGAATAGACAACAGTTGAAGGTGTGTTGGGGGTGGTCATAGGGTTCTATGACTGTGGGTAGGGCCTAGAGCATGCACCTCAATGGAAGATTTCGTGTTAACTCTTTTTGTTGTTGTTGCAACTGGTTTTACCAACCTTACGGGTAAGTCGTTTTTTGGGTCCACTTCTGGCTGGTGAGAAAAGGGAAGCCAAGGGGCAACCAAGTGTTTCTTCTTTCTTTGTTCTTTTTTTGCGGCGAGGACCCCCCCTTTTTTTCACAATCTCATATGAGCATAATATAGATGTACGACGTCATGCTTGGACAATGCCAATGTCGTGTGGTATAAATGAAGCAGGTGTTGTACATAGGATTCTTTTTTTGCGTGCAATGCCGGCTTTGGTAAACAATGTGATTTTATGTATGGCTCTACGCTTGCAAACCATGTGGTACTTGTTCTCGATCGGTAAATATGGCTACATCACCGAAGAGGGCGTAGAACCACGCGCTCCCAACCCCAAAAAATGGCGTCCTTTCAGTTTGAGCGTGCGCCCCACAGCCCACAAAGGATTTTGCAAGAGGCCAGCATTCAAAAGGCACTGTCGATTTCCAAGAGAAACCCAGGGCCCAGGTAAAAAACAATGTGGTCTTCCCTTTAAGATCCTTCTACGCGCATCTGGGAGAGCAAGTCCCTTCAAGTTAGGCAAGACTCGGCCCAAGCTTTCAGGTATCCACCCCAAGAATAGGACCTGGAGGAAGGACCTCGCGAACAGCCCGCTTTCAATCTCCACTTTCTTTTTTTGAAAGTAGGGATTCACCCTTTGACCAAGCCCTTTTTCGGAAGTGGACAGGACCTCAGGGGATTGGAAGACGACCGGCGGGTTTTGGCTTGGCTCGCAATGGAGGTAGGATCCGATCTTTCTCGGGTTCGAGAAGGTTTCTCTCCCATTTTGGGGGCCCCTTTCGGTCAGAAAAAAAGCGGCAGGAGAACAACACCAGTTCTCTAGGGGTAGCTTTTTCATTTCCATTCTGAACCCAGGGATCCGAATCTTTTCAGGATACCATCAAACAGCCAGGGAAACAGCGATGGGTTTTTGAAAAGAACTCATGGTTGAAAAGAGTGGAGTTCCCCCTAGTTCAAGCACTCTTTTGGGACTTCAACCCCAGGATTGGGACTCAACCGCCCTAGTTTTCGGTTTTGGGTTCCCTCGGGTTGCAGTCGTCAGTTCCGTCAGGAGCTGCCGGACCTCCCGCGCCGCGTCTTCGGATTCGAGGCGCGGAGTCGGTTCCGAAAGCTCGGGGCCCGTAAACGCGGGGCGGCCCGGGCGAGGCGCGTGTGACCGGCTGACCCGCTTGGCGTCCCCGCAGCAACTGGCGCCCTAGCCGTGGCTTTTTTTAGGTGGGGAGGGCAGACTTAGATCTGCTCGGCGGTGTCTGGCAACCATTGGGTGCCATGAAACAAAACTGGGTTCGTGCCCTTCTCTCCCCTTTGTTGGTTGGGAGGGCAAGCCCCTAAAAAATAGACTACCGAAGAAAGGGCAGCCTTATTCTAGGTCCTCTCTGGAGGAGCTTGGTTAGAATCGGAAGGGACGAGATCTGAGGGTTGTCCCAGGAGCTTTAGAGGCAGAGAGACTGAGAAAGACAAACATGAGAGCAGTCTTGCAAAGCCTCGATGAATCAGAGGTACGGGGGATATTTTTGGAGCATTTGCCCTCAGGAGCCGAGATCACGCAAAGAAGTCGAGCCTCTAAATGGTGCGGCGTTTTGAAGGACCCCCAAAGGGTGGGTTCCGTTTGGTTAAGCCAGCCCAAAAAGGGCTCCCTCAAACAAAAAGACCCACATGGTGGGTTGACGACTCGAACAGGTGACGTCCCACTAGTTCCCATGCCATCCCCGTTCCTCCTTTGGCCTGGCAAGGGGAACATGTTTGGTGCATTTCTGTTCCAAGGACCTCAGGTGCCTTCCATGGCGCGAGGGGGACCAACTCAGTTGGTCAACTCTGAATCTTGCTTTGGAGGTTTCATCCTCATTTTGGCCTTGCTGGCCCAATTCTGCGGGTTTCCGGTGTTTGCTCGATGTTTCCCTAAAAAGTCTGTCGGGGTCCAACAAGGTCCTCCCCCCCCCAAAGCAAAAAATAGTTTTTTGTTTTTTTCTCCCGTCAAGTTGTATCAATTCACTTGGTGAGTTTCTTGTATGGCCGGACCAAGCGTACTTGAGGATTTTGCGCCCGAAACCGTGCCGGCAAGGGCCCAAAAAAAGCCAGATCGGGCTTTTGTTTCACGGGTACCTCAATCGGGCAGTCCCCCTTTTTCAGTTGCCGTTGAACACGATCTTTGGGGCTTTCCTACCGGTTTCTTGCCTTTTGGGCTACGTGTCTCCTCACACTTCACTTTGGGGGGCTTGAAGCTTTTGGGCCGTGTTCCGTGAGCCTTGCACTGATGTTTGCCGCTGGATTCGAATCCTAGTGGTTTGCAACTCGAAACTTAGCAACGTGAGACTTCGGGCTTACAGGAATTCCCGAATAGCTTGGTGCTCGAGTTGGGCGGCGTATTGTTTTGTTGTTCTTTCTTTTGTTCCCCTTTTGTTCCCACGTCCTTTGGGAGACGAAAACGAAATCGGATCCGCCCCTTTCTCGTTGCGCCATACGGCCACCCCATCCCTTGCCCTGAAAACTGGGCTTCCTCGGGCTCCCCGGTGTGAGCTTGTTTGGCTAGGGGGACTTCACAAATCAAAGCAACCTATCTTGTCATGGTCTTGGAATGGCAACCCTGGGCGGGGGGGGTTATGGAACAAATAGCATTGGCATGGCCAAAGTATTGGCAATAGCTTTGATTTGGTAATTTCAGATTGCGGTTCCCCGGCTGAAACAGTCGGAGCTTTCAGGATTTCAGGACGGGTTCCGGCGGATGATGCCCTCATATGCCCTCCAATTAACATGCAACCTTCGAGACCGGTTTGAAAGGACAGTTGTCCAAACCACGGCCCTGCAAGCGTCGGGTTTTGGTGGGAGGGTACCTGGGCCGGCCGTGGCGTTTGCGTGCCAATCAGCTTTAGGGTGCCTAATCGTTGCTTTCAGCCCGGAACCACCCCGTTTCACCACCAATCCAATCCACCAATCAGAGGGAACCTGATTGCTCACTTCCTGTGTTCTTGGGCTTTATGTTTTTTGGGTTTGGACCTTTCGCCGGTCGGAAGTGAGATTGGCCGGCGGTTGGCTGGGTCTGAAACAAGACGTTTTCAGTCACAGGCTTGGTGAATCAGATGCCAACATCCGGTCCTGATACAATCCTATTTTGGGGAAAAGGTTAGGCCTGCGATTCCACCCATGGCCATTTTCGCGTTCCTTTCCCTGGGGGGGGGTCCTTGAACTTAGCTGGCGGCCCTGCTTGGCCTGCCTTTCAACCGGCCTGAAATTGGCACACTCAAGAAACATGCGTATACAATGTATACAAACATGTGTATATATATATATATATATGCTTGCGCTGGTACGTTGAGGGAGGATGGAAACTTAAACGGGTGAAAGGGCAGAAAGGGGTTGTCCTGAAGTCTGAGAATTCCATTGCCAGCAAAGCTTCGGATATTGCAGCGCTTGCTGGAATGGACTATGGGTAGTACGTGCCATTTTGGATGGAAACACAGACCTTGATGCCCATGTTCCATCAACAGGTTCTGTTGGTTAGCCTTCGGGGGTGAGGAAAGTAAAGAACATGCCACTTCCCGTGATGAACTTCAGCCGTCATAGGCGGACCGACACGCCTTGGGTCGACTTCGGATCCCGATGTGTCAAGGAGACGATCGTTGCAGAGGACATGGATGCCTTGCTGCCCAAGTTCCTCGGCGCATCGATTTGGTTGCAGCCAACATGTCCAGTCTCCCCATGGGTGTAGCCCCCCGCCTCCCTCAAGACCTCGAACCCGAATCAATGGCAAGCGCGTGGTTGTCTTCCGGTGTGCCGGGAGACTTTTTCCTGGCGCCTGCAGGGAAACTGGGAAAAAACAGTTGATATTTACGTGAACCTGTCAACCCAAAGTGGATATACCCACGTTTCTTTGGGCCAGAAGAGGAAGACCGGCTTAAAGATGCCCGGGTTGCCGCTTAAAGATGCCACACACACACACAAACCGCGCAATCTGTGGCTCACCCCACTCGGCTCAGCATGCATTGAGAGATTTGGGGATCTGTGAATTCCGCTTGGAAGCATGGGCCCATTCCTGGACATCACCTATGCCAGCCGCGCCGGTACGCTGTTGGGCGAGATCTCGCCTTCGCAGAAGCCAGGCAGGGGAAGAGACAGCACGAAGACGCGCTAGCAGCAAAACGTGAGTTGAGAACTGAGTGAAATGAGTGAAATGCTGCGCCTCTCAACGTCTTTCCTGTTTGAGTCCGAGGCATTCTTAAACTTGATCTTGGGTTTCCCTTTTCCTCGCCCCAGCCAGAAACAAGTTAACTGCATTGGACGGACCCTGTGCAAGCCGAAGGCTTGCTCTCAACAAGTCAATGCATTGATTTCTCGCAATCGGTTCGGATTTCAAAGGCAAACATATTTTGGGATCCTCACCCCCTCGATGGAATTGGGGAAAGGGGGAATTCGACCCCTGCAGATCTCCATTTATGCTTGCGCTTTCCCTTTTTGGGGGAAGACTAGATGGATATAATTGGGTCCAGATTTCCCCCGCCCCCCCCACCTCCCCACCCTCCCCAAGTAGTGATGCTTTAGAAGAGTGAAGGAGGGGAACAAACATGAAAGTGGATGTTCAAATTCTCCAAAGGAGCTACAGTAGCCTTCGTCCTTCCGAGGGCCCTTAGAAGGGTTGGGGGAAGGCTGGGCAAAAGGAACACGGGGGGAGCAGTTCGGATATGTGGCTCCAAATCAACCTCTCACTTTTTGTGGGATGAAAGCATGGTGTCAACACCAGTGGCCAAGTTGGTATACGCCGAATATTGCTGGAAAAGAGAGACCTCAGAATGACATGTTCGGCTTTTGGGGAGTACTAACTACAAACGTGGGAAGATTGCGATGTCAATTCTCATCCATGTTGCGCTAGTCCCCCCCACAGGTTACACACGTAAAGGGGTTTGTGACATCTGCTTTCACCCAACACGTTGAACTTGTTTGCTTCGGCCGTTCTGGTGGGGGCCATAGCCCAGTCGGTGAAGTCAGGCTACCCGTGAGGTTGGTGTGAATTGGTGGTTTCGGGATCCGGACCCATGTGTCTTGTGGGAAGCGCCCCGTCACCTCCAAGCCACCCATCCAAACCACCAATCAGAGGGAAGCTGATGAAAAACGCCCTTTTTTATTATATGCTTTACGTTTCCCGGTTGGTTTTCATGGAAATAAAAACCCTTCCGCCAATTTTTCCTTTTAAAGGGACTGTCAGGGGCTTTTTGTAATTGGGAGGGTATCACTGGACATATTTTCTCATTTCTGTCGAGGGCGAAAAAGGAAATGGAAGAAGACTGATCCCCCAGAAGTGCCCTTTTACCCTTCTTTGGGGGAGGGGTCCCCTACTAACATAGACTACAGAAAAACATCGGGTACCAACTTATTCTAACCACTCAAATCTGGAGCACCTAGAAGAGGGTGTTGATGGGCGGTTTTCAGCTAGGAGCTGACTTCTTGGATGATGGCTTCCCTCCGGGAGCGCCTGACGCCGCTTGGATTGAAGGGAGGCACGAACGACCCAGGCACCCGGGTTGCTTCCCTGTGTCACATTTGATTTGGATGGGGCAACTTCGGGAACTCACTCTCTGAGTGCCTGGACTTTAAGCTTCTTGGCAAAGGCAACTTTAGTGGTAAGTCAGAAGTTTGGACCGTGTTTTGGCAAATCCACTCAAGAAGTGAGTCAAAACAACCACCAAATTAAGCCAATGTTTGGGCCAGTGAGCGCAATCAGGCAGGGGCAATGTGTGGATCTTCAATCCGCCGGCAACGGATGGACATGGGCATAGGATGGTAATAGGTCCACGGACCCCTGGCGCCCCATGCGCAGCGCGGCAGAGAGCCCTGGGCCCTCTGCAACAGTTCCATGCAAGGGCCTCACTCAGGCGAAGTAAGCCTAGGACCCTACAGCAGATCTTTCCGGCTCTTTGAATCTTTGAAGTGGTCGTTCCAGGGTTCGGGGTGGGTGGACAGCTGGGGCGGGGCCCTTCCAAGTTTTATCTGAAGCGAGGCTGGATCTCCAGCTTGGTCCCCAGATTGTTCGGTCCTTGTCCTAGTTGAGGCCCTTCCCAATTGTCCTCAAATGCGTTCCCTTCTTCGGTAAACGACAAGTAATGTAGAACTGGGTGCCATCATGATGTCCAGTTCAGGCGGGAAGACATTTACTGAATGGATCGCCCATCCCCACAGCCAGCCAACTGTCTGTAAACTTGGCTCTGAAAACCAACGATCCCTTGGTCTCAATCACTACAATTGAGTGGCAAAAGAGCGGCTTCAGACTCACCACCCCCCGGGCCCCCGGGTGGGGAAAATGGAAAAGAATGCGGCGCCAGGTTCCACGTGCGCGCCCGCGCCTGATCTCTCCGCAGTCCACCTTTTATGCGGCTCGGTCCCATTTTCGACCTTGGGACTTGCAGCGCTAGGCTGGCGACCTCAGTTAGTTTTGGTGCTGCTGTTTTGAGGATCCCCTTTTGTTCGGGGGGGACCAACAGGGAAACGGCCATGTTTGGTCCCCCCCTCCAAAAAGAAATGCCCACTATTTCCCCTTATGGCCCAAGGTGCCACCTAAAGCACATGCCAATGCCCAGTTTTGACCTTGTGGGTTGTAAGTGTCATCTAGAGCCTCTCTAGTTTGAACTTCCTTTGCTTGTAGGGAACCCCAGTGCGGCAGTGCCGGCGACAAATATTCACCAATCCAGCAGTTCCACCGAGTCGAGGGTAACGAGCGATTTCACCCATGATGTACCCTCCTGTCTAACATGAAAACCGCCACATGTCCTTTCAGAGGAAAATGGTCTTCCAGAGGCTCCATGTTTGGATGGGAGGGTCAGGGTAGGTCCTGTAATTTGGGGGATCCAGTTCTTATTGCAGGTGTTGGAAGCAAGCGGCTTTGTCGCCTGGTTGGAGTCAGGTGAGTCGAAGACACCTACGATCGAATATATGTAGGGCTGTCTCTAAGCCCTTCAGGCCTGCCTGCCTTCCAGCCTCCTCTCCAGCCTCATCGAACATGTCCGGATTTCTATGAGCCCACTTTCCAAGACCAAATGCGAAGTTTGCCCATGTTTGTGTTAGGCAGGCTAGGGTGACATGGATTCATTTGAACCGTTGTTTGGATCTTGTCCAGAATGGCACCTCGCGGCCATTTTGGCTCAACCTATTTTAGTCGAGCATTTAATTGGTTTGTCGGCGGCGGTAGCCCGAGAGTATGAACAAAACGGCGACGGCGTAAAATTTGCGGAGCGTGTGTTGCCCCAAAAAACACGCTAAACTCAACCAAATTCGAGTTGGTCGGTTTGTGATTATTTCTGATTCTCGCAGCTTTTTTTGCAGATGATGCTTGCAATGCCCGTATCCGCTTGTGATACTGTGCCGTGTTAATGTGATGCTGGCTGGTTGTGCCCGCATTGCTTCTTTTTTCGATGTCTCACTCCCAGCCATCCCCTTAGTTTTTTGTTTTTTCATGTTTTAGGTCTACTGGTACTTTCTAGTTCACCCAGCCAAAAGTTTTAAGCTTTTGCCAGGGGATCTGAGGGCCCATCAGCAAGCCCAGGCTTGGGTTGGACATGGTTGGACTGTACTTATGCATTTTGTGTGGGCAAGCAACATGCATACAGCACGCTTGTTTGTATTTTGTGCATTTGCGGCTCTGCTGCATGCCATTTTTTTTGCGCACTTGATACATACTTCTGGCCTTGGCCTGGCTACCTGCAAACTAAGCTGCATGTTCAATGCATTTTGTATGCAGGTGCATTGCATGCATTTGTATGCATTTTGGATCTGGCTGCCGTCAAACTGCATCTTGTTTGCATTGTGTGGGCATTCGCTTTTATGGCTGTGATGCGCCGTGCATTTTTGCATGCACTTTGTATGCATGTTTGGCTCTGGCATGGCTACCTTCAAACCGCATTTTGCGAGGCAGGTGCATTTCATGTGCATTTCATGCACGGTGCATGCATGTTGTGTGCCTTTTATATGCATGTTGTTTGCACTTGGCCGGGATGGCATACAAAGCATGCAGCATGCATTTGTGTGTACATGTTGTCTGCATTTTTGGCCCTAGCGCAGCATGAATTCTTGGCACTGTCGTGGCTGCCTTCAATCTGCATTATGTATGCATGTTGTATGCACATATAGTCATATTTGGGGTTGCCATGCCTACCTTCATAGCTGCATTTCGTATTAATGTTGACCCCGACTCTCTAGTCCCTTCATCTTTTAAAGCGTCATGAGAATCATGCACTCGTTGCCCAACACGAATTTATCTAGCAGCCCAACACTCCATGCCCAATACTCATGTATTGGCCCAATATTCAATCAGCATTCCAAAAGAAAATCCCTCCCCCAAAAATGCCCAGTGCTAATTGAGCATTGACCCACTACTAGATTAGCAGTTCAACTCCCCAAAAAATGCCAAATACTAATTTAGTATCGGCCCCATACTTTTTTAGTGTTCTAAAACAATTATCCCTCCCCCCAAAAAAATAATAAGAAAGAAACGAAAAGTAAAAGAAACAATAAGCCCAACACTAATTTACTTACAATAGGCCCAATACTCATCAATCAGATGTGGACATGACGAGCCGCAGCCCCGAAGACTCAGGAAGACACCGAAGATTTGCCGGACGACAGGCCTGCGAAGCCGGACCGCGCAACGCATGAGCTCTACCTGGAGGAGGCGCCTGTTTCTTTCCCACTCACCCGAACGAACCGGAGAAACGAATCGGTTCTGATCGCCCACAGGACAAGGTGGTTTTGTGGCTTCCGAGAAGAACCTGCCTTCTTCCAATTGGTGGTTTGGATGGTCGGATTTGAACCCCCAACTTTTGTAGAGGGTGGATGGAAACAACTCCTAACCTCAAAGCCACCAATCCAAACCACCAACTAGAAGGAAGCTGAGCAAAGGGTATTTGTTTAATCCATGGCCACTGGGATTGATTTCCCCACATATCCCGGAATGTGAGTTTGCTCCGAAGAAAAGCATCAAGGGGGGTCATTCTGTTACAAGGTTCTTTAAAGTGCTTAACATTTAGAGGGGTTCTTGAAACTACTTTCGAGGGTGAAGCTCCTCTATCAATTAGAATGTGACATTTCCCAGCTAGCGGGTTGATTCTGCGGTAGGCTTTGCAAAGATAAACGTAACCTTTTTGCACAGTGGAAATTTGCCGCCAAGGAGTGGTTGTAGCGCCTGATTGTCTCTTTTCTCACCAGCGCCGCTTCTATTAGACATTGGTTGCAAATGTTGGCCCTATATCAGAAACCCCCGGTGTTTTTCATATCAGCAGGCATGACCCACGAGGTCATTCTCGAGAATAGGACGTGCAGAACAAGCCGAAGAATCTGGAGATGAGCGTGGAATTGAAGCGGCGCGGCGCCTTTGGTTTGGACTCATTGGCCGGAAGGCGTGTTATCCGAGCCGCTCAGCGCAAGGATTCAAATTTGGGTCCACTCAGGTTTTTTTTGGTGCTTGCAGATGGCAACCTAACCAAAGGGTTGCACGTGGACCTGGTTGCCCGACAAAACGGCCTGACCTGTTTGTAGGAAGCCAACTTTCAACCAGCAAGGAAGTGGCAGAAATCCTGCAGCCACGGGAGGTGGTCCCTTGCGTGTTCCTGGCATGCTTGCACCCCATTTTGCAGTGGTTCTCTTCAAGTGCATATGTGAGGTCAAGTTAGCTATGTAGTTAGCCAATCAACTGGTAGCTGGTGAGCTGGTTGGCTAGGTAGCCGCTTAGCTAGTTGGCTTTGCTAGCTAGATAGGTAATTAGCTTGTGCGCTAGATCACCTTAGTTGGCCAGCCAGTCAGCTAGTTTGCCAGCCAGCCAGTTCGATGGCTAGGTAGTTGGCCCAGCTAGACACTGAACACAATAGCTAGTTAGCTTAGCTAGTTGGTAGCTAGCTGGCTACGTGGCAGTTGGCTCAGTTGGCCAGGTATCTGTTTAGCACGTTAGTTGGCTTGCCAGCTTTCTGCGAGTTAGCCAGTTAAATAGCTGGCGAGTCAGCCAGCTAGCAGGGTAGTTAGTTGGCTAGTTCGAGAGCTAGTTAGATGGCCGGGTCAGCTAGCCAGTTAGATAGTCAGCTTTAGTTGTCCAGTTAGCTAATCAAGTAGTTAGCCAATGCGGCACCTAGGCAGCAGTTTTGTCCATAATATATATATATATATATATTGGACCTGTGGCAGGCAGTCTTTGGCACATTCAGCATTGGGAATCACGGCAGCCGTTTTGCGGGGGGGATTCCACCCACGGAAATTCCGCAATCACGCTTTGGGTTAATCCACCCACGTGTTTTGGTTACTTCCTTTTGTCAGGAAAACGCATGCAACCCCGATTTGCGCTTTTTGTTGAGAATCGCAGAGGACGTCCGGTGAAACAGGTGACGCGCTAAAAGTCCAAAACGTGCAAATTCACCACGGTCGCATACGCTAGCTAGTGCGTCAGCGAGCTGCTTAAGTTAGCTCGTTGGGTCTTCCATAGCTTGTGTGTGAGTCAAACGATGAACAAGGCAAGCTGACGGTCAACCCCACGCAAGTTTGCTAAGGGTTTACCTGTTGATGGTTTTTCGCGGCAGCCAGGGATGGCCCCTGCCCCTGCGACCCCGAAGTGCGATCTCTTCCGTGTGCGGCACTCCTTTCGGAGACTCTTCCCTTCAAAAAAAATCAGAGAGCGCCCCATCACGGGGCCGGCACGATGGGTGGGCTTCTGAAAGCCGGCTCATCAGCTTCCCAGCGGATTGCCACAAGTCTATATTCATCATGCTCCTTCTTTGTATTCAACCATGGGATGGTTGATACCAAGACCGCGCGTCCCGTCGGCTCGTTTTATTTTGCCACTCAAGGACTTGTCAAATAGCTTGCTCCCTGGAATTTAACATAAGGAGCCCAAAAGTGGGGATGCCCGAAATATTCCTCTAGAGATGTTTCGCTTGGCAACAGGTCAATCTGAGTACTTGCTCAACGCGAAGCTAGATGTGCCTTTTGCCCGAAGGTACCCGAATGGTGAGCAGGCAGTTTGATCTAAACCTGGGACTTTTTTTTGGGGAACTGGCCGAGCCGCCCTTTCAGCGTGCCGAGTGAGGCCGATCTCGGCGAAGCTGTCCCACGTCGGAGCACCAGTGAGGGCCGATATGGTGTGACGCTGTGATGCGAAGCGACGAAGCGACTGAGCAGACGGACTCGAGAGATGGGACAAGGGGGGATGTGTGGGGGGCGAATTTGAAAGACGGGAAGCCTCTTTTTTTGGGGGGCGGCGAAGACCTGGCCGCTGAAAAAGCAGCGGCCTTTGTTTTCCTGTGGAGTTGGAGCACCCCCGCACCCCCCATCCCTTTTGTGAGAGGGGAGAGTGAGAGGGGAGAGTTTAGTCCGACTGGGTTCAGCAAATCCAGCGGAACTTGATTCTGCACCCGAACAAAATTCCACGCCTGCCAGCAGTGCAGACGGACCATCTGCTGCCCAAACTGTCAGCCAAATAATGCCAAATATATATATATATATATATGTGGGCTTTTCTTGGATCCACACTCGATACTCAATTGATCACACTTGGTTGGGACGACATGGAGAGCCTTGTTTTCCAGCTTTCATGCTCCTCAACCTCTGCGGATGGGTGCAAGTACATCCTGGTAAAGTTAACTGAATATGACACATCCGAGCATATGGGTCAGTCTTCAAACTGGGAAAATCCAAAACAGATGGTTTCTTTTGGTTTCCCTTAAGGAATCACCCCACAAAAGTAGATTTCAAAAAAATGATACATCTCAAAACCTCTGAAAGTCTGCAGAAGGTTCACCATTTCACTTTTGTGCCAGCTGAAAAATGCCAAGCAGCCGCGAAAGTCCCTCCGAAAATCTGCAGAGGCTTGCGCCAGCGACGCGAACATCGTAAAAGCACGCGACTTTGAGGGCAGGACACACGCACGAGGGCCCAACGTTTTCTGCTTTCTGCTATTTTGCAGGGCCCGCTACGCGTAACGCATGCATTTCTGAGGGGGGAACAGCAAACCTCAGTTTGGAAGTTTCTTGTTAAACTTCCTTTTATGGCTTCCATGGCTTCAACAAGGCTAGCTAAAGAAAAGAGGGGAAGTTGATGCTACCCCAAGTTGCGAATGAGTTATTCTTGGGAAACCTGCATAAATTGTACAGTTTTTGTTTTTTGCTGCTTGGGCGGCCAGAGCGTACGTTTCACCCGCAAGATGGTCCCTGTTTAATGGAGTCTTGCAGACACCTTTTTCGTGCAGCGCGTGATGCTAGCAAATGGCTTGAAGGACACATGATTGCAAGAGATGTTGTTCACAGACGGCGCTGGAAGTAGGCGCTGAACATGCGAGTGTGAATTGGTGCCAGACAATAGGAAGCCGCAACGGGATGTGCATTTAACTTTTTGATTCATCCAAGGCCGCCCTTCTTCAAGTGGCCAAGCGCCATCCATTGGGAAAGCATCGCCGCATTTCCAGCGGGTTGTGACCTGCTAAATGTTTTGGAGCCGAACCGCACGCGGCCCAGCCAGCTTCCAGGCCCAGGCAGAGTTGGAAATGGAATCAGCTTCAGCTCTTCGGTGTGAACGGTGCCTTCGTGGTCCCCTCAAATCCTTTTGTTTGATCCTGGGCTGTCCGTTTTCGGATCCCCCTCGAAGAGTGAATAACTTTTTGTGGGTTAAATGGGGGACCGGATGGCTGGGGTTCTGGCATCCAAATATATTATTGTCGAAATATGAACCAGCAGCTGAAGATCTGATTTCTGAAAACCTCAGAGGTAGGCCAGGTGCACTTCGTAACATGAGCATCCTTGGGATGGCGCCGTTGCGTCAGAAAATCAACTGTTGACACGGCCCTCGACTGCAACTTCAAGAGTTTGGGTGAAGTTGTTTTGTGAGTGCAACAAACAAGTGGGTGGGTTTGTTTTTCTTTGCTCAGATTCTGCTCTGCTTGCGCCGTTTTCTCACGTATTCCTGAACAAATGTACGACATGTGCCTCAGGCACACCGCGTGCATAATTTGTGTGACGTTCCTCTATGGTTGCCCTAAACGGGGTTGCGCAAGGAGCGTACCGTGAGCCTCTCGACAGTCGGCTTGGCTGCTAAAGAGACCCCATGTCGAAATGTCCCCAGTTGGTCAGTGGCGCATGTTTCCTGTTGATGGCTCTCAGAGTTAGCCTGTTGAAATGTAGCTGACGGGCCACGGGTGCAGCCAAAGAAACCCGCCTGGAATCTTGTCCTCTATATAAGCCCAACGCGAATGGACCTTCAAACCGTTGGGGTTCTCTTTTTGGTCTGTCCAAGTGCCACATGCTCCTCCCCTGATAAACGTGGGCCCAAAAGAAAAACGGGGTCCACCAAAACGAGATTCCTAACAACTTAACGTTTCACCTTCATTGACCTTTAGGTCCTTTGGCGCGGGTGAGTGTAATGGTGGGTATGGCCTTTGGTGCCAGACCTCGTTTTACCGATGATCTGATTGATTGCAGCCAACAAAAGAGCCAGGTATGTCGGATGTCCGAGCCTGTGACAGACAGCTGTGACGGACAGCTGTGACAGCCCGAGTGGCACCAACTGACTCGGACCAGACCGTCGCCAAAGGCTGTGAGCCGTCGCAGGTCTGCATTTGTAAGCGTCATTTTTGGCTATGTTTTGCGTGTAGGGAAAGCTTTGCAGCGATTGTATGGCGTCATTGCCTGGCTCAGAAAGAGCACCGGCATAGCTGCGGGAGTGCTTTCGATCACCTTGTGCGTTGCCTATTTATCTTCCTTGCGAACTTGCGGGCGCCGCGGGGCAGTCGTTCTGCTTAGTGTGCCACTTCAACTACATAGCAACGCACACAGGCGAGACTGTAGAGTGACATGCAGGCAAGGCAGTAGCTTGCGAGGTCTAGCACTTCCACTGCTGGCAAGCAAGCTCGCGCCAAACACTACCAACACTACCAGTTCCTTCTGCTCTGTAGGATGTGCCATTTCCTTGTGCGAGTTTGCGCGTTGGCTTGGCAGCTACGGTATGCAATGATCAGAGGTCAACAGCTCGCAGTTGCCCACTTCGCCCGCTTCGCTTTCACATCACCCACTAGGAACTGATTGCCTGGCTCTCGCTTGGGCACGGGTTGGAAATCACCATCTGCGCAGCTCCAAACAACCGCTTCAAACGGCAGGTCTACTAAGCAATTGCAGTTGTAACAGGCTGAGGCGGGCATTGTCCGAAGTCATGAAGTACAATCGCTGGGTTTTTTGGTCGAACGCTTCAACAGCAAGATCCTCGGATTTATTCATACCTTCCAAGGGAGTAAGTACATTGGCTTGACAAGCTGAAACACTTTCCACAAACAAGGAAGGCCTTCAGAATCCTTCTAAGAAATTCCTTCTGAGACCCCCGCCAGGCGGGTTCCAAGAGCCTTTGTCGGGGTAAGGCGTGCCACTGGCTTTTTCCCTGCTCGTAGCATGAGGCAGATTGATCGGCAAAGTTGCGCCACAAGATCGAGGGGTGTTCAAAAAGGCGGTCTGTTTGTATGGTTTCACATCAGCGCCATACGGAAACACAACCAACCCTTTTTAGGGGTCCCCTATTTTGAGAATCAGACAAGTATAATCTATTTTGCTGCTGGGCTTCACACCAAAACACGGGAGTACCCAAAACAGGAGAGGACCCCCATCATGACGCCAGCAAGCAGAGGCTACGGAAGGCTCGCGGCGTCGCAAAGACGCTAAGGTCGTACTCGTCGTACTCACCCAGTCATTAACCAAATGGACATACCGGCCCCCAGCGTCTCACTCCCCGGAGTTCCTGCGCTCTGCACTGAAGCCACTTTTTGGGAAGATCAGTTTAGTGGTGAACAAGGCGTTGGGTTCTTTCGGCCTGCACTGGATCGGGAAGTGAGATGCAGGATTGTTTGAGGCCCCCTGGGCCCTGCATGTCTCTATCCCGCTGTCCAAGTTCCAATTGGGGATTTGTCCATTTGGGCTTGTGAGTAGAACCTCTAACGAAGAAGGAGCAGGAGCGAGCTTTATGAGCGACGTTGGCTGCCAAGGGCCTGATTCTCGGAATCGAAGCGTGCCTAGACGGAAAAAGTTCGTTCTTGACGACCCCAAGGCTTACTTTGAACAAGTTTCTCGACTTAAGTGAGGCTAGTCCACTTAAGTGAGCAGGGTTGCAAAGCAATCCGATCCCTAAAGAGGCGGGCTTGGGCCAGCCCTGTCGGGCACTGCCCTTTTTAGTGGTTTCAAAAAGGGACACCAAGCAAAATCGGATATACGAACCCCCTCAATCAGCTGAGAGGGAATGACGATGCTGCTGTGCAGTTCTTTCTGTGATACCGCCGCGTTCTTAGGGATTTTGTTCTCACATTGCGTTCCGTAAGTTTGTCATTCCAGACGTTAATGTGAAAAGTGCGGGAACTGCAGCGTCACCATGTTCGAAAAGGCTACTGGGGACTTTCCCCCGAAAAGATGCTGGTGCACCGGATGGCTGGGAGCGGGGGGGGGGGGGGTTTTACCGAATTCATGTGGTCATTTAGATGTGCTAAATCTTCATTTCTGGGAAACAGGTTCAAGTGGTTGGCTGGGTTGATTGAGATCACTCCTATCCCACGCGTTGCGGATTTGGCCCTGATTGTAGCAACCCGGGCTGGGTCCATCGCCGAATTATCCAGAGCCCACAACCACCATGGGCCATCTTAGGAGGGGAAGGTGGTTCTACTTGGCTCAACACAAGAAAGCTTGCATAAACCTTTGCAACCTTCTTGCGTAGAGCCAAACGTGTCGGGTTTTGGGTGGTCAGATGGTGTTGGCCTTGCACAGTCCTTTGGGAAGTTGCCCCTGTAGATTAGACTACTTGCAGGGGAACCTCCTCATCAATGCCGTATCACGGGTCGGCATGAAATCGCCAGAATAAAAACATGCCTGAGACGGCTGTTTTGTGGAAGCAAGCAGAATTCCTGAATCGGACCCTTGTCAGCATTTCAGCATTTTTTCAGTGCTCGCTCGGTGCTGTCCGGAGTTGCCATAAGAGCCGTCTGAAGCAGACCTGTCCTGCTCCTTTCTTTTGATGGTTTTCTCTTGCAACATTTGGGTGCTAAATAGCCCACTGTACTTGCTAATGTATTTACTCATTAAATCTAATTCTTTATGTGTGTTTGTTCAAGTATCTACTTGCCTTTATTCAGTTATGGATTTATTTGTTGGTTTGTTATTTGTTTATTTGTTTATATCGCTTCGCCATCATCAGCTGCGCTGGTTGGTTGCCCACCCAGCCTCCCACCCACTCAGCACCCACCTACCCACCGCACCCACCCCGCCCTCCCATCCCAAGGACCTCAGGGAAGGGCCAAGATCCAAAAAGAACAGGGAGAGGACCCAAGAAGCTCGGGCTTGTGAATCCCTATTCCAGGGCTGGGAAACCTTGTTTCACAATTCCCAGCCACCCACCCAATCTAGCGTGCGTCGGCGTCCGCCGTGCCGTTGCAAGGGTTGCTGGAAAGCCCTGATGCTGGTGATGCAGGAATGCTGCAGATGCTGGTGGCAAGGACAGGGCTTTGGGGCCCAAATGTCTGGGCTGGCCTGCGTGCGGGTGATGCTGAGGAGGAGCTGTTGGTGCAACAAACCACGCTAGCGGTATACCCTGCGGAACAAAACACGTCAGCGGTATACCCTACGGGTAGGGTTAGCCCTTGCTCTTCGGGCTCGACGACACAAAGCGCCGCTGGTTTTAATTAATCAACGAGTGTATTTGTTGTTGCCTATCTTTTGCGTGATGTTTGTTTGTGTTTTTCTCCATACTGGATTTAGGCCTTTTGTTTGTAATCGCGCACTTTCTTCATTATATAGTGGCCTTGTTTGCTTTCTAGCTTTTCAGGGCCGTTGGTTGGCTTTCTGATGACCTTAAGCGGCAAACCCAAATCCTCACCCCACCCACTCTAAAGTCACCATAGGCAAATCCTAAACCCACCCTAGACCCACCCGTAACCAACCCTGGACAAACCAAACCAGCAAGAAACCTACCCTAAACACCCTAAGCCCACCCAGTCCTTCTTTGGAACTGACGTTCCTGAGGTCTTCCTGAGGTCTTGGGCAATCAAGTTATTATCAGTAGGTAACCCTTAGTTGGTGGTTTGGATTGGTAGTTTAGGGACTTGAATCCCTGGTTCTCGTAGATGGCTTTCCCTCACGCCAGCCCTCCAAATTCCAAATTGTGGCTTGAAAATGATTCCTGAAAGGATGCATTTCGGCCAACCAGCTTTTTCCCCCAGCCTTTGGGGGGTTCGCATGCAGGTGTTTTTATAGGTGGCATCCTTTGAGGGAGCTTGTTGGAGGGCGCTTCGGATTTGGCTCAATCGAATTTCAAGTTGGCAACTCCTTAGGCGGGCCATCTTTCCGCGCGGAAGTTATGCTCGCCGAAGGTTAGCCGAGCTTCGGGTCTAAATCTCGCTCGCGCTCTTCTCGGGCGGCGTCCAAGCCTTGAATTGGAGGGCAACGGTCCCGAAGTCAGCTTCTAAGGTAGCAGACTTTAGTCACTTTTGGGGTTTGGACCATTTCAGTAGTAAACATAAAGTCCCTACGGTTCTGACCGCTCCAGTTAGAGAAAAAAGGTTCCGCCTCTGCAAGGAGTTTGGGTGGACTGATGCCAGGTCCAGAGTTTGACTCGACTCTGGGCAGCTGGCTTTGACACCTCGCAAAAGGAGGGCTGCTGAAGTAGCTGCCCAGTGAGCACCAGAGAAATATCAAGAATCCCTCATCCTTCGTCAACAATATTTTTCCGGAGGGAAACCCTCAATTGAATCCCAAAGGCAGAGCAGATCCACAGGCCCTGCTATTCAGCTTGGCCGGGTTTCGGGCATGCAACTGAGCAGATCAGCATGGGGATGCCCCCCAAGAAGCAAATGAGGACCAAAGAATTTGAGCCATGGCTCAGGGTGCTAGTATCAAAGTCCCTTTGGCGGGTTCCCCACTAGTGGAATCAACCAACCCGAAATGGGCACCACTTGTTTTGCCTTTTTTTTCTTCCAGCGAGCTCGCTTGCAGGGAGAACGAGCTCATGACAACGTCCGTTGCTTGGGGATCCCTTAATTAATTCAGATTGTGGAGCTTATCTGTTAGCTTTACAGATCTGTGGTTTCTACCAAACGGGTCATCATGTGTGGTTCTACCAAACGGGTCATCATGGGCTTTGGGGACCTTGAATGGGCGCCTCGCTCGGATCGTGCGCGGGTCGATGCCTTACCGTCCTTTCAATGCTCAGAGGCCTGGACAAAGTGAATCGACGTTTGACTTTTTAGTTCCTGTGTTGGGCCTTTGCGAATCACTATACCGCCAAAGGTTAAACGTGTATTCTTCGGTACTTTGGGCCATTCAGAAACTTGGGTGGATGAAGGTTAGTATGAAACAAGTGCCAACCACAAATAGGTGCGACAGTTTTTGGAATTATGTTTGTTTGAGTAGATCCTGTTTCGTACCAAGTGTTGATTGCGATTCGTGCAGATGTTTGTCCACTTTGGTTTGCACAGTGTGGAAGTTGGCTTGAAAGGACGGAACAAGATTCCCCTCAACATTTTTTCGCGCGTTGGAAGGCCAGAGAAGAAGGCGTAGAGTTCATAGCGAGCCCTCGACACACTGAGTTTGTTGCTGCAGCGGGTATTTGTCTGCCTGTTTACAGCGAGCTCACCATGATAAATGTCCTTGACTTGGGGATCCCTTAATGCAGCTTTTGGAATTATAGTAGGATTTGCCGCTTTATGCGTATAGTCTCAAAGGACAGATATATAGTAGAATTTGCAGCTATGTGAAATGGACGTGGGTCAACGCCAATGGTACCATTTTGGGGTATGTGCACCACCCTTTTAGTCTATTTTAATGGGGATTGAGATGTTGACTGGGGGCTAACCCATGCGGGGGTTTGATCAGGGGGGTTGCCATTGGCATGGGCTGTTTTGCATGCGGCCGTTGTGCAGGCGTGGTCTAAGGCTTAGCCCTGAAAAGTGCCGCGGGTCTCAAATCCGGTCAAGCAGGCAGCAAGTCGCTTGGGCTCAAAATGGCGCGACACCGACTGTTGGACCCGCAGGGATTCGAAGGAGAATGTGTTTTGCCCAAAGAAAAGCTTCGAGAAGGACACACTTAAACATCACCCCCGGTCAAATGGGAACGATGACACAAGTAAAGTTTTAAAGGGAAGCCCCCGCTGAATTGCTCAAGTACAGGGAGCCTTGCCCTGACCTCTGGCTATCTAGTACATGGGTTAAGGTAGGGCCCTGGCTGTTTGAACTTTTGTCCTCCCATATTAGTGAAGGTCCCCGTAAGAACGAATATAAATAGTATTCCAGCTCCAAAAACATCCAGGTCCAGGAATGCTAAATCAAAAATTGGCCAATCTAAACCAATATTACCATTAAACAAGACTAGCTTGCGATTTTCCCTCGTGACCCCAACTCGAGCCGTATCCAGCCGTATTAGGGGCCCCCAATCCTTTCTTTTCAGAAGCCCCAAAACAACAGAACTCGAAACTAACTGAAACGTGCACCTGGCAACATGCCTGCCTGCATGCCTGAAACATACATTTGCAACCTGCCTGCTTACATAATTGCTCGACCCCGTGGAAACAGAAAACAACCAGGAGTCTGAGCCATTTAAACCCATTGCGAAACTACTGCATTCTGTGCTACAACTCCAACCACTCCTTGCCGCAAACAGGGGCCTCTTCTGTTTTTGGCCGGGGGGGGGGGGCGACCATGTTTGTTGTTGGGTCCAGTTACAAGTGGGAAGCAACCTTCTGGGGCATTGGCGTGGAACTCAGTTGCCCCTTAGGGACCCACAATACAATGTGATCAACTCTGGAGGTCCACAACCAAAGATGGACCGATATGGGAAGCCCAAAAGGTCAACTGTCGGCTTTACTGAGCTTGACTTGGCCTCCTTAAGGAGAGTTGCAAAACACCCCTGTGCCCAAACCCGCGCTGACTTGTGGTACCATCTGTTGGTGTGAGACGTGCTTCATGCTCAGTATGACAAAATGGTTTCCGTCAACGTGATGGAGCAGTCATAGGGATTGGAATCCACAGATTTGGTTATTTTCTACTGGCATGTACTCTTCAGGACGTTAACGTGCGGCCCCAAAGCCATCATGTGAGGGAAGCTCCTGCAGAGGGGAAGCTGCTGCAGAGGAACGGTATTCAGGATCCACTTGAAGACCCAAAGGCCAGCGTTTGGCGTCGTTTCGGACTTTTGAAGCCCCAGGCTGCCTGCCCAATGCGAAACGTCCTTGTCACCCGTCTTTAGGGAACTTTCTTCCGGTGATGCCTTACAACTCGATGCGCAAGCGGTGTTTTGTTTGCTTCCCCTGAAGCAAGGCTTCATAAGCTCCTGCTCTCCTGGGATGCCTACAATGTCCCTCGTCGGCATGTGCGTGTCAGAAGACATGTTCTGAGTTCCCAAATGTGTGGACTTTCTGAGGTGCTGGTGAAATCTGGTTTTCCGCATGCAATTTGGGGAGGGATGTGGTCTGCAGGACCTTGTGTTTGGGGAAGCTGGTTTGGGTACGACTTGGTGTTACAAGAAAGAGTTTAGACTTTGGGCCTATCCACTCCACAAGGGAGTTTTGGTGAAACAAGGCACCACCTCAAGCATGCGCAGCGCATGGACAGTATCATGTTACAAGCTTCAGGACCGCTCTTGAAAAACCAAGGCGCTGGCATGGGGCACCCATGAAGTCAGCTGTAGGCTTCGTCCCGTTTCTCTCAACATGGCGGGGGCCCAGGGCCCAAGGGCCCAAGGGCCGGTAGCGTTGAGCGCCTTTGAGTTTGCAAACCCCTCCAACGACCACCCCGCCGAAGCTTCATTGGGGAAACACAAGGCCGACCATGGAACACAAGGCCTGGAAAGTTTGCGTGGGTTGTAGAGTAGCTGGTGGCCGGGTCCCGGCACCAATGTCAGGTGTTCCCAATGAGGTCAATCATCCTCTGTCGCCTTTTGTGGCCAAAGGCGAGCGTGCCGGTCTTCGTGTACTTCTACGGGGGCGACGCACATCCGCCGCTCGATGCGTGCAAGATCTTTCTGTTCAGAGGTTGATGGGGTTGCTTGCTTCGATTCGGTGTCTACAAATACATATGAGGGCCGGTGGCCTCAAAGGTAGTATAAATACCCGGTTAATCAGGGCTCCTTAAAAGATACGTTTTGCAACCATTTGAAACATGTTTTTTTTTCCACCAAAATAAATGGACACCACCATTTCAAGGCAATGTTCAGGTGTATAATGTAGGATCCCTGTTGATCCGGGTATTTAAACCTGCGGGCCGGGCCCGCGGCTCGGTCGGAGATAGTCTAAAACAACTGTTTAAGTGTCCGTATGTTTATTTAGAAACGCAAGTTGGAGGAGTTCCCACTGTCTGGGCTCCAACTGTGGGGGCTACAACAAACAGTTGGAGTTCTGAATGTGAGGGTTCCAACTGTTTGGGCTCCTGAGCTACAACAAACAGTTGGAGTCCACTGTGGAGGTTCCAACTGTATGGAGGGCTCCAACATGCAACACACAGCTGGAGTTTGCACTGTGAGTGTTTGGGCGCCAACTGCGGGTGTTTAAGCTCCAACTGTTTTGGCTCCAACAGTGGGGGCTACAACAAACAGTTGGAGTTCTGAATGTGGAGGTTCCAACTGTCCGGGGTTCCAACTGTTTGGGCTCCAAAAGTTTCAACGGCTGGTTCGCACTGTTTGGGCTTCAACTGTTTGGGCTCCAGCGGCTGGGGTTCCACTTGTTTGGGCTCCAACTGTTTGTGCTCCAACTGCTTTCAATCTTGCAATTTGCACCTGTTTTAATATACTGGTCCGGTTGGGCCGGGCGCTTGCCAGTCAGACCTAGTATAAAACACAAGTTTAACTTCCGCTTGTTTATTTGCCGGGCAGGCTCAGCGTATCTGCTCCGGACCTAGTGTAAAACATCAGTTCACCTATTTAATCAACTGTCCGGGCATAAAGTTGCAGACGCCATAGCAAACATGTGTATATATATATATATATATTTATACAATTCTTCATATCCCAGAGAATCCATGTAGGCAAATATGGCATACATTGAAATGTAGCCATTTTTTGGGTACATTGGTACGTAGCCAAAAAATGACGACATTGTCGGAATTTGTCGGAGCTCCCGTCGGACAGTCAAAATATAACCCAAGAATGGCATCGTTTGGAAAAGCCCCCGTCGGACAGTCAAAATCCCGTCCAGAAATGACCACGTTTGTCAGCCCCAATCACAATCGCACGAGGTCAAATAATCTTTCTTACCAGCCTGCACACTTAGCCGCAAACATACCGCACAGAGCCCCCTTTGCTACAGTGTATTTCGTTTGAGCAGTATTCGTCGCAGTGTTGACATAACCACTTCAAAGTATGGATGTTTGGGGAGCAATGGGTAAAACATCAAACATGGTTTTGGTTGCGTGTTACCTGCAGTAGCAACCAGTGACTTGCAGGGAGCCCATTCTTTTTGAACGAGCATGGATACTGTCAACATACTCTGCGCTTGCAATTCGCGCTGGTGAAATGCAGACTTCGTGCATGTGCACAGACGAGGAGACCATGCAAAATACGTACGGGTTATACGCTTGTATTACGATACGCGCCACTTTCTGCACACTTATTGACAGCCGCTGCAATATACTCCAATTGTCAACCTCGCAATGCAAATCATTGGCATGACGGCGTTTGCCGCTAAAAGTCGGGACTTGTTACCAGAAGCCCTCACTCCCAACCAGAAAGGACAGTTATCATCTAGGTAATCTTGCTACGATCCTGATACTTGTGCGGAAGGATGTAAAATACTTGATGTAGTAACTTTACCCATACCACCGTTTTGCTTGTCCTCTATCAGGAAGCAAGGTAAAATCCCTTATTTTACCCAACAGCTACCAGCGGGGCGCAATTTTTACAACTACTTCAAACTTGGGATTGCGACAGCTGAGTTTGGGCATGATTTTGGTTGCGCGTAGGCATTGTGTTTGGGACTTAGAAATGCTGGCTCCTTACTGGCTGCGAGATGAGGAGTCCAAAGCAATATATTGGCCACCCAGGCTCCTGCATCTATCCAGCACTCAAACCTGCGATTATCCAGGAAGAAGGCTTCTTATGCGAAAAGGGTGTTAAAAAGTAATTTGCAAAAAAAACACGGCTCAAATTGGTCAGGCAGATGAAGCAATAACATATTTGTGTACAATGCATACAAATAGAGATTGTTTTTGTCTCGATGTACTGCGTAATGACACAAAGTGTTTGTGTGCCTCGTTTCAGGTCATTGTCATTATCCCAAGATTCAAAATGTTCGAACCATTATCTCTTACCCCACCCAGATTGGAGGATATACATGCCACGACAAAGAGTCACTGTAGGCAATATGTGCCATGCAAGATTCGTTCTCCGACCGGGCTTGGCATGCGATTGCTTGGCGCTACTGATTTTTTAGTGAACCCGGATTTGCCAGGTAGATTTCCTAACTCCTAATTCTGAGCAAGGGTTCAAGTTTTACCATACAACACCATCATCAGTCTTTTTCAGAGCTCCAAACTGGCCACTCAAGTTTTACACTCTCTTTCATAAGCAGGCTGCCCACGACAAAGTCACAGCACGTGCATTAGGGAATTCCGACTGCAGCTCAGCAAAGTATTCCTCACATTCTCTCACACCTGAAAACGGCGGGTCCTGGCTAAACTGTGCCCGCGCCACATTTTCCACAAGCCCCAAACAGCCTGCGCATCACTGACTGCAGCAAATGGCCCAACAACTCTGGGAGTGATTCCGCGTGATTTTGCGTGATTTGCTGTCGGAACGTAGTCATATTTTTGCTTACGATTTATTGCCGGATAGTGCGTGTACTGCTGCCAATGTTCAGCAAAAAACTGTGATGTTACGTGATTTCTCCTCGGTGTTGCGTTTTTAGCTTATGCTGGAAGGACATGCATGTCAGGGATTTGGCGTGTGACTTGGCAGGCTGGCCCAAAAAGAGAAGCGTTCGTCAGATCAATAGAGTACCATAGCCCTGGCGCTAATGCTAACCTATACCCCATGAGGGCAAACCAAAGAGCTTAAAATGTTCGGAGATAAATTGGCAGGGACATACTTAGAAAGGAGAGCACAATTAAAAAAAGAAGAAGTTGGCACCACATGTTAGCCGGGCAACGCACATAGACAACTACAAAAAACAACTTCTGGGGGCATTCCGAAACAACAAAATACGACTATCACACTCTGTGATTTGTTCTGAAGACGCGTGTCCTTTATAGTTGGGCTTCATCGGTCAATCGAGCTCTTGCAAAGCAACATATGGAGCGTCATATCCGTCCAGTCCAGTCTCAATCATTTTCCTCAAGGCCACTTGAGCCCTTCCCAGCACATTTTGACATTCCTGTTTGATACGCGAAAGCAAGCTGATAATTCTTTGAAGCTGCGAGTTGTTGAATTGCGACTCATCGATGGGAGAAAGGTCTGCGACAGTTCGTAGAGGCTTCGTTAGAGCCCAAACCAGTACGATTTCGAGTGCTTCAGTTATGCTTGGGAACTGCTAACGTGGCTTCAAAGGGAGTTTCGTCGAAACAGATGAAACACCTGCTTCAAACTTCAACACAACAAGGGCGCTTTAAGTTGGGCTTGCGCTCTGGACGGGGTTGTGGCAGCGTGGCACTGCTCTGTGGAAAATCAACCCTATACGTCGGTGATGATTGGTTCGCGAGCAACTTGTCATGACGACCCATCGCCCCTGTGCAAGCGCGCTTTTCTGTAAGCGTACTTAAATAAACGATTCGGGGAGTTGCCTCGGGACAGCAAAGGTCGCAACTAACAAACAAACAGGAAATAGCGCATTTCAGATATACGCAGGTACGGTGTCGAATTAGTGCCCGTGTAGACAGCAACGATGCAGCGTCATTTGCTGAAGTCTTCTGTTCGGGGTAGCAACCCCCATCAGTGCAGTGTGTGTCGACTTTGTTGGACTGACGCATCTCCTGTTGCGAAGTGTTTTGCAAGGAGTTGTTTCCTCCAAGCGTAGCTCTTATGCGTAATGCTTTGGCTTTTTGATAGGTTTTGGCCAACCCGTGGGGTGCCTTGGTGTCACCCTGCGCTGGAAATTTAATGTTGTGACTAAAGAGTCTGAACTATCGAACACGTGCTTCTTGACCGCAATGATTGGTCAAGCAAGCCAGCTGACAGGTAAGCAACATTTGCCGGCAATGATAGCCGAAGTTGGCTAGAGTCATTTCTGTGCCCTTTAGGTTCGTTGCCAGGAATCTGCATGTTTGTTAGTTTTCAATGCGTCACTCCGAGACTGCCTTTCTCTTTTGCTGCCCTGTGAGTTTGATGTTGTTGCCCCAACGGACGTAAAAGAGTGCTTGGAAGGCGTCGTCGAACGGAGTTGTCGAAATGGTTGTCGGAAAGTTTGTCGAAACCCTTGTCGGATCTTGTCGGTTTGAATGTCCCCCAAAATTGGCTACATTCAGGTTTATCGGGGCAATGTAGTTGAAAAACGCTGGCGTCGGCCAATGTAGGCGCTATTTGCATACATTGGATTGTCAGGGATATATATATATATATATCATATAATCCGGGCACGTGAATGGCAGGGTTTGAGGGCACCGTGTTCAGCTTAGCATTAAGGACAGCCACATGAACGCCAAAATGTTTGAGGTGCCCCCGATTTTGGCTCATACCCAGGCCGCCACCGTGGGTCGCCGGCGGGTTCCAATCCCGAGCGTTCTGCCTGGTGAAGTAAAGGGCCGGGGTCCGGGAGGATACATCAGGCCAGTTGAAGAATCGTCGAATTTAGACGATCCGAAGCCAAAAGGATGAAGGAAGGAAGTGAAGGAACCCTGATAGGGAGATATATACATATAGACATATATACATGTAAGGCCTCAACGGACGGAGGGGTACTTGCCGTGAGGCCATACTACCCCCACCGTGTGGCGAACTGGGAGCGGGGCTACACGGAGGACGAGTCACCGATCCCGGGATGAACCAATCTCGCCATGATGCAGGTTCTGAAATATTAGAGATCCATTTTTTGGTCAGGTTGGTAAACAAAAAACCAATGCAAGTGTCTTTCAACTCGCAGAGTACCGCTGTAAACGGGCAGTAGGCATTGTATGTATATACAACCGATGTATCTATTATTTATACTCATACATGTATATATATATATACACTTCACCACGACAAGATCGTGAATCCTGGGTGCCGACTCAACAACAACCAACTGATGCATACAAATAAGGGGCACCAACCTGTAGATGTTTCCTTATTTATTTGGAAGCATGTTTCCTTTTTCCTTGGTACTTCTGTTCCGCTCATGGAGATTCTCGATGGGAGCCGCCATTCGCATCAAGTTTAGATTGCACTTCGTTGAGCCCGAACGAATTTTGTCAAGTCGATCAAGTTATGACCTAGTTCCGCGCCACGCCAGAGATGCATGGCCTTTTTTTTTTCCTCACGGGTCACTGGGCAGGCAGGTGGGTCAGGACTGATCAAGAGAAGTACCGAACATGTCCTCACTCCAGACGTGTGGTGCCCTTGAGACATATGGGTGTGTCGTGTTTGAGGGTATCTCTTCTTTCTTTTTTTTGGGCTGGGGTTAAAAGGACACCGAAGGGAAACCACCATTTTAGGGGGTTTTGGTTTCTTTGGTGGCTTTAAGGGAAACCAAGCGGAAACCGGGGGTTCCTAAAAAACATATTTATTGGCTTCTTACCCATTTGCTTGGGTGAAGTTCAGCTTAGTACTCCGGCCCTTCAAATCCAGGAATCCAAAAGAACCGCTAGTGAGTTGATTGGCCCCTCCGTCTTCTGCTGCTCTTTGCCTGAAATGGGCCATCAGCAAAGCAATTTCAGCACCAAAAGCGTCGCGACAAGGTCCATAGGCTGTGGGTCAAAAATAGGTACCCAAAATGGAACCCTGGTAAATGGAAACATGGACTAAAATCTGCGGTTTTGCGGTGGACAAATAATCTACCATGAAACTGCTGGGGAACATGACTTCCGTTGAATCCCGACAAAAGGGAGAAGTTGATTGGTGGCGTTCTCCAGAATGTGAAGCTGACATTCTTCTGGGCTGTTCAAAAAAATGGAGGTTGCCAAGCCTAATCCATAATCCCTATAGGCACGCCACCACAAGGGGACCTGGGTAACCCAAGGTAACCAACACTCATTGGGCACGTGTCAGAA
>CAUJNA010003550.1:1053497-1090997 GCA_963377175.1 Effrenium voratum | reverse complement strand
GCTCTCCGTGAGTCGACTCGGCTTCGAAGTCGTGGGTCTCAGGGCGAAGAATGCCTTTGGAGTCCGAAAATTTGGGGCTGATTGGGATCACGGAACGACCTTTTCCTCAATTCACGGAGTTCCTCTGCCCCAAACCTATCAGGCTGGCTCGTCTTGCCACTGTGCAGATGGAAAGGGGTGAATGCTGCTCCGACCTTACAGAAGAGGGCTAGCCAGCGGCCCAAGTCAGATTCTATGGCAACGTGCAGGGACTGTCCAATGCGGAGCCTTGGCAATGAACCCTACCTCCACCCAATTTGCATAACACTGCACAGGGCCTGAGTTTTGTTCAGTGTTGCACGCTTTCTCCCTTTCTCGTTCAATCACGGTCCAGGACCTTGGCTGCCAACCACACAGAAGGGACAAACAAACCACCCTCCCCGAAAAAATAGCCACCAGGTACCCCACAAGCCCTGGAAAACCCGATCCAAAGATGTCAACACGGGTCTTCAAGAAAGTTTTGTTTTTTTAAAGCTCTAGCTAGGGGCAGCTTTGAATTTCCTATGAGGGATACTCGACCTTGATTGTTGTCCCATTTGCTCGCCCAGAGTTCCTGGACATGCTGGATTGTTTGGGAAGATCAAGTTATGAAGAACTGGTGTTGTCATGTTTTTGGCCACTCTCAGGAAGTTTCCCCCTCCCACCAATAAACATGGAACCTGACATGGAGAGTCCCTTTAAAAGGAAAATGGTCCAATGCAGGACGCCCCTTGTCAGGTTCCATGTTATTTGGTGGGAGGGTAGTGGGAGTAAGGGAGTTCAATGTATTGGTGACCTCCGAACACGTGGCAACGTCAAATGGCCTCGGAAAACCGCTCGCTGGTTGCAAGTCACCGCGTGGAAGAGAGGGAAACAAATCTGTGGGCGAATAAGCTGGGTAAAACGAGCAAACACACCCAAAACGAGAGAGAGAGAGAGACAGAAAGAGGGAGAGGGAGAGAGAGAGAGAGAGAGAGAGAGAGAGAAAGAGAGAGAAAGAGAGAGAGAGAGAGACACAGAGAGAGAGAGAGAGAGATAGAGAGCGAGCGAGCGAGAGAGGGAGAGGAAGAAGGAGAGGGGGAGAGAGATGTCCTTTACTTGGGGGATCCTGGTTTTCAGCAAGGATATCAGGTAACCTTTAGTTGGAGGCTTCGATTGGTTTGGATTTGGGTTTGGATCCCTGATTCCTGCACAGGGCCCTTTTTGGGAAGGCCATTTTAGTGCTAAACTAAAAGTCTCGACACTTTTTTAGTCAAGTCATTCAGGAAGTGAGAAGGCACCAACACAAGCCTGCCAAATAGAAGGAAGCGGATTCTCGTCAAGAACCATGACCGCCTCGCTCAGGAGCAGCTGACCGGCAGCGATCCGCCCCCCCATGGGAGCCTCGGAAAGGTTCTGATGGCTCGGCGTTTGGTTATGGTCCTGATGCCTTTGTTAGACCAAGAGTTGCAAGGGTCCCTCAATTTCCACACTTTTGTCTGGACCAAAAGTAGTTGCAATCTCTCAATTTCCACACTTGTTTCTGGACCAAAAGTAGTTGCAATCTCTCAATTTCCACTACTTTTTCTGGACCAAAAGTAGTTGCAATCTCTCAATTTCCCGAACTTTTTCTGGACCAAAAGTAGTTGCAATCTCTCAATTTCCCCTACTTTTTCTGGACCAACAGTAGTTGCAATCTCTCAATTTCCCTCACTTTTTCTGGACCAACAGTAGGTTCAATCCCTCAATTTCCCAACTTTTTCTGGACCAAAAGTAGTTGCAATCCCTCAATTGTTCACTTTTTCTGGACCAGAAGTAATTGCAATCCCTCAATTTTCTGGACCAACAGTAGTTGCAATCCCTCAATTTCTCCACTTTTTCTGGACCAATAGTAGTTGCAATCCCTCAATTTCCCCACTAGCTTCAGACTTGATGAGCACCCCTGGGAAGACTGCTTCAAAGGGTGTCCACAAAGTTTGAATTGTTGCACCCCCGCCAAAGAACGTGAAGGAGACAGGAAGATAACACGGGACGTGTTTTTTGTTTGTTTTTTTGCCAGGAATTTAGTATCCAGCGACGTGACCCGCACGATGCTGGCGCTGGAAGCCCGTGCTTTTGCAAGCCAGGCACGGGATCAACGACGAGTATGACGGTAGATTGCTTCCTTTGCATGGTTGGCCTTTTTCACTGTGGGGCAAATAGGCAGCCCCCCTGGTAGTGTAGAAACCCTTGTCGAGGGAGGCTGTTCATTTCAGTGGAAAAGGCGAACCCTGTTCCTTTCTTCTTGGTGCGATAGGTAGGGAATGATCTTTCGTAATGAACTGGAAGACACCAGAGGGCATGGAATTTATAGGTTCCCTGCTGAGAACCCGCAGGTATTTTGTTTGCCGGGGTTCGTGTCCCTTGAAAATCCACTTACCAAACGGGCCACTGGGCATGCGAAGAAAGACCTACCACTCGCCCAGCACTTCCGGGTTCGTTGGAGCTCCGTTCAAGTCAGACCCCCTAGCCAAAAATGGGTGGTGTCCTTTACTTTCCATTCAAAAACAACCCACTACCATTGAATATATTGTCAAATGAGTAATATTTATTTGTAAATGAATGCTCAAATAATAATGACTGTTGCTCGTTTATTAGATATATGATGGAGTATTGCATTTGTCCTTGTAATATTAATACCTACTTCATCATTGCTTCTCAGGGTTGCCCTGTGATACAAGGGAATCTCCGCCTTTCTGTGTGGGGTTGGTCTTCGGGAAGCCCTTGTTGTATCACAGCAGGTTCCATTTTCAACCACATCCCTCTTACTTCATGTTTCATTCAAATCGGCTGAGGTTTCCCAGCCCCAAAAAATATGTAATTTCCCGCTCCCTCCATACAAATGTGTGGTTTTCTTTGGTTTCCCTTAAACAATGCCCCAACTCACTCTCTGAGTTCCTGAACTTCAAACTTTTAATACTCTTTTGCTAAACAAACCAGTTCTCCTGGACGCTGTTTGTTCGCCAGTCTCACCCAAACGGACCTTTTGGCCAGTCAAGGGAAGCCAGGCCCCGGGTGGCACCCGAGCGCCCCGGCGCGCCTCGCCGCGAGGTGCGGCGTCCTGCGCGGCGCTTGGTGCGGCCGGCGGACGTCTACGCCACGGTGGCGCAGCTCTGCAGTCTGCGGCTGCAAGGCGCGGGACGAAAGCGGAAGCGGAAGCCACGCAAAAAGCCGGTTGGAAGGACGGATGGGGAAACGGTAGGTTTCGCGTTTTGGTTTTGGGTGCGGCTAGCTTCTGTTCATTTTGGGTCTTGGATCAAGCGTTGTTGCTTTTTCTTTTTTGTTGTTGCTAAAGCTTTAGTAAGGGGCTGCAAAAGAAGCAACTGAGTTGTTTGCCGCCAAGGGTTGTGAAGGACATGGGGAACGTCGGAGTCCGAATTGTTTTATGACTTGAAAAGCTTCCGAACAGGATGTCCTTCCTTACAGCGTCCGAGGGTTTGACTTGGCCTTAGCTGATTGATGAAGTTGAGTGTGTTTTGACAGATGCCCCCAAGCTTTCCCATGACAAATGAAAGTCAGCGGAAAGCTATCGGGTTGGGTTCCGCAGGTTTCCGGGTTGCGTTCCGGCTCTCTTCCGGTGCTGGGGATTCACGTCTCCATTTTCCGGAACTTGGACGCTTCTCGATTTGCTGTGAGGGGGGAAGTGGAGATGGGAACGATCCTGACTGGTTGGAACAAGTGCCCTTTTCCGACAGTGTTGGGAGTGCTGGGACACTCCACCCCGGTTCCGTGCACCCACTGCGTCTCCCCTTGACATTTTGATTTCCCTTGTTTGGATCCGTTTGGTCCATTTTGATCATGGGCCCAAAAACAGGGTCAATCTGTTACTTTCTCTGGGCAACTGAGGAAAAGGGGGCTTCCGTTTCCCTTCCACCCCGCCGGTATCTTTCCGGAGCCCCCGAGAAGCCCCTTGATTGAGCCTTGAGAAACACAGGGACAGGCTGAGATGAGTACCCTGCCACCAATTAACATGGTTCTGGAAGACCATTTTCCTTTCAACAGGACCCCCTGTCAGGTTCCACGTTGATTGGTGGGAGGGCAACGCCACCTGAGACCCGACTTAGTTTGGCCTTTGCAAGCCCATTTGCCACGTTTGAGACCATTCGTGCGTGAGTGCCCGCCCAAGTCCCCTTGGCAAAACCACCTCCAAACACATCATGCTTGGGTGTTTGCGAAAAACAGAGAGTGCATGGTGGCTGAAAATACCCAGAGAGTTTGAAGGGAAACCAACGGTTTTGGGTTTGAGTCCTGTTTGAGGCAGCCTTTCTGGGTGCTAGATAGGTTGTGTACGTTAAATGTTTGCACAAGGCAACATATATATATATATATGTATGTATGTATATATATATATGTCACTTACAAATATATATATATATATATATATGAATAGAACAAATCCCACTATTTGACACCCGGCTTTTAAGATTGCGAGGCTTAGCTTACCTGTTTGTTGACGCGCACCTGTTGGTTTTCTTTCATGTTGCCTAACCAGCAACTCGGGGTACCCATTTGTTATTCAGCCTGGTTTGAGGCTTTGATCCGTTTGAAGCCACGGGAAGGTCCCCCCCAACGCCAGAACCACCGAGCCATTAGGGACAGGGGTTGACTGAGGCAGTGGATCCGCTTGGCCAAGTTTTGCCAGGCGACCTCTTCGTGGGGAAGAGCCTCCTGGGGGAGGAAGGCCACGAAGCGATCAACTCCTTCTCCTTCTACCGGCCAGGACCTGCGGCTTGTACACCTTTTAGTGGCATGCAGTGGCTATGTCGTTGTGCTTCCAATGAAATCGCTGCGTGGTTCGGTCAGAGTGGAAACCTTCTAGCCACGGTCATTTTGACATGTCCGTTTTGTTGTCTCGCCTGGCCACTGCAGGACTGAACAGTTTTCAGCCAAAAGTGAAATGGATCTCCAAAACGGGCTAGGCCCCCTCCTCACAGTGCATGCGGCGACCTGGAGAAGTGCCAGGGAGCTCTTTTCATACATGGCACTCTTCTTAAGCCCTTCATTTTGATCGAGGGCGTCCAGACCAACCGCACCTTTTGGGGGGTATCCGCCAACCAGTTAACCTTTCGGCTGGGCAACGGACTCCTTTTTCACGGGACCCGTTTCAACTCGTGCTTCGGTGTTGTAAAGGGAAGCCCAAGGGGGACCGCTCATGTTGAGCTTTTAGTCTACCTCTGCAGTCTCCATAGCCTACTCTTCATTTTGCGGTAAAACATATGTTGAGCCCGAATTTCAACCATCCGTTTTTCAGCAGCCGCCATTTCTGTGGGCGTGAGTTGAAACCTGACGCCCCGGCCGCTGGGATCGAAGTCGATACCGCAGGAGACCTCGCGGCGGTGCACTTCCAGTCGGCGGATCTCATCTGCAGCGCCGAGTTCCGGAGGCCGAGTTCCGGGTGGGCGCTGCACCAGGCGGGGCGGCGGGCTGGAAAGATGGGGGGAGGTGGGAGGTGAGGGGGGTGGGGTGGGGTGGCAGGGGGAGGGGAGGTGGGGGGGCGGGGGGGGGGTGGGGTGGAAGGGGGGGGAGGGGGGTAGCGGCGGGGCTTGAGAGTGATGTGTTGCATTTGGGGCATTGACTTCATGGCCGAAATGGGCTTTGCACGCTGTGTGGCAGGATTGAATTCGTTGCATGTCGTGGCAGCGTCCGTCAGGACTATGCTGAGAGAAAACAAGGTGCAATATGGCACAGAACTACAGGGTCCTTTTTAGGTTGCTTTGGTTAAAAGTAGCTGGGTTCCACCGAACATTTTTTTCTACCAGGGCCATGTCGTTTCCCAAAGGCCTATAAACAGACGCAGAAAATACGGCCATGGAGATTCAGGCCGCCCATATTTCATAAATCGGTATCTTTGGGCCGATTTTTCATGACCGAAGCTAAGGTCTCCGGGTGGGTGGGTTGCGTCAGGTCCACAGTTCGATGGGGTGAATGGACTCCCAAAGCAGGATGGAAACGAGAAACCTGGTCGAACCACCTGGGTTCGAAGCCAATGCTCGGAAGAAAAAAAAGAAAAACAACTAGAATTCCACAGAGGAGTTTCGCTTTTCAACCTGTATGAGCTCATATAAAAGCAGTACAACACCCGCATTGTCCGTATGTGTTGCGAACACCCGGTTTGTCCTTTGGAATCACCCGGTGATGTTTCAGAACTGATTTGTGGTAGGAACTTGGAGTAGCTGGATGGGGATGGGCCATTGGTAGGTACTACGTGCCCCGCAAAAAAGGGGCAACTGAGATACAGTAGCATACAGTAGTTGGGTTGGCGAGGCAACTTTCTCTTGTCCTTGCCGTGAAACCAGCTATTTTGACCTCATATGCGTGCATTGGGCCCGGTTTGGTCGGGCTGAATTAGTTCGTGGACGTCTAGTTTGCTCGGAGGGCACTCTGAACTGTAAAGGCATGGTGGTGTGTGGCACCCATTCGGCCAGCATCCGATTACAGCCTCGCGCAAATAATCTGCTTTCGGGTCAGAACCTCCCACAGGACAAAAAGACAATCTTCTGTCTTTTCGGCGGTTC
Organism: Effrenium voratum; assembly: GCA_963377175.1. Taxonomy (NCBI): domain Eukaryota; class Dinophyceae; order Suessiales; family Symbiodiniaceae; genus Effrenium; species Effrenium voratum. Next base: position 1,084,446 of record CAUJNA010003550.1, on the reverse strand, counting down.
TCATTCTGCCCTTAGACTTGCTTTGAAGCTATGTCAGGGTTGCTCCGTGTTCTGAAAGTCGTTTGGTCTTTCATACAGGTTGAGCTTTTTACATCTTTTTGGCTGGTTGAGTGATTGCACGTCCGAATTTAACCCACTCAAAGTTCGAGTTTCACTGTTCGCGAAAGATCCAAAAACAGACAGCGCAGGTGGACGCCTCGGCTGTGGGCTTCGGGCACGGAAAGGCTTTGGCCTCGCAGGCCCTGCCGGAGGACCTGCCTTTGACCCACCAATCAGCATCCAAGGGTCGGCCATTTCTGCCTGACGCGCCCTTTGTGTGAGCCATTTTGGCAGAGCAATTGACAACCCTTGGAGGGTGCTGGAACAAGTTTGTTTTTGTTATAAACATGGACTTGAAAACCAAACAAACATGGGGACCCACAAAAATGGTGATAAGTGGTGGTTTGACAAGGGTGTCCCTTGCAAAACTAGAGACAGAGAGGGGTTCCCTCGAAAACGACGCCGGCGGAAACTAACTTAAGAGCGGGCCCGAAAGATAACGTTTCCGGGAGGAAAGGGGAAATCTGGGGCTCCTGGGCACAACCACATGGCCAGTTTTCCAAAGGCACCGGTCCAAAGTTTTTCAGAGAGTTGGCCCGGGCACCATTCAGGAAGGAAGGGTGTGAGGCCCCGGACTTTGCCAAGCGGGCTTTGGGAAAAGGGGCCGTTCGGGTTGCGGGCGAAGTTGAAGTCATATTTTGCCGCACTGCCATAGTCACGATCCCACCTGCCCAGCCGGTTGCTTCCTTTTTTCAACTTTATTTGGAAGGGTTCCCCTTCAAAGTCAACACCACAAAAGGATGCCATTCTTTTCCCATGGCCACTGGGCATTTGAGTGATTATGCGGATTATAGTGGCAAACTATTAGCTGAATTTTCCTCCCCCCTCCCCGCAACTTGTTCTCCGCATCGAGCGACCTGGGGAGGTTTACTACTCAGGGGTCAAGTGTCAATGATTTGGCCTGGGAGCTTCCATGGAACCGCCGGCTGGGTGGGTACCCTGCAGGTTATTTGGTGCACTGGATTTACCCGACCAACCGCGCCCCCGCTTTTCCCAGGCGCGCATCGAGTGCGAGCGCGAGGCCTTGCCTTGGCTGCGCAAGGCGCTGCGACAGAGGCAGCAGATCAAGGAACTCCTCACAGCAGCTTGGCGGGGGAAGCCCCAGGCCTGTGGCAGTTCTTTTTCCTCTTTTTTTTCTCAGTTTTGTGCGTCGTTGTTTTCTTCTTGCAAGGTCCACCGGCAAAGGAAAGGTCCAGGTGTGTTCTTGTTGGGCTCCCCTTCGAAGCCAACCTGCCAAAACAAAGTGCGCTTGTTTGTGCTCCAACGCAGGTTTGGGCTTCTCCCCTGCAAATATTCGTGTGTGTGTGTGTTTTGCCGAGGAAACGTTTGGCTGGCTGGAGGTGAAGCCAGGCGGAGCATTTAGCGACCCAACTACCCAAAGACCATCCCAACCTTTCTTTGCCCCTATGGTCCTCCTCTGCCAGCGAAATCTCCCGCCTGAAGCCACCAACCCCAAGGGGAAATTGAATGAACAGATTGACCCAAAGAGGGCACCTATAGATTACTGCCAGGAGGCTTCACTCTCTGTTTTTTGGTCTTTTGTCTTCTTCGTTTGGGTTCTCCATCTCCAAACTCGCAGGTTTTTCTCTGATCGCAGACCTAAGGAGTCCAACGTGCACGCGGCATGGCTGATGGCATCGATGAAGTTGGCTGCAGCGAAAGCTGCGCGGCAAGCGAGGGCTCACCGCTGGCTGGGGCCAAGATTGTTAAGCCATATTATGGGTGTGTCGCTTTTTGAGGGCACCCCGCTCCCCTCAAAAAAGAACACACCCTAGAGTGTCCAAACCATAGTGGTTTAAACATGTTTCAACAAACCCTTTCCATGAGTCCTAACATCTCAAAAGCAGCCCGCTCTCCCCGAGTTGCGTTTCGGACTCCCGGACCTTGACTTGTGACATATCCTGGCCAATAATTAACGAAGCATATCCCAGCTCATGTCGGGGGGTCCATGTAGTTGGTTATCCTGTGGTTCTCAAGCTTCTGTGGCAAGGGTTGTTTCTTTAATGAATGTTTTCAGAGGGCAAGCAGCTGCAATTGCGAGGAATGGTTTGTCTCAATCTGGTGGGCCCTGAAAAGCAGTTGGGAGTTTGATTGGCTTTCTCTTTGAACCAACCAAACCAGGATCTTGACAAAAGGCGAGCCAACGTGCAGTACATACAATTATACATGTATACATACGTATACTCACGTAGTAAGAGTAAGGGCAAGCTCACCTACTCGGATAAACCAAGCTCACATATGATGAAGACTAGTGACGCAGGGGTTCCCCGATCCGGTTTAGTGAATCACCTAAATTTGCGTGTGTACATATATAGATATATATATACATATACACATACATGTATATGCATATGTTTGTTCACATCCCATGAAGAGAGACCAAAGTACAGGTTGGTTATCCACTTCAACCGGAATATGCATATACGCCTCTAATTGCCTATTGACATATATATATATATACATATATATATATATACATCTGGGCGTGGCTCAAAGTTCAAGAGCTAGGGTTACGCAGGTTTTAGTCTTTGGTTCCATTTACCAAGGCGGCCATTTGGGGAATTCCCTTTATGTTGAGCCACGGCCATTTGCTGGTCACAAGGGTGGGGCCACCCAGTGGTTTAGACATGTTTACAAACCACCGGTTATGATGACTCACTTCCCTTGTAAAGGTGGTTTTTAGACCATATTTTGCCCCACCCAGGCTGCCAGCTGGTCGTGCCGTGGCATCCATGGCCCGTGGTGCTTAGGCCAAAAGCCTTACGAGCTGGGCGCTGCGCCAACTCTTGCGGCCCTTCTTACCGCCGCCGAAAGCGGCTTCACCCTACGTGCAGGCGGGGTGCGGCGGGTCGTGGCTCTGATCATTGGCTTTTCTGGGGTGCGGAAGGGGTCCGGCCGGCGGGCTGTGACGGGGTGGGCACCAACAACCTTTCTGCCGTCATGGCTCTGAATCATTGGGGGATTGGGGGTTTGGGGGTGTCTTGTTTTTTTTTGTTTTAACCTAGGTCAGGCACCCTTTCATTAATGTGTTTTGTTCACGTGTTGTTTCATCATGTGGCAAAGCGGCCGAATGGCCGTTTGGCTCAAGTTTAACCTCCCGTCAGGTTAGTTTTGGTAGCACGGCACTCGCCATAGCACGGCATCTCGCTGCGTCGCCGAGAAAGGACTCTCGGCGCTGGGGTGGGCTGGTGCTAGGAGGTAGGTGGTGCTGCGGCAGGACTTGCCTGGGCCTGGTTAAGGTGATCTTTTGCAACTTGCTGTTTAACCTTCACTTCAACCACCTCTTCTTCAATCATCACGTCCTTCAACCTGGTCACCGGCTTCAGTCCACTGAGTCGTGAGTCCGGGTTCTTTGGGTTCTTCGTGGATTACGTGAACCCTTTTGATTCCCTGGGCAACGCCCTTTCCGCCCAAAACCGCAGGTTATCAGCCGTACCAGCTAGAAGCTGGGGCTGGTGATCCGGTTGCGGGACGTGACCCGCTACCTGCTCCCATCGCCTACTTGTACGAGCAATGGCGTCCCCCGGAGCTTCACATCGTGGGCCGGGCTTCGTGGACGACGAGGCCAACGCCCTTCGCGGCAACGCCGCGCCTGCTGCTCCCGGCTTAGACAGCCGGCTGTGGCCCATTCCCCCGATGGTGGGCGCAGAGCCCAATCCCGGGGTGATCACGGACGATTGGATCCTTTCTCAGGTCGTGTTTGATGAGGATGCGGAGACCCCTATCCCGGCGGCAGTGCTTCAGATCGAGGACGGACCCCCTCTAGAAGAGGCTGAGGTTCCTCCAAATCAGGTGCCCTCATCGATTTCACCTACTGTTCCGTTCGTGGCGCTCCAGATCGAGGACCGGGCTGTCCATCATGCTGCTCATCCGGAGCCGGCTCAATCATGGTCCCTTACATGGGATCAGTTTGACCAGCTCCTCGGCAGTGGATCGCAGGCTACACCGCCTGATTTCGGTCGGCTCGACTTCAACTCGGGTGCCCCCATATCGGTTGGGAATCTGGATTTTCAATCCCTTTTTGATGCTGATTGGAGGTCGCAGCCTTCCCGAATTGACAGATCTTTTGATGCCCTGCCTACACATGAGCCTACTCAGGGTTTTCCTCATGATGGAGAAAATGACCCCATTGAAGATTTCTCCCCCTCTCATGTTGCAGGTTCGGCCCAACCCGAGGTGGGCAAACGGGCGATTGAGGATTGGCCGCAAATAGCTGGCCTTCCTCCCGTCTCAGGTTCATCCGACATTGACATCATTCACGATCACCCCAGTCCGGCGGATATGGACTTTATCCCTGACGCAGTATCATCTCACCTGTCAGGTACCCGCGACCGGAATGCGGACCGCTACAACGCTGGTCCGAATCCACCGCTTTCCTCAGGTACCCGAGGTCGGGATGCGAACCGCTACAACGCGGGCTCAAATCCGGCAAATCGGGCATCAAGTACTAATCGATCGGACGCGGGCCGCGAAACAGCAGGCCCAAATCCTTCCTCCACTTCATCAAGAAGCCATGCCGGTCTATTCGCGGCGTTCAATCGGCGTCAGACTCGAAAAGAGTCCGCCCCCGACGTCATCGACCTCGAAGAGCAGTCCAGCCACCGCACCAGTGATGGATCCGAGCAGGATACACCTGGTATTGGCTCTACTCCCTTCGACCTCCTCGACATCCCTTTCCATCAGCCACCCAGGAGAGGAAATGAAGATGATGAAACCATCCCTGGGATCCTTGATGTAATCGATGAGGCCGAGGTCACACCAGAGAGACGAACGACATCGCTCCCGCCGAGCCGCGTTGCCAAAGTACTTTCCCCTAAGCCACTCATTGGTGACGTTGCTCAACGGCTTGATCTCACTCAACCTGATCCAGATCAAGCTCAACTTCGCGGGTCGTCATCTTTTGATAACATGTCGGGACAAACCGGCACTGACTCACGAGCCACAAAGAGGAGCTCTGAGTCACCCGAGAGACGTGAAGCTGCTTTGCGATTGCGATCTAATCCCCCAGCTCATCACGATCCTATTGACGTTCCTATCCACTCTGCGGGGTCTGGGCTCAGCTCCAATGCCCCGATGTCTGAGAAGGAGACTGATGACGGGATTAACTCTACGCCCAGGAATCGGAGACCTGGACTTAGCACTGTTGCTCCTGGTCATGGAGGGCTTCCTTCAAATCAACCGGTCAACAACTCCCTCGTCCCCGCATTCTTTCAAATTGGAACTCCGGGCTGCACTCCCGACAGGGAAGAAAATAGGCGCGGAGATCATGACGCTGATAGTCGTCCTGCTCCGTCTGCTTCCACAAGTGGCGGCCATCCTGTTGCATCTGAGCTTCAACGACTGCTTCTCGCGATCCACAACGAGGTAAAGGGGTGCAAGGCCGAAATCCAGGGATGCAGAACTGAGATTCGTTCATGTAGGGATGATATCAACGCTTGCGTCGGTGAGATCAAGAAGATCAATAACCGTGTTGACGCCTTCGAGAAGAAGGTTGAATCATCTTTCTCTGCCGTTGCCGGAACTCTCTCAAAACACGAGGCCAAGTTCCGTGATTTCCACGAGTGGGTCGCCCGAAGCGAGAAGGAGATGAATGAGCGTTTCAAGATGTATGATGAGAGGTCTGACTCGATCGTCATATCCGCTGCTGAACTTCGCGAGCAGGCCGAATCACTTGAGAACGTCAAGGTCCAGCTCCTTAGGTTCTCTGAGATCGGGGCCCTTGAGGCTGAGGTTCGGAAAATCAAGGACGAAGTTGAGGCGAACTCTCGCAGTGTCATCGACATTGAGGGAACCATCTCAAGGGAAAGAACCATCCGTGGGAACGTCGAGACGTATATCCAGCAGCTCGTTCCTGCGACCGACCTGAAGCAGTTCAGTGATAGGATGTCCGGAGCTCTCAATGAGAACTCACAGAAACAGGAAGAGTTCAAGCTTCAATTGTCCCGTATTGCTAGATGCGTCAAGGACCTTCATGACAAAAGCTTAGGCCCCAATCCGAGGGACATGCAAGAGCAGTTTATGAAGCTTGTGCTGAGGGTCAATGAGATCAACATGCAGATCGCTGAGTTGAGGGAGCAACCTCTTGCTGCCTGCGGGCCTTCAAGTGCTGGCGCTGCTTCGACCGCCGGAACGGGACCATGGGAGAAATCTGGAGACACTGATCCCTTAACCCAGGGAAGGGCTCCTAGAGATTCTCCCTCTCGTGATGCTCGCACCGTCAGCTCGGCTAGGCCTCCTCCACCTCCACCTCCTTCAGGGCCACCCCCACCGTCACCATCAGCCCCCATCTTCGGCAGGGATCCCTCTAGAACGAGGGCCATTGCTCGGGCTGCCGGCGCTGCCCCTGATAACCGGGCCAGGTGTGATCATGAGGAGCCCGGGCATCCACAGCATCGGGAACCTCGCTATCCATGCCGAAGCTGCGGCAAGTCAGTCTGCGAAGACTGCTTTGACCATGATTGTAACTCGTGTTTCAAGTGCAGCGATCAGTTTCCTAGATGCCGCGCATGCAGAGGAAGAGGGGGGAGACACGGACTTGTGAGGTGTCTCATATGCAAGGACGAGTACTGCGATCAACACATCGCCTCACCTGACGATGTGCGCCGTTTTGGATCGAGTGTTCGACCTATTTGCCTCGGTTGTCTGAGAGCTGACCCCGACGGGAAAACTAAGCATCGCGGTCCCAGTGCGGGGCCTGGAGGACCTGATTGCATTCCTGATCATAATCAGCGGGATGGCACTGCTCCTGATCCTGGATCCGGGCCATCACGTGGAGATCCGTCACATCGGAGTCCTGAACCGCACCAAGGGAATTCTGGTTTCTGTTCCCACGCCGGAGCTGCCGGGCCAATGCCACCAAGGGCAATGTCTTCGCCCGTAGTCGGACGAGCAGTTCCGAGGGGGACCATCAACACGTACCCCGGATGTTCCCCTACAGGGGGGATTTTCACCGGTCAGGTTGAGCATGGAACGTCTCAGGGAGTCATTCGCGGGAGATACGGACCTGACGCTGCTGTGACAAATCAGCAGAATCCACAGCCTCACCACGGAGCACAGGATAACTCTGGCGGGCCAACTGGTTTTTCTCTTCCACCAGGACTCGGTAAGGGTGTGCATGGCGTTGGTGGCGTCGGCGGTATTGGAGCTCCCGATATTCGCCGATCTTCCGCTGAGGAGAGAGTCTGCCCTCGGTGCAACATAAATGTCAAGACCAGCATCCCCGGGACACCTCCATGTTTCCAAACTTGTTCATTGTGCCGCACTTCTCTATGCGCCGCGTGCTGCCCGCCATCGTCCGGGAGTTGCTCTCTGTGTGCCATATCCATTGGCAGAGACGGCGTTTTACCTCCCCATGTTTTTGGGCAGGCTACTCGACCGCCCTTAACTTCGTTGCCATCTGAGGCGAACAAGTGCGCCAACATAGAGCTCGAAAAAGAGCCCGCACCGCATGAGTTGCGAGACTGGATCATTTCCACGAGAGAAATCGTGAGCAACGCATTCAGCTATGACTCGCCATATGCCATGTCTTGGGTCATGAGTGTCGAGAACGCCAGCACAATAGAGGAACTTGATGGGGAGTGCCTCTACCCGATCCTTGACAATAAGTTCAATGCTGCACTGAGAAAGTGCATCACATCGAAACCTATTGTTGCCAAGATCAGCAGGCTGACTGAAGAGGCTCAGGTGAAAAGGGGGACGAGGCTGAAAAGCCGCCAGATCCTGTTCTGTCTCATTGAATACCTTCGTCCCGATGAAGTCGGGAGCCAGTCTATCCGTACGAATGAACTTCTTCGCCTATCCCTCGGCAGAGCTGCCGGGTCTGGCGAGCCTCAGCTTGAGAAATTCCTTGATAAATGGGAAGGACTCCTGGGCGGAATCACCGCACCGATTGATCACCATGTTCTTCAGCATGTTTTCTTTGAGCAAGTTCGACACTCACCATGCTTGATGCCTGACGTACAACACTGGGATCGTAATCCAGACGTGCAAAATTACGACTGGATCATGAGGGCCGCTCGCAACGCTGTATCGAGGTGGAGGACGAGGTACAATGTCTCTGAGATAAAGGATCGAATGTACTCCCGATCTCCGCATGCTGATCGCAACCCGAATGCCGCCGCTCCTGGGGTGCGCCGTCCTTCGCCGTTTGGGGATACTCGCAAGACAGGGGACGCGAGATCAAGTGATCGTGATCGCGGAAAGACGCGATCTGATGACCCCAGGCGGAGTAGCAGGGAGCGCCCTTCTCCAGGAAGAGATCGCCGCCATGAGCATCCTGCCACCCCTGGAGTCTGTCATGATTGGCAGAAGGGGCAATGTAGGCGAGGTTCTGACTGCCGCTTTGCGCACCATGAGGAGAAGCCGAATTCTCCCCGCGATAACGACGGTCCCATATACCCTGGGTATTGCAGAGAGTGGCTAAACGTCGGCAAGTGCACGCGTCCAAAGTGCACGTACAAGCATGAGAGGCCCCCTCCTGACCTAGCTCCGCTTCCCAGGAAGCCTAGTGCCCCTGCTACTGAGCAGGGGGGTGATTCGTCGAATCCCTATCCTGATGGGCGAATCGACAGTCCCGCACCCGGGGTTGACGAGGGTTTCTGAGAGGGGCGGGCCGTTACCCACAGGCCTCGCCGGGAATATCTATCGCATGCCCAGCGACCAAATGCGAGTCTGGTGGCCTGACGGGTGCCCTTTCTGACGGGACACCCGGCCGCTCTCCTCCTGCTGATGCACAGGTGTGGTCTAGAACCGATCACCGGGCTTGCATGTTTCAGGGACCCACTGGTGGAGGCATGCTACTGGTTGCATGCGGTGTGGAGACGTACCGTTTCCATCCCCGACGGACGGGTTATCCAGGACCTTCCAATCACCTCTCACACTTCGCGGAATAGGATGTTCTGTCCTATCGGTTTTACCGGCGACGTGAAAACTACTTTTTGGTCATACACTGATCCTGTTAAGCGTGCCGCGTGGAATGCCTCTATGCGTCCGAACGTCTACAACGACGATCGCAGCCCGACAGTTCAGATAAATGACTCCGCCATGATTGAGTATATCGTCGTTTCCGATAACAACCTTATGAAGCAGATTTCTCATGTCTCTCAGAAATCCAGGAATCCTTCATATACTCACTCTGGGGAGTTCAAGAACGCTTCAAAAATCACCATTGAACGGCAAAGTGAGAAGGCCATTCTCCGCGCACTCTCCATGCAGGAGCAGGTCGCCATTGATCAGGAGGGCGAATACCTCGAATCTAAACCGATTCGACGGCGCATGATGTATAGAGCATCGCGCATGTCCTCCACTCCATCCGCTCCTGGTCACGAACGATCGATCCGATGGCTTGCTGATACAGGCTGCCCCATCGACCTTGTTGGACTGAACGAACTTAGTGCCGGAGAGCAGAGTCTGGTGAGGAAAACCGGACGTACCCATGCCCTGCAGACCGCCAACGGTACGGCGTCGACCCTCGGAAGCATTGCTGCTGATATGCAGGACATTGACGAGGTGATTGATGCCCACGTCATGCAGAACACGCCATCGCTTATCTCTATTGGCAAACGCTGTATGGAGCAAGGTTATACATTCACCTGGCCCGCAGGTGAGCTTCCCGTCCTTCAAGGACCTGATGGCAAGGAAATTGTGCTCGACGTGCTGAACAACGTCCCGTACTTGCCTGCCTCACGTTGTAACTTCAGTTCTCCGGTGGCCAATCAGTACCCTGACATCCCTGCTGTTCCCGCTCCTTCTGCTCTTTCCGGGGATGTCATCCAAGAGGGAACAGAGGACATACCTTCTGTACCCGAAGGCCATCCTGGCCCACCCGACCCTGATCCTCCTGCCTCTGATCCAATTGAGGAAACCGTCGAACTTGAAGGCCACGGCCCCCTGCGTAGCGCCGATGACTGGAGAGCTGACGCCTTGACCCTCCGCCACATGATGACTCATCTTCCCAAGAACCCTTTTTGCTCGCATTGCCAGCGTGCCAAGATGGAGAATGTTAGGCTGTTCCGGAAGAAGGGCGCGGCTGGTCATGGAGCCGAAGACTTTGGCGACTTAGTCACCGCCGACACGATGGTTCTGCGAGGGCTACGTGACAGGGGCATCAACGGCGAGGCCGACGCCATCGTTTTCTATGATCTCGCCACTTCGTGGATCGATGTCATGCCTGTCATGAACCGCTCTGACGCTAACACCGTCGACGCTTTCAACCGCTTCGCAGGGCCTCAAAATGACATCAAGATGATGCACACTGATCAAGCTAAAGAACTTGTCAGTGCTTGCAAAGAACTGCGCTGGATACATGAATGGTCTACTCCGGGAATGCCAAAGACCAACGGCATCATTGAGAACAAAGTCAAATTAGTCCTCCATGGTGCACGTGTGCTTTTACGTCAAGCCGGGTTAGAAGCCCGATGGTGGCCCTACGCAACAAAGTACTTTGCCGTCGCTAGGAACATCGAGAATCGGGGAGGTGGAAGCGCGTGGTCTAAAAGACACGCCCCCCTTCCTTTCAACGGCAAGCTTCTTCCCTTCGGTTGCTTGGTTGATTTCTTCCCCGTCGCCCCCAAACCGCGTCGTGTTGAAAAGGGGGGGATCAAAAACGCCCCCGAAGATCAAAATAAGCCTGCCGACGATGACTATTGGAGCAAAGACGAAGAGAACGAGTGTGTTATCCGTATACACCGGACACCTAGAAAGAAACTCTTCGATCCAAGGGGCTCCAACTGCCCGATCGACGTTGAATTCCTCGCTGACGAAACTCTCACCATCATTAAATATCTCAACGGTGAAAATGACTCTATTCAGTCAACCACGTGGAGAAACCTGAGTGATCCTAGAGATGATCAATCGCAAGATTGGATTGGCGAAACCTATTTTCAGGTCGACGTCCACGCTCTCGAGAAATGGGGCGAAACCTCAAGGGAAGACGCACCTCTTTCTGATGATGACTATGAACCCATGTCAGCAGAAGAAATCCAGGAAGCTCTGCGCGACTGTGACTACGACCCCCTCGCTGAATTCGCTGAGGAAGAATCTAGTATCGCTCCCGCTGTTCCCGGCGAAGAACACGATCACTATAAGGCTCCCAAGTTCGCCCCTGTTGCCAAACCTGGTGTTTTCCTTGGTTATCGGTTCGAACCCGGAGGGAAATGGAAAGGCGACTACTATGTTGCTGACCTCGAGCATTTTCAGGCTGGAGTTGTTCGGCCAGTATCCACCAAGTGAAACAGATCTACCACGATGCTGAAGAGCCGTTCGTGTTTCCTCTGCTAAAAGCATATGAGGCTCGTACCCGAGAAATTGCATCATACAAGCATGATCGCCTGCCAGACCCTGATCGCCTCAGCGGAAAAATTCTGTCCCGTGAAGACGAGTCCTTCAGCTTTGACGAGGGGCGCTTTGATCATGGGGACGATGAGGATGATCGTCGAAATCGGCGACAGAATGATGGCTCTGACAATGTTCCTGAGACTGACCTCATAGATCGTCACGTCTCGGATGGATCTTCCCCTGACAAAAGGGATGACTACTGGGTGCGCTTTGAAGAAGAAAGGTCCTGGCATCGATACCATGTCAAGGCGAGAAAGGACTTCTTTGGAGACGACACCCGTCCTCTGCCTTCAGGGGGGCCGGTCCAAGCTGATCTCGACGACATCAGGATCACTCATTGCAACTTCCTCGATTCCAGAGATGAGGTCTATCGCGACTCCCGTGATGTGTATGCCAGCGGCCATCGGGTTAGAACACACAAGTTCTGGACCGGGGTTACCATCCTCTTTGACAAGGGGTGCGCGCCCAAAAGGAGGCGTCCCTCTCCCAAGAAGCCGCTCTGCGAAGATGTATTACCGGGAAGTAAGGAGGACATTGATTATCCTCAGTCCTCCAAACGCAAAGAACGTCCCTACACCGGGACGGGGAAGCCCAACTCCATCTCGTCCGATGATTGGCGAGCCATGTCGCTCACCGCGCGAAGGATCTATGTCAGCACTGAGAGGGAGCTTGAGGTTGAGAAGTCTCGCTCCAAGCCTAGCGACGATCACCCTGGCGCGCCGGCCACCTCCAATAAATCACTTTTAATTGAATTTGCATGCGAAGCCGATTCCGCACTTTCCGCCACTATGTTTGAATTTGGTGGAGATGCCATTCGCGTGCACAAGGGCTCCTTTGATATCCTTAAGGGCAAGGACGTTAAGAGGCTTATCGAGATCGTTAGGAAGAATCCTAAATGCGATCTTTGGTCCTCTATTCCCTGTGGACCTTGGAGTACTTGGCAATACGTCAACCTTTCTCAGTACGGACCCGAGTTAAATTCGCCGCCGAGCTTAACGACGCTCGAAGACAGTCCCAAATCATGTTCGCGGCCTTCATTCGAGTTTCTCATGAAGTGCGGAAGGGTGGTGGACGAATTGCCTATGAATGGCCACGTCATTGCCTTGGATGGTCCCAACCCTTCATGAAGAAGTTTCTTAACGATCCTGAGATTCTCACTGTCAATATTGACGGATGCGACTTCGGAATGAAGGACAAGAACGGAACGCCCATCCGGAAGCAGTGGAGAATCGCTACGAACTCTCCCGACCTCGCCGCCGCGCTCGGGGGCCGAACGTGTCATCATGAAAAGGGGTTCGCGCACGCCAGAATTGAGGGGTCCCTCACTCCGCTCACTGCCCTCTATCCAAAGCAGATGTGCCAGACGATCATCAAATCCTGGTACAGAGGGAGGACTGAGAGATCAACGATTCCCGTCGCGGTCGCCGAGCCCAACAACCGCGCTGCTTGGAAAAGAGACCCCCATGCGCTCTATATCCATCCTCTTCGGGAAGGGATCGCTGTCCCGAATCGCGGGACTCCTGAAAGTGTTGGTCTGGATTTTCAATCGGCCGATGATCACATAGTCCCCGCTGGCGACAAAGCCACCATCGGGACTGGCTTGGCCATCACCATTCCCGAGGGAGTATACGGGAGAATAGCCCCCCGCTCTGGCCTTGCTGCCAAGCACATGATTGACATCGGTGCCGGCGTCATCGACCCCGACTATACCGGAGAGGTCAAAGTTGTAATCTTCAACCATTCGAACAGTGACTTCCTCATCAAGAAGGGAGATAAAATCGCGCAACTCATTCTTGAGCGCGTCTCTATTCTTGAGCCCGTCATATGCGTGCAGAAGCCGCGTGCCACCGAAAGAGGGGGGCAAGGATTCGGTAGCACCGACAAAGGTGCCCCCGCTGCATCCGCTACTTTCCCATCACATGTGTGGTCCTCCACCGGAAACACCGAGTGGTTTGCCATGCCTCGTGGGGCCGATGGGTCCGGTCACAGTCCATTCCTCGGGCTCCCTCCGTTCAGTGCCTGTGTCGCTCGCCCTGTGCCTCGAAAGGAGGCAAAGCTCGACCCCAAGGCCTTCGCCGCCCTAGAAAAAGAGTGGAAGAAGCTCAGGGATCTTGGCTGTTGGGACCAATCCAGGGTGCGTGAGTGGCGTGACGTCGCTGCTGAGGCAAAACGAGAAGGGACCAAAGTTCACGTCGGTCGCATTTTTGACATATGCGTCGAAAAGAATCACGAACTTGCTGAGGATGATCCGAACAGGAAGTTCAAGGGCCGTGTTGTCTTCGAGGGATGTCACGTTAGGGATGAGTCCAATGCCTGGGCTCTGTTTTCCGAAATCACTTCGTGCCCTGCCACCATGGCGGCGGGAAAGGTTGCTGATTCGTACGGACTTTTGCCAGGAAACTCGCTTGAAGTCAGTGACGGGGAATCCGCATATACACAGGCGTTGCTCGGCGGAACCAAGACATGGATACGCCTTCCCCGTGACCAATGGCCAAAGGATTGGGAGGGCATGCAAGACCCCGTATGCCCCCTTGTTCTTGCTCTCTATGGACACCCCGACGCTGGAGGCTTTTGGGAACAGCACTGCGAGACCCAACTTAAAAAGGTTGGATTTGTGCCCATTCCCGACTGGCCCAGTGTTTTTCGTCACCCCGCACTTGAGACCTTTCTCGTTGTCTATGTTGACGATTTCAAGCAAAGTGGCCCATCGGCTAACCTCGCCGAAGGGTGGAGACTCATAGGTTCCGTTATCAATATGGAGGAGCCTCGTCCTCTCAAGAGGTATCTCGGCTGCGAGCACGAGTTCAGATCTGCCACCGTTGATGGGCCCTTCGATCCGAGAACTGCCTGGACGGTCGGACATCCTCCCTCGAAGCCTATACCGGAGATGCGTTTCGGGCCAGACCGAAGGCCTGCTGCCGACGCATGTCGCGGCAAAGCCAAGATCAACCTCATCAAGTACAACGAATCTTGCTTCATGCAAGCATGTGTTGAGCGTTACCTCGAACTGTGCCAGTCAAAATTTCCAAAGGCCCTTCAGACTGTCGAGACCCCATTCCTCGACGAGAGCAAGCCTGAGTTTGACGAGAACCCGGTAAACCCGGAATTTGACAGGCTTGTTGATCAAAAAGAAGACATCGAGGTCATCTCTGCCAAGCCCGGCGTCCTAGGCGACGCAGCTGCACAAGTCCTAATGAAAATCTTATATGGTGCTCGTATGGGCCGTTATGATTTAATCCGACCAGTGCAAGCGCTTGCCAGCAGAATCACAAAATGGAACCAATTGTGCGACAAGAAGCTTCACAGGCTCGTGTCGTACATTAACTCCACCATTGAGTTGCACCTCTACGGATGGGTTGGCGATCGATCTGATATGATCGAAGTCGTCACCTACTGCGATGCTGACCTCGCCGGCGATCGCACCGACGCAAAAAGCACATCCGGGGTCCTTGTGTGCCTCGTTGGCCCCCGCACCTACATGCCCATCACCGCCGTGAGCAAGAAGCAAACTTCCGTATCGAAGTCTACTCCCGAGGCCGAAATTGTCGCCCTTGATCACGGCATTTCCAAAGAGGCCATGATGCTCGCCGCTCTCTGGCACTTTGCCATCGGTCGCGGCTCCTCGGACTCAATCGTGTGTAAGTGCAAAATCAAATATGACGCTTCGATCCCACAACCCATCAGCGTCCTTGAGGACAATGAAGCCGCGTGCAGAATAATCGTCACGGGCAATAACCCGAACATGCGATACATGTCGCGTACCCAACGGGTTGATATCGCGTGGCTCAATGAGCGATACAACGACAAGATATTCCGTTTCGTTGCATGCCCTTCGGACTATCAGGGAGCCGACATCCTCACAAAGGCGTGCGTTGACAAGATCGTATGGAGCAAAAATCTCCACACCCTTGGGATGTTCAAGCAGGGGTTTCTGCAATCCTATCTCTCCCATCCCACCCAACCCGTGCATATTCCCCCTGCTGCTCCTGCTCTTCCACCAATCAGGGGGGTTCGCGTTGAATCCGATCATGACTCTAAGTTCAACTCCTTCATCAATGACGCCAACATCTCGGATTGCAGGATTTCAATCACCGAGATTAGGGCGTCTGAGAATGACAACCTGACCGTTGTCATTGATTCATCTGTGTTACCACTCCTGCCCCCTCAGTGCGGGCACAGAGTCGTAAAAATCGATCTCGATGATGGAAGCACCGGAGGGATCTCTACGTATCCGGGATTAAAAGGAAAAAGAGATAATTTTGCCGTATTCAATATTTTTCCTTCATGCCCGGATTCCTGCAAAAGGGATTGGTCCAAGATCAGGAGGTTTCGACAAAAGTGCGACGCACTTACTGCCTCTTCTCTTGCCTTTGCCCTGAGTGCTATACATCACGAATTTGACATTGTTATCGGATTTGGTGGCGACCTACCCGGACTCTGCGTTCAGAAAATCCGCCAATTTATTGATGACCATGACCTATACAGATCTAATCTCTGCAGTTGCCAGGTTGGAGCTTACGGTCACGCCACCGTCATTACTGTTGCCGTGAACAAACGGACTAATGATCGATTGCGCTGTGTACCCTGCTCTATATCGCTTCGAAACGGGAGGAACAACTTCTCTTTTCACGATGTTGCCTGGGAAAGAATTTTCGATGAAATTTTCGGTTGAATGTGTTCGATCTCTGTAGAACCTGTGCTCTCTTGTTGCTCGCCATGCAGTGTGGGATGCTCATAAGCGTTTACATGTCGCTTTTTGGCTCTCTCAGCTGAGCACGACTTCCTCGGAAGTCTACATCGGCAAGCAATGCACATTTCCGACCACTTCAAGACGATATGGGACTCCCCTACACACGGGGCTTTGACCTTTGTTTATTCTTGATGGTATTGTCGATCTTGAGATTGTGAACGATTCATCTCTAAATCCAATTGAGCTCCTCTATTTTCACTATTTGCGAGAGCCTGAGTGTTGCACATAGCCGCCCCGCCTCGCGCTTTGGGCCGCTGCTGCAACATTCCCTGGCCCGGGTGACGTGTCCTAGACGGACTTTCCACCCCGGCCTCGACAGCCGATCGGCTGCTGGTGATCTTCACCACCTTCACGCACCGCTGCTGTGCGACCACTGGCGATCTCCATCGCCCTCCTGCACCGCCGCCGGCGGCTGCCTTGGACCACTTCCCACCTCCGCTAATTCTACGCGGGTTCTGTGATATGGCTTCCGCGGAAAGCGGATCGATCACCAGGGCTGGGGCTGAGAAAAGCCTCCCCACACCTTCCAGCGCATCTTCGCTGCGGTTCCCCTACCCCGTCACCGGCCGCGTAAAAGCCGTGGCCAACATCATGCAGAACAGCTTCAACAGCTGGGTTTCCAAGCTCAACGGTCGCGCGGCTTTAAAGGCTGCCCGTTTGAGCGATGTGATCACCGGAGAGCAGGTGGAGACCATGATCAATGGTCTCGTCAAATGTGAGGGCTATGATTCCTTTCCCGCGGATGTTAGGACTAAGATCCTGAATTACCGAAGAGGAAGGGCGGCCAACATAATCGCCCTACTCAAGGACTCTGGTTTCATCGCCACTGAGCACAATGCCCTGACCGCTGCGGCAATCCTGTGCGATGCGATCCCCATCCGTGGCTCTGCCACCCACTACCTCCCTCACGCCCACATTGCGCCGCTCGGGCTCGATGAGACGAGGGATGTCGACCCGGCAGTACACCCCTGCTGTCGACCGTCCGGAGGAGGGTGGTCTTCGTCCATCACGAACGCCGACGGAGAGTTGAAGAAGAACTGGAGGACTGAGTACTCGGCGGTCAAGCAGAACCAGTACCGGAGCTATGTCGGCTTCACAACCGACTGCTATGACATGGGTGATCCGCGCCGTTCCCAACACACGGGAGGCATCAGCAGCTTCACTCAGTACGAGCCCTCCATGGTGAGAAAGTGGCTACAAATGCGCCCTCTTGCTATGTTCGTTCCCCCAGAGATCGTTGTTGATGGCATCTCCCTCATTAAGGATAGAACCTTGGAGGAGATTATCGACATGTGTCAGGATAGGACCACCAGCAGATCGATCGACCATCTGCCATCCATGGAGGCCTACGGCGGGTTTGGAGCATTTGCGGAGCACATGACCTCTGAACTGAAGGTCGCAACCGTGCTTGACCAGTTCTTCCTGTGGAACAAGGTTGAGAGGCTCGCCACCCCCGGGGTGACCAACGTGGCCCATGACTACGGCATCACGGCAGGCGAGGGATATTGGATCGTACCCTCTCTCTCGTCCGTCATTGATGCCGAGTCCCCGAATTGGAACCAATGGCAACAGGGGAGCATTGAGAACAAGCTCTGGGCACACGGACTCAGCCAGTTCTCCCTTTGGGCCTCCATCGCCCATGAAGAGGTGGTGAGTTCAGAGTCCGAGGACAAACTCGGGATTTGGACGTCGCTGGTGTACAGCCAAGCGCTCGGGTACACCCCGTGGGCGCACTACGGCCAAGGAGTCTGGGCCCATCTTTCTTTCATGCTGCCTGTGGATGCTGCCAGTGGTGACAACCCCCGCGGAGATAAAACGCGGCGTCTCATGCTGGCTCGGGCACCCATTTTTGCTCTCGCCATCAAGTTCTCCCATGACCTGGAGCTGATCACGGGTGGTGAGGGGTTCTCCACGTGTTACGCAAACGGAGACGTCGAGTTGCAACGGTTCAACCCTTACATTGAGGGTAACCCTTGCTCTCCGTCGCTCTCTTGGAGGAAGCGCGCCTTCTTTCAGCCTAATGCTATCGGGGAGATTGGCGCGACCAAGCGCGAACTGGAGCGATTGGCTGCTCCTAGCACCCCCACGAAGACTGGTGGATTCAGTCCGGAGTTCGCCAGGCATCGTCTCGTCAGCAACACATACGCTGTGAAGGTGCAAGAGGCTGGATCGTCGATCCCATTTGCGCTCGAAAATGAGTACCCGAAATATTCGGGTTACATCATGGAGGAGCATCTGGCGCCGTCCACTATGTTTCTTGACATCGACAAGATGATCGGGAAGTACAAACAAGAGTGGATCACGAACCCCGAGAGTGAGGTGCTCCCCAGCCTGAGTAGGCCTAAGACCTCTCATCTGACTACATACGACCAGAATGCCCTCGAAAAAGAGTGGATAGGTTGGGGAAACCAAATGTTCAGGAACGTCATCCTGACCGTGTTCCCGGAATTCGCCCTCACATGCATTGATTCTGATGTCCCGACTATACCGTCGGTGTTGAAGGGCCTCCTGCCTATGAGCACTACCGGAGTCACTGGTATCCTCGCCGCGATGGCAGCGGGTTGGGGGCCTCCCACATACTTGGAGGAGCCAACGATTAAGGCCAATGCCCAGGTGCTTGTCTTCTACGACCTTTGCTTTGCGTCGCGCGGGAAGAGCAAGAAGGGCTCTTACATCACGGCGGATGAGTTCAGTGCGCAACTGGACACTCTCCGGTCCACTGACAGCGGGCCACGAAAGGGATCCATCCCGAAGATCCAATTCCACTGCCCGTACGGGGAGAGCGGTTACCACATCCCCATCGCCACCATGGTCGAAGAGGCCACACGGCTCACTCATGACCGCGAAAAAGCGGTTGGAAGGGGGGCCATGGAGTATGACACCTGCATTTTTGCGACCCGTCTCCATGACCTGGCCGATTGGGATGAGAAAAAGCAGGTGTCGGTCATCAAGAGCAACGCGCAAACCCTCATCCACACCACCCTGGAAAGGCTTGAGTCTGTGAGGAGAGCTGGATCGAATGTGGTGATCCTCATTTCGGTTGCGTCATGGCTTCAGCCCGCTCGAAATACCCACATGCTCGGCGTCATCACGACGTTCATCAGGGCAGCGATGAAGAGGAACTTGATAGTGGTTCCTGCGGATTTCGCCTTCTGGGGCGACCACTGTGTCGGCAGTTCCGGCGCCCCCGCGAACAAGTACAGAGCTGTGGTAGCGCTCCCGGCTCTCGCCAGCGCGGCCGTGGACATCTCGTGGACGCTACACCGCGTCATGAGTGCGACCAATGCTGCGAAAACGTTGGGCATGTTGTACAAGAAGACCATGTATCCTCCCGACGAGGACGCGAAGGTGAAGGCCGAAAAGATTCTCCAGACCAAGGTCTGGGATGATTCGTTAACCTACTCCACCGCCCCGCCAGCGAAGGTCGCCGGGGCAGATAGCTCTGGTCAATCGCATGACGTAGAGATGACTGATGCGGCATCTAAGGTGACGCCCCCCGAACAGGCGGCGGCTCCCTCTGTGGCGAAGGCTCCTGCCCGCCAGGCCGAGCCCAAAGGCCCTACGCCGAAGATGATGTCGCCACCGACGCGCCCCGTCTCGCCACCGAAAGCCTCGCCTGCCAAGGCGAAGGGGCCCATCGACATTAGGAGTGTCCCCAAGGCCCCTGTCCCTTCCGTGCCTGCAAAGGGCGGCACGCCAGCTAAGTCGCCGGATCCCGGCTCTACGGCTACCAAGGGTGCACCTCCCGCTCGGGCGCCAAACATCCGCACTTCCGGGGGAAGTTCACCGGTTCCCGAGCCTGCCGACCCGCCAAAGGCCCCCCGATGGGGGGGGCCATTGCCCAAGTCTGTGCTGACTCCGCCCGGGAAGGACGAGAGCAACTTCCCGCGCCTCGCGACGCCTGAGGCATCTCGCAAGGCCGCGGCGGCGGCCAAAAAGAAGGCTGAGGAGCTGAAGAAGCCAGCGGGAAGTGAAAGGAAGGACGTCCCCACGCTCCCGACCGTCGAGGAGAAGGATGACGACATGGATGTTGACGCCGAGATAGCATACTGGCGTGGCACGCCGGTAGAACCGGCCGCCCCCACCACTGTCCCGACTCCTACCCCTGAAGGTGGGCCGCCCGCAGCGCCGGTGACCAAACCGGTCGGTATCAGAGGCAATGATGTGGAGAGCTTCGAAGACCTCATGAAGACCCTTGATCAAACGACTGATGACGTACCAGGCGTCGATCCCCACACTGCTGCTTCAATGGAGGTAGGGGGGAGCACTGGATCGGGAGGACCTCCGACAAAGGAGGATCTCTCGGAGTTCGATGAGGTGGACCCCGATGCCCGCACCTCCACCGGGGACGCGGGGGTCTCCGTTGAGGGATATACCATCACCCCCGATGGCGAGTATTATGATCCCGACTCGCAGGAGACCTTTCAGACGCTTGAGGCATGGAAAGCTCAGCGGAGATCGTCCCGACACAGGGTCGTCCGAGCTAGCGCCACGGAGTCGAAGGATCCGGTGCACGGCGGGCTTGAGGAACCCGAAGAGCGGAATCCCAACTACTATGGAGACGACACGGAGCCCAAGAGAGGGTCGATTTCCCTCGACGAGGCGTTCACCCGGCCCGACAGGTTCGTGCTTCACCACATCGCTGCTCGAGAGAAAAATTTCGAGCCGATCGTGGCCAGCTACGCAAACAAGGCGAGGAACTCGGACCAGGTGACTAAAGAGCAGGGTGATCAATCGAGGACGCTGAACGCTGCCATCCCCAATGACCGCCATGGGCAACGTGAAATGGCCAAACGCGCCACGCTGGTTGACTGGGCCCACGCATATGCAGACAAATGCACTGTGCATGGCCCCAGGCAGTTCCAGTATGTCCACTTCGGGAAGGAGGCCACGGATAGAACCGAGGCTGACGAATGGACAAAGGTCATGGAAACGATCGTTCCCCCTGAATACCCGCCGGAGATTCGTGATCAGATCGACTCCAAGTTCGTGACCCGAAAGGGTGAATCCGGCGACCACCACACCGGCATCTTCGGAAAAGCCAAGCAACCGCTTGGGAATTCCAACTCGTATCCGAACAGGACACGGTGCGATGCAATGGTGCACGACGGGACCCGACTCGGAATGGTCGATTCCAGGAACGGCGAGGTCATTCCCATGGATGACGTCTTCTGGACGGCAGAGTACATGAACGCCTATGACCTTAACTCCCAGCTCTCCGCGGTCCGTGCCGGCCTTGATATGGCCTTGGCGACCGCCTGGAGGATGGGGCATGTTCACCCGCACGTGGCCGGTGCTGTGGCTGGGTTGCAAAAGATTAGGACATTCTATGACTGCCTCCACGCCGCTCACCGCAAGACCAGGCTTGGCTCGTTACCATTCCACCAGATCGTTGGTGAGCTCGATCGCGTCGACGATCGTGGCAACAAGCTGGAGCCGAACATCCCTGACACATGGCGAACTACCGCGCTCAGAGGGGAGTACCCGGACTGCCTGGCACAATCGGTCGCACAGGTCTTCCGGTCCATGTGTGGTCCTCTGGCCATGTCTGGATCGCGTGAAGATCGGGCAGTTATCATTCGCAGAGATGAGTCCGCCTTTACCCGTGGTGACAAAATCATGGGCATCCCCTGGCCGGCTTATCGACGTCCTACTGCACGCGAGATCAAAGAGGCCAAGGAGAAGGCGGAGAAAGAAGCTCGCGATGCTGGTGAGGACGTTGACATGGATGTGCCCCGGGACAAACCGGTGGTGGCTGGAGGAGAGGCAGCGGGAACAACCGCCACGGGGGCCTCTGAGCATAAGAAGGACGACCCTGTTCCGCCTGCCACTCAAGCCCCTGACGCCCCTGCCGAGCCCGCCCATCCTCCTGCGGATGCGCTCCCTAGCCAGGTCGAGGCGAGGAGCACTCTACTGGGCGTTCATGACACTGCGGGGCCCTTCGCCGCGCCCAGAGATCTGCATACCGGTCAGTTCATATACGTCGACTGCACGGAGGAGGAGAGGGCCATGCTGCCCACGACCATCGGATCGCAGTTCGAGGCGGAGCGTGCTCTGGCCGAGCTGAGGACCGTGAGTCGCGTCGTCGGTGACCCGCGTGATTCCGAGGAGTACACGTACTGGGAGACATCCTCGCATGACACTCTCGCCTACGCCTTTTACAGCGTGCCGGATCAGTACAGGAATGTCCCAGCAGTGAAGTCCGCCTCGCGCATTTTCGACCAGATTCCTGACGGCCAGCTCGTGCGACCGGACAAACCGGAGCCTGCGGTTCTCCGCCTCAGCGCGGTGAAAGGCACTGATGGCACCCGGAGGAACCTCGAGAGGCTGAAGGAGGAGTCCATCAAGAAAAACGTGGTCATCCTCGGCGCCAGGAGAGGCGAAGATATCGCCCCCAGGATCGGAAACACGATCGCTACTCTGTGCGCCAAAATCGGGGACATTGCCCGATTCCTGGAGATGGGAGTGAGATCCAGGGCAGGGCCTATCCTCCCGACCAAGAGTGATCCTGACCTGATGATCCAGGCCATTGTTCCCGCACCCGAGGAGCTTCTGGACTACTTCGCCGACGAGATCCGTCAGAAGGTGAAGGGTAGAACGGGCGCCTCTTCGCACTACTACAGGAGAGCATGCGCGGAAATACGCGACGCGCTCCGTGGAACAGCTGTGCAGCCTGGAAATGCAGGTGCAGTCAAGGACCCAGAGTTGGAGGCCTCGTCTGCCAGCGGGCAAGGGAACGTTACTTCGGTGATACAACTGAAGAGGTTCCTGAGCCACTACTTCGGGACCAGCGTCGAGTCCGAGGATGCCTTTTCTTCATACCTCCTGTCTTCCTTTCTCGAGGATGGGGTGGGAATGTTCGAGATCATCATCACCGTCATTCGTGACAAGGAGCGTCGGTTGCTGCCTGGTTCCGCCCGCATAGCGGCGGTAAGGTCGCTTGAGATCGGATCCGACACTGATTACCGGGCATTTCGTGAACGATACCAATACATGCTCTACGAGAGCCCTGTTTGTCTTCCTATCACCTCCAAGGTGGTTCCTAAGACGCTCTACAAGGTGGTGCCTCTCCGAATGTATCGGCTCTACGTAGAACGTGGGGCGATCATTCGGGGTGGGCGAGCTCTGATCGAGCTCCTTCCCTCTCGGCCGGATGAGTATCAATCCCTCCGCGATCACGGAGAGTGCCCCAACGACACTGTCGACCGCATCACCGACAGCAACGTGACGGAGCTGCACACCTCGGGTCGACGCCAAAGGAGCGATCCCCGATATGTGGTCATGGCTATCGATGCACGTTTCTTCTCCATGGAAAATGGGGGCATGCATATTACTCGTCAGGGTACCTTTGCGTCGCGCGAGAACATCGCGATCGGGTACTGGAGATGCGTCTACTTCAAGGAGGACTGCTCCATCATTTACCTGAGGCCTTGGTGCTATCCGCCCAACTTCCTCAACTCCTTGAGTGATAACCCGAGGAAGTGTCGGGACGAGATGGAGAAGTACCATCAGATCACCAAGACGGAACATGTCCGCGAGGTGGTGTCCGTTCCATGCCATAGGTGCATGACGGCCCATCCGGTCGGCGCTCACCTGTGCACCGCCTGCTACCTTCCCATCTTCTACGATGGCGTCCTGCCCACCGGAGACACGAACGGCGGCCCTCGCACGATAGCGAGCACTGACGGGTTGGTTCCTCCCTGGCTGGCAAAATACGAGGGCTTCGTCCCCGCTCTGTGGAACAACTCAGACGCCAACGCCATCGGAATGGCCCTCTACTCGCAGAGTCCCGCCGTCGATGCCCGGTCCTTGTTGATGTCTGGGATGCGGCCTCCTAAGTACCTTGACAAAGAGGACGTGGATGGCATTTTCCGGAAACTTCACGACTCGCTCCGAGACGAAATCCTTGACGGCAAATACCGTGACACGGTCGACAACAACGTGGAAGAGTGGGTAGCAAAGGCGATCCTGGTAAGGGGTCTGGCCTTCAACGGGAGCTCCGTCCCCGAATTCTTCGAAGAATATGAGGGATATGCGGCTGAGTGGGGCAGACGCCTAACCACCGCAAACTTCAACGCCAACCGGTGCGGTTTCTACACGTCCTACTACATTCTTGAGGCCCATATCATTGGGCTGAGAACAGGACACCTTTCTCCGATACTCCCCAACGATGTGTCCGGGGAGGGATTCAAGTTCCAGGTGAAGCTGCTCGCACAGCACTGCGGGATATTGCAGGCCATGCGGAGAAGGGCCGGTTTCGATCCTGCCGCGCGCCTCAAACGGGCTATGGACACGATACGGGAAGGCATTAAGAAGGGGTATGTCTACACCCTCAACGACCTCAGCAGTATGGACGATCTGATCTACCGGACGTCCACCGTTGCCTACGACACCTGCTTGGCCGACCGTCCTCAAACCCAGGATGACATCAAACAGGAGCTATCCGACCCTGTACCAAGGAAATACCGCTTCCGACCCCGCGATCGCCATCGACCCGGAATTCGCCTTACACCAGGCCCCGGCGTGAAGGACGAAGACGAGCCCGACTTTGCTGGATCAGCGGAGGATGAGCTGGGATCGGATGGTTCTTCGCACGAAGATGACGAGAAGCCTGACGACCTTGACGAGCCCATGGGCGACGACGAGGAGGAGATCCCTCCCCCTCCGCCACCGCCCCCGGCTCCTCCTGCGCCGCCTGTCCCGGTAGAACCGGAGACTCCCGTGGTGCCGCATGCAGGCGTCATTTCTGGCGATGCTGTGCCAACTCCTCCTCCTCCTCCTCCCGCTCCCATTGCGGCAGGCGTTACTACGACTGGGGATCCGTTTGAGGAAGAGGACATGGCCATCAATACTCGTGTCCCTGACACCGAGTCCGAGCTGGAGGGTGAGTCCGACCAACCCAAGGCCAGAAGGACATCTCGCGGTCGGGTCCCCGCGCCCGAAAAAGGGCAGGGGGGCGTTCAGGTCCCGCCTTGCGGGCAACCCAGCTCTAAGAGCATGGCCCAGCCTGCCCGCCCATCCCCGGTCCCCGCGAGAAGCGGTGTGGAAGGTGGGGAGAGAAGGGGCAGGACTAAGGGTTTCTACACCCAGAAGGATCCTTTTACCGGCGAGGACGCGACTCCCCGAGTTCGTCTTCGATCGGGCGGTCCCGGAACTCCTGCGTCCCCACCACGGGATGCCACCGGTTCCTTGGGCGGCCATCGCGGCTATGACCCGCGTGATGACGACAACGACGAGTGGGAGCTTCCCCCGGGTGTGCCTCGGACCACTCGTGCGGCAGATGAGTCGCGGCCCCGACGAGATGACGATCGGTCAAGGACCGCGCTTGGGGCCCGCGAGGATCGTCGTGGTCCTAAGGGTGAGGGGAAGGGTCGAGGAAAACATCGACCTGGCAAAGGGGGACGTGAGGATCCCGGCCCGCCCCGACAAAGGGATGATCGTGGCAGGGACACCCGCGGAGGCCGACGCGATGATCGCCGACCTCCTCCACGTCATGAGGAGACCTCCGAGAGGCGCGGCCCGGGACGAGATGAGCGCCGCGGACGTGATGACCCGGGCGATGACCGTCGCGATCGCCACCGGGACCGGCGCAGGGATGACCGACGTCACCAATCAGATCCCCCTCCGCCTCGCCGACCTCCGGCTGGCGACCACAATAGGGGTGGTGGTGAGGATCGCCGTCGGGATGGAGGAGGTGATCGAGGTGACCGTGGTGGACGCCGAAGAGACGACGCGCCCAGGGACCGGGAAGAGCCTGGTTCAGGGTGGTAGACGGGTGCCGCAATCAGCATCCGCCGGTAGACGGGTGCCGCAATCAGCATCCGCCTTAGAAGGGCGAGGATAGTACGTGTGTCGCCGACAAACGCGACCGCGCCGGTCCTCCTCTCGCCCGTGCAGCGCTGCTGGGGGTGATGATCTCCATTGCCCTGTACCGCTGATCCGGCGTTGCTCGTGTCCCTCCCGCACCGCTGCCGTGCGCGCCGGAGACGGTTCCCCTGGCGATCCTGTGTGAGGCTGTGACCGCACTAGAAGTGCCGGGCCGGCCATTGCCAGTTATTTTCACACCAATTTCGGAACTTCCGTTTCTAATTTCCTCCCAACTCGACTACTCTTCCAACCGCTCCACGGCGTGCAGTGAGGCGCGGTGATCCAGATAGGATCCCCCTCCGCATGGCATCGTCCCATGACGACTCATGAACGGCACGAGAGGAATCTTCGTCTGGTTCCTCCAATATGTCTTTGTTCACTCATGTGGTCCACTCGTCAAATAATCCTGTCGCCCCGATAATTCGGGGTGGTGGCGGGATTTTAACTGGGGCCCAGGTGATGCCGTTTGGCTCACCTCTGAGTTGACACCGGCATTTTTGGTTGGTCCCTTTCGTCGTGAACTCAACTGTCTCGCATCCTTTCTCTCGTCCTGATATCGGATGAGGGGGGTGTGTTTTGTTCACGTGTTGTTTCATCATGTGGCAAAGCGGCCGAATGGCCGTTTGGCTCAAGTTTAACCTCCCGTCAGGTTAGTTTTGGTAGCACGGCACTCGCCATAGCACGGCATCTCGCTGCGTCGCCGAGAAAGGACTCTCGGCGCTGGGGTGGGCTGGTGCTAGGAGGTAGGTGGTGCTGCGGCAGGACTTGCCTGGGCCTGGTTAAGGTGATCTTTTGCAACTTGCTGTTTAACCTTCACTTCAACCACCTCTTCTTCAATCATCACGTCCTTCAACCTGGTCACCGGCTTCAGTCCACTGAGTCGTGAGTCCGGGTTCTTTGGGTTCTTCGTGGATTACGTGAACCCTTTTGATTCCCTGGGCAACGCCCTTTCCGCCCAAAACCGCAATTAACATGGAGATCAACTTCCTCAATTGGTAGCTCTCATGTTGGTGGGTAGGATGCGACCGCGAGTGTTCGCCAAACGGGTCCCGCGTAATTACCACAGTTCCAACTTTGATTCTGTTTTCATCCCAGTAGCTCAGCTTAGCTTTTCGCTCGTGTGTTTGTTGCTCGGGTCCCGCCCTTCCTTGAGGGCATGTGCACTGGCCCCCTTTGAGGCACTAAGGGGTATGCCACTGCCAAGGCCGAACAAACTTTCACCACCAAAGACTTCCTCCACTCTTATCCTCACAAGGGGGGTGGTCACACTGCTCGCCGAAGGGTAGGAACCTGCCTATATAGAGGGGCTGACATTCTTTTGGTTGGGCACCCAGTTGGACTCGCATTCGACACACAAGCGGGTGGCACGACGTCACCGACGTAGAACCCCCACCAAGGCCGCCCGAAAAGGCACTGGTATTCATACCTGGTATTCTCTCTGCCTGCTCTTGGGGATGTTTGAATCACAAGGGAACCTGTCTGGAAGCAAAGCGGCCCACTCAAGGCATCGATGCTGGTGGCCAGGGCTTAAACCACCAGACCCCTGGAACACAAGTCCGCAAAGGTTGGGTTGGGTGAGGTAGCAGGTAGCTATATGCCCGTATGAGCCCAAACATGCAGCATGGTTGGTTCGCAAATAGAGTCCGAAGACATGGTGGATGCCCCAAGGGAATTTGGGCAGACGAAAACAAAATCATCAGGGTCAGCGCACTGGTGGGTGTTTTTGCAGGAGGGCTTTTCTGAGAGGCTCTAAGAAGCCCAATCCCTTTAGAAACTCGCTCCCTGAAGATTTTTTACATCGCCTTTGGGCCTTCGGAGGGTTTTGGCCAAGGGATCAGAGGAGACCCGCGCCGCTCAGAACCCTCCAGCAAGAGCCTCTTCAACGCGCAAAGCGTTTATTTTTCTTCATTGCAGCGACATATCAAAGGGCTTGGTTACAGGAAAATCTACATCAACTGGCCCCGAAAAAACACCGTGAATAGGCTGTTTCCCTGTAGAATGTCCTGTAGCCGAACCCTTTGAACATAGGTGTAATTCCGCAAAGAACCGAATCCCATGGGCGAGTTTTGTTGGGTCAGTTTTTCCCACCCGGGTCCCACAAGGCGAGAAAAAGCTGCGATTCCCAGATTGTTGTTAACCCGTTCACTGAGATTGAACCAGTTCATTGGAGTGCCAGAGTGTTGGTTTCCCAGGCCAATGGAGAAGGCAACTCATCGAGGCCTGGAACCACCGAAGATGCCAACTTCACGATTTTCTGCAGAAAGTAGCCAAAACCAGCTGGTTTCGGCTCACTACCTATAGAAAGTCATGAAGTTTCTTTCAACGCGGGCCAGGGAATTTTGGAACCTTGGGTCGTTTTGTTTTTGTCACATTTGTTTTCCTGCCCGGCCTTGAATACATACATTTTTATTTGTAAGTCATATGTTGGTTGATAGCCCCAGTTTTGCGAAAAGAAGTCACATGCTCGGCGCACGTTTTATGCTTCCTGCGGCCTTACGGACCCCTAGGCAGGGTGATCTGGAGAGCCAGAACCCTTGGTTCCTAGCTCTACGTTTGCCCCTTTTGTTGTGTGGTCTCCCCTCGTAAAATACGGTCAACCCAAAAAGGATTCCCAATTTCTGCCGGCGGGCAGCACTCGCCTATTGTTTCGATGCGTCTTTTCGGCAAATGTGTTGGGCTGTGTTGGGCTGAAAGGTACATTCAGCGACAGCTGTTCCGCTAATTCCACCGGTAAATCCGCCAATGTTGTTCTCCTTGAACAGTTAGAGAGGGGTACGCTGTGGGCCCTAGTGTTTTCCATATAGAATGGTTGTTTTTGCAGACGTGTTTTTTGGGTTTGCGGTTTCCAAGTAGGCAATCACATGAATTCATGACAAACAGCTTGGGTGCAAAAAACCCAGGGCCCACAGCGTACCCTTCTGAACCGTTAAAGGTTCATTGAGCGAAACCCAGTTGTTCAGTCTTTGCTTTGGTTCATTCGAAATGAATTCAAATGACATGACATGAATCAACAAAGGAGGCTTGAAGAAGTGTGGCAGTTTTTGCATGGCCAAACTGCGCTGACTCTGATGGATGAGTTCGGACCCCCAGTATTGGCGCAGACATCGTCTTCGGGGTGCCTTTGTTCTCGAAAAGGGGGCCAGAACGGCCCTTAAACCTGGAGGTAAGTTTTTAAGAAAAGGAAACAGTCAGAAACACACCTCCTGCGGAGTAAAGCCCCTCATGGGAGTCACGGGCATCCTGCACCCCGTTTCTTGCGAGAAACTCGCGGTTCCTCCTTCCCCACGCATTTAAGGCTTCGGAAATCCCCTCGCGGTTGACTCCCCAAATATGGCAAGTGAACCAATGGCAGCTCATTGCAACCTTTTTGTGTGTGTGTTCCGGTTTATATGGGTACAGTACCTGTTTCGGGAAAACCTGGACATTTCCGTGGCTCGGTCCTTTGAGGCTGCCCCGTTGTAAAAGCTTGCCCAAAACAGCGAGTGGAATGCCTCCCCCAGCCGAACTCATTTAACAACCTAGTCCATTTGCTCGTATTCCAGGCTCCTTGAGCATCACCTGCTGGGCTTGTAGGAGAAGGGTGTTTCAGAGGACACCGCAGGCCACTTTTGGGAGAGTTTCCTCGTGCGATGTGTTTTTGTTTTGGGGGGGGGTAAACACATGCGCGACATCCATGGCAGCCATGCTCCGTTTCAACGCTCGGAGCGGCGATCTTTGGCGCAGGCTGGATCCAAAATGAGCCTCTGACTGGCACCCGGGACTTCGCTTCAGCACATCCTTGTTCGGAAGCCAGCATCCAAGTGTTTGACCAAACGGTGAGCTCGCTGGGCGTTGCCTTCCAAAACCAGCCAACAAAGGGCTCTCCCTTTTAAACCATCCACCAAACCAAAGAGGCCCGAGTTTTCCATATTTTTCCCTGGCAGGTTCTGTTTGCGGTGGGTCATTCACGCCCTAGCGCAGGAAAGGGCTTGCCCCAGTGGATCTAAGTTGCCTGGAGTCAAAACTGCATCCCCCCATTTATAGTTCTGGGGACTGGACAAATGGAATGGGGATCCGGACCCCCACCAAAATCCGCCCCAAAGTCGCAGTGACGAATTTGTGTCATAGCCTCCATGGGAGTTCATACTGAGGGAGTCCGGCTTTGGGTGGGGCCAGAGTTTTTCGAGACCCTCCCACCAGTTCACATGGAACCTAACTTGGGGTCCAATGGAAGAAGGATGGTCGAAACCAGAAGCTTTCCTTTGAGGTTCCAGGTGAATTGGCGGGCGGGCACATGTTTGTTTTGTTTTGCTGCTTTGTGATGCAGTTCAGTTTGGCAGAGGCAAGGTCAGCCAGAAACTGGCAAGGAGCACCCAGCTTTTTGGGGCACTCCCTCGATCCACTGGGCTGGGAGCACCTTATCAGCAGAAACTGCTTTTTTTGCGCGTGGTGCAGGGCTAATGCTCCGCTTCCCAAAAGGAGTTCCCTCTACCAATGGTGGTTTTTGGGGCTCCATGTGAATCTGTAAGGGGAGTACTTGGTGGTTTGGAGTCGAATGTGAACCAGTAAATGCAACCCCTACCTCCAAACTACCGAACCACACCAGTTCGATGGAAGCGGGGAGTTGGGAGCCCTGTTTTGCGAACCGCGGCCAAGTCGCGAAGTTTGCACGGGACGTCAATGTAAGCGGAGTTCTCAGCTGTTTTTTCGCTCGGAAACTGGCCAGCTCACCCATAACCGCTGCGACCTATGAAATGAATCATGTGCAAAGTAAGGTTGCTGCAATTGCTTTCTCCGCATACGCAGAGACTGATACTGGGCGTATAAGCCACCTGAAGGCTGGGGAAGCAACCAGCTAGCAACTTTCTCAATTAGGTCTGTAGATGGAACATGAGGAATCTGGCTGTAAGGTAGGCAAAC
>CAUJNA010003550.1:1018497-1050997 GCA_963377175.1 Effrenium voratum | reverse complement strand
CCAAGATATCAAATACTTGCGGGCGTGTTGCTTCCTTGCAAGGGCAGTTTTACGCTGCGGTACTTGTCAGGGGGCGGCTCGGCAGATCCACATGAGCCACAATCCGTGAAAATGGAGTTTAGTGGGGGAGAGCCGCCGTAAATTCGGTGCGGAAGGCCGCCCTTTCGAAAAAATTAGGTGGCGGATGGTGGCGGATCCCTTTTCTCATTGTTTCTCAACCCCGGACCGAGCCGTTTTTTAGACCTCGGATAAACTTTACCGCTGTCCAAACAACAGGCGGGGTTGGGTCACCAAAAAAACGGGTCCTCAGCCTGTGCACATTGCGCATCAGGAATGTGTAGGTGCACCCGGTTCACAGCAACGCTTCTCTCGGATGTGGCTGCGCTGATGGATACCGGTGTCTATGAATCGCCCCCCTTGGCACACAGTGTTTGTTGTTTACAGATTTCAGGACGTCAGCTTTCCTCGAATTGCTTGGATTGGTGGTTTAGATGTTAATTAGGGGGTGGTTGCCCCTTTGAGTGTCCCGAGCGCCAATCCAAACCACCAACTAAGGGTGGCCAATAACAGCCTGAGGATGACGCGTTTGTTTCCCTACTGGATGGTCAGAATCCTGGACCAGTTGGGATTTGCGCCGGGGATGCTGTCCATTCACAGCTGTTTTTTCTGGTGGTTTGCCGGTTGGTTGATTCCAGGTGGCCCCTCGTTGGATTTGAGCCCCCGGGTTCTTGTAGATAAAAATCCCCCACACCCCGCCCCCATCCCGGGAGAGTGAGCGAATATTCAGGCACACGGAGCTCGATTGTGGCCGACCAATTTCCCTTTAAGAATCTCCCGTTGTGTGCTACCTGTTGGGTATGCAAAGTGATCCTTACTGACCCTCCAATTCGCAGACTTAAAAACTGACCCCAAGGCAGACTTAAATTGAACCAAGGGCTTCCTTTTTTGAGGGGAAATCAATCAACCCTGGGTTGATGTGGCTGTGGCGCGAAAAAGGCACCCCTATTTTCTAGGGAATTGTTTTCCAGTTTTTTGGTGTATTTTTTTCCGGTCAGGTCAGCAAGCAAGCCAGCAAGCAAGCAAGCCAGCAAGCAAGCAAGCAAGCAGGCAAGCAAGCAAGCCAGCAAGCAAGCAAGCCAGCAAGCAAGCAAACAAGCAAGCCAGCAAGTTGGCAAGCAAGCAAGCAATCAAGCAAGCAAGCAAGCAAACAGGCAAGCAAGCAAGCAAGCAAACAGGCAAGCAAGCAAGCAAGCAAGCAGGCAAGCAAGCAAGCAGGCAAGCAATCAAGCAAGCAAGCAAACAGGCAAGCAAGCAAGCAAGCAAGCAAGCAAGCAAACAGGCAAGCAAGCAAGCAAGCAAGCAGGCAAGCAAGCAAGCAGGCAAGCAAGCAAGCAAGCAGGCAAGCAAGCACGGGCCCAAGCAAGCAAACAAGCAAGCAAGCCAGCGAGCGAGCAAGCAAGCAAGCAAGCAAGCAAGCAAGCAAGCACGGTCCCTAGCAAGCAAGCAAGCCAGCCAGCCACATTTCTCGGTGCCAACGCAATCTGAGCCATGCGACCGCCCCATACGACAGCATTTGCGTAGAAACACCACCCTAAACCAACCCTAAACCCACACTCCTAAACCCACCCTAAAGCAATCTTAAACCAACCCTAAACCAGCCCTAAACCAACCCTAGACCCACCTTAAACCAACCCTAAGCCAACCCTAAACCCACCCTAGGCCCACCCTAAGCCCACCCTAAACCAACCCTAAACCCACCCTAAACCCACACTAAAAAAGCCAACCCCAAACCAACCCTGAACCCACCCTAAACCCAACCCCAAACCAGCCCTAGACCCACCCTAAACCCACCCTAAACCAACTCTAAACCCACCCTAAACCCACCCTAAACCCACCCTAAGCCAACCCTAAACCAGCACTAAACCCACCGTAAACCCACCTTAAACCCACCCCAAACCCACCCTAAACCAACCCCAAACCAATCCCAAACCAGCCCTAAACCAACCCTAGACCCACCCTAAACCCACCCTAAACCCACCCTGAACCCACCCTAAAACCCACCCTAAACCCACCCTAAACCAACACTAAACCAACCCTAAAACCAACCCTCAACCCCCCTAAACCCACCCCAAACCCACCCTAAGCCCCAAACCAGCCCTAAACCCAACCCACCTTAAACCCACCCTAAACCAACCCTAAACCCACCCCAAACCAATCCTAAACCCAGCCCAAACCCACCCTACACCCACCTTAAACCAACCCTAAGCCAACCCTAAACCCACCCTAAACCCACCTTAAACCCAACCAGCCCTGAACCAACCCTAAACCAACCCTAAACCAACCCTAAACCCACCCTAAACAAACCCTAAACCCACCCTAAACCCACCCCAAACCCACCCTAAGCCAGCCCTAAACCAGCCCTACACCAACCCTAAACCAACCCTGAACCCACCCTAAACCCACCCTAAACCCACCCTAAACCTAAATGGGCCCTAAACATCCCTAAGCCGACCCTAGAGCCCCAAACCACAAGATCTGCAGTGTAAGCCTCTACAAAAGGGAAACTGGAAAAAAATACGCCAAAATACTGGAAAACAATTCCCTGAAAGACAAAACCACCCGCGAAAAATGGTATCCAAATGGCACCTTGGTGCATGGAAACAAGGACTAGCACCCGCGTAACCCCAGCTGTTCAATTTTGAGCCACACCCATCCTTTGGTGCATTTTGCTTGGATGTTAGGACTTGAACTTTTTGCCAACAAATAGGTTTTCTATTAAACCACTAAAAGTTAAACTTTTAGCAGGGGAGCAGAAAGCAACCGAGCATCTGTTCCTTGTGATCAGAATGGAGTCCTACCCTGCCAAGCCCTTCAGGTATGCCAGGGGCTCGGGAGCCCTGCAAGTCGGGGCCGGACAATCGAAGCCTGTGAGGAATCCCCAAACGGGACACCTCCCAATGCAAATCAACCCATCAGGTGTAGGTCTTTAAGCGACCCCTTGATGGAATTGGAAGGAGGTGATTGGATTTTTATCGGTCCCATTTTCCCTTTGCAGGGAAACTAGAAAGGAACTGGGGGACACCCCACCCTCTCCCCTCAAGGTCGGGGGATGATCCCTTACTTCCGGTGTTAAAATTGTGGTAAACAGACTTCTAGATTTTGGAGGGTCCCGTTTGTTTTCCGAAAGGATTTCTGCACTTTGTGGAAACAATCAAGAATACATATTTTCGCAACACCTGGCAACTTTGATAGGTTCGGGGGGGAACAAATTCTGGAAGGAAGGCTCTGCGAAGTTTGGTGGGACCTCCAGGGATGGTGTTATAGTCTTTTCCCCTCTTTTTCCTCCGCGATTTGCCCAAATGAGTTTCTACGCCTTTGGGGGGGCTGGGGGTCGTTTTGAATCCCCAAATTTACTTTGAGTACATTTCTACTGGCCCCGGGTTCTTTCCAAATCACTGCCTGTGAAACTGCCGAAAATGATAGGCCGACTTCGCGTTTGGGGGATTAAACATACCCTGGTTGACTTGGGAAACACTTGCCTTTTCCAAGCCCATGGCAGAAATTCCATGAACTTTCCCCTAGCACATTCAAGGCCTTTGGGGGTTCAAGGCGCTCATATCTATCTTGGGCTCCTAGGGTTTGCACATTTTGGCCAGTTTCTTGGGAGCAAACAAGCCCTGGAGCCGGCATTTTGTCCAGACATAAACGCCCTGGATCTGGATTTGGCTGCTCAAAAAACCGGAATTCTCCAAAAATGGGTTGCCCTGGGTGGACACCTGGGTACCAAAATGCGGTCCTGCGCTTGGCCCCGATCGTTTCATTTGGAGCCACCGCCATTCCAGTCATCGCCTTCCAATCAGCAAGAAGGCCCGAAGGCCCGGAGGTGAGGCAAGCTGCCCGATGCCTGAGGCTCGCTTGGAGCGACTGCGCAGGTGCGCGGAGGTTGAGCACTTGCCCCCTAGCCTGGACCTGGGTATTCGAGGCCTTTGGGGGCTTAATTTAGACAAGAACATGTTGTTCTGAGGTTGAGCGGAGAAGGATTGGACAGATGTTTCATGAAGGCTGGTTTAGAGTTCAAAGCAAATATACAAACGCTGACAAGAGTCCGTTCTGGGTGGTGGATGATCTTACTTGGCAACTTGGGGCTGGTTCCAAGTAAGAAACCGACCGTGCAATGCGCAAAGCTCCGGTTAAGATTTCCCCAGAAACTTTTGGCTGTGGGTCAAAACCCCAGTTAGCCCCAGTGAACATCCCAATCACTAAAATAGACTAAAATGGGTGGTGCACCTACCCCAAAATGCCATTGGTGTTGACCCACGGCCTTTTGACCCGCAGGCACCGGGAGAACATCCGGCGGATCGCTCGGGAGCTCAATGTGGACTTGCCGGGGACCTGGCCCATAATGGCGGCCCCGCGGCTGGAACACCGAATCGCAAGGTGCGCGGACTGTGAGTTGTGATCCAAGGAACCAGCATTTTGTTTTGACACACAAAGCATAGCATAGCTCCCTATACCCTCTTGGGCTTACATGGCCTTGCCAGCTTCTGGCTGACCTTGCCTCTGCCAGATTTAACTGCTTTGCAACAAGGAACCAGCAACAGGACATGCAAGGATAAATCCTTGTCGTATTGCTACTTCGCCTCTGCAGAAATTCCTGCCGGCTAGGAATCCAAAGCCTGTGGATGGACAAAATCCACCTACCGCACCAGTTGTAGGCGGCTGATCCCATTTTGCATATTTCATCCATCCCGAGTGCTGCGGATCGGCGGATTTTGTCCATCAGTGAAATAAGGCTCGAGCAGGAGAGGCATGCAACACTTTGGGCGTTTTCGAAAAATCTTTGAAAAACAGGGGGTGCCCGAATTGAACCAGGTGCAACATTCAGCATTGACACATGCACCAACCCCTGAAGACCCCCCTCGCACACACATTTTGCCTGTTGCCAAGAACGCAGTGGATGCCGGGACTTTAGGAACACCGACTGGGTGTTGCGAGGATTGCCCCGATTTACTCCGGATTGATGAACCCGTCCTAATTTTGTGGGGTCCTACACAGCAATAAACATATCCGAGCTGAAAGACGCCAAGCAAAGCTCTTTCAGGGGTACTTGGATCCGAAGCCACAGAATTCCTCGAGCGCCAGTTTTGTTTCTTTTCCAGGGGCTCACTGGGCACCTCGTTTGGATGTGGCGAATCCTTTTGGCGCGGATCCGAGATCCCTGGTTGGCATGGAACCC
Source organism: Effrenium voratum (assembly GCA_963377175.1). NCBI lineage: Eukaryota > Dinophyceae > Suessiales > Symbiodiniaceae > Effrenium > Effrenium voratum. The sequence goes on along the minus strand of CAUJNA010003550.1, from coordinate 1,045,761 downwards.
AGGAACAACTATCCATGTTTTAAGTTAAATATGTACAACAGGCGACCCCCATTTCGGGTTCCATAGGTTTTTTTGCTTGTCAGAGGCCTGCGAAATCAAAAAGGCTGCGTTTTGTTTGGGCACGCTTGGCTATGAACGGAAGCTCACAAAGCCGTTTGGAGCCTGGTCCAATGAGTGTTTCCTTCAAAGGTTTCTGGACGGCTGACTTCAGCCCAAGGCTTTTAGATTTCGTCCAGACCTTGACTGGGTCATTTTTCCCATTTGGTCACATGGGTATGGGTCAAAACTAAACCACTCAGGGACCGCAGGTTTTAGTCCTTGGTTCCATTTGCCAGGGTTGCAGGTTTCCCTATTTTCGACCCACAGCCACATGAGAAGTTTGAACCCGCCTTTTGGATCCGTTGAGAAAGGCCGCGTCTTCCAAAATATGGACCGGGAACCTCCGCATTTTTTTCTCCGTTGGCTTCCCTTGCCTGGGTTCCCGTCCAAAAAAGAACCCCCCCCTTTGCGGGCGCCGCTTCAATCTTTGCTCTTTGCAAGAGGTGAAACCAGGTTCAGTTCTCTAAAGCGCCATGCCGTGAACCCCGACCTGATAAAATGGGGAAGTGAGCCCCACCTTTCCCACCAACATGGCACTAAAAGATGATGAAGAGAGCCCAATTAGCTCTGCAAGTTGGAGTGGAGCGTTGGAAAGAAGAGCGCTGGGGCGAACATGTTGAAGGCTTCTGCTCCCTTGGAGAAGCGGGGTTTCCCCCAACCAGCTGTGAATCTTCGGGCTGGAGTGGGGTGGGTCTTATGGCTTAGTCCTTGCGCCCGAGTTCTGCGCCTGCCCGTGCCAGCTGGGATGGAGGCACGCCGTCGTTGCGCAGGATGAAGGTGTCTGTTTATGGCCAATAGACATGTCCAACGTGCAGATGTTGTTTCTATATATTTGTTTGTTTTACATACATGAATATTTGTGCTACCCCCTCCGTGACATGGATGCTCTTGGCCTTGCCACATGCGGAGCCCCCATCCTGCTAAGGGGCCTCTCGGCCGTGGCTGGAGTGTTGCAGTGCTGTAAGCAGCCTTTGTTTGTAAGCGGGCTTTTTCTTTGGTATTCTGTACGCTTGCCGCGTGCGAAGACACGGTTGTGGATGCCCCCCTTCCAAAAAAGAAAAACACACTACACGCTCCTAGAGAGTGTCACGTTATTTACACTACTTTTGGGTGATTTCCGCTCCTTTTCAGGCACCCCCACATTTGAGCGTTTCACCGTGCCCGCATTTGCTGCGGCATCCGTCCAAAAATTGTTTTACGGCGCTTTAAATCACTTTTGGACCTAAAGTTAAAGATTCCCACGAATCTAGGCCTTGAATATTGGACCTAAGGTTAAAGATTCCCAGGAATCTAGATTTTGAATATTGAATCCAGTAGGGCAGCCAAAACGCTTTGAAGCGCTTTCATCCACCTCGCTCATGGATTCAAAATTCAACTACAAGAGTCCTGGGAATCTTGAATCTTGAATGGTAGATCCAAGAATGCTTCAAGGTGCTTTAACGCATTTTGCGCGGGATACTGGTCTTGAGATTCAACATTATGGAGCCCTGAGAATCTTGAATCTTGCATCTCAGATCCGAAAGTGCGTACCAAAACTCAAACGCTTCAAAGCGTTTGCTTTCAAGCATTCCTGTATGAGTGTGCACTTTATTACTCTTATTGTGAGTATATTGGACTTGCGAGCGGTACACACGCTTAGTTGTTCCAGCATATAGACATTGGATAATTGTTTCTTTAACGAATGACTTAATAAATGCACACCTACCCCTGGATATTGAAACAACACGGAAGTACCAGTGTCTCGCATGTTTTGTTAGCAGGTTTTGTGCAGAGCAGATGCGTTCAGGGAATTTCTTTGTTTTAGCAGACGTTGGCATTGATCAATTGGTCCACTCACGTAAGATGTGAGACATTGTGGTATTGGCCAAGCTTTGTGGGCTGACAGGCAAAAATGGGAGTTGCAGATGAGTTGAGATGAGAGACGTTTGTTATTGGCACAGGTTTGTAAGTTGACAGACGAAGAGGGTTTGCTCACGAATTCGGGTGATAAGTCGAAGATGCGTCGACGCATCAGCAGCGGTATTGCCTGTTTTATTTTGACACCCCTGCGCCGGCAATCTTAAAGGTATGTTTTGCGCTCAACCGAGCGAGGATAATGCGAGAACATCACGGCTTCCTGTTGAAAACCGATGATTTATTATTGACTGACATGAATGAACACTTTAGAGGTGTATGTATGAAAGATTATGGTTACACCCCTGTGTAAGCCTGTGTATTCCCACATGTTCTTCGCGTTTGCACTTTACCTAACTTTGCTTTTGATGCTACTTTCGAGTTAGATTGTTGAAGTTGTTTTAATCTACAATCAACATGTGTACGAATTCACTGAAAAAGGACCAATTGGAGGAAAACAGAGGAAAACAGTGGATGCAACTAGTATTTAGATTGGTGGCAGAGACTTAATGAATTATTTGTGCAAGCCTGCCAACATTGAAACATGAACCGACTTTTGGTAACACTAGTCTAAATTGACCTAACTTTCTTTACATAAGCATCAGGGGCGGGTTTTGAAGGGGGCTGCTTCTGTTTGTGTTCTCATATGTACTGAACCATTTTTGAATATATCTCGAGTTGTGCCTTGCTCATGTATTCAGTTATGTACAAATACGTGTAGTCTTCTTCAGCGATTGCAAGACGTCGTCGCATGCAACATGCCATGTATTTGAAGGCGTGTATTTTATGGGATGCTGTGGGCGGTAAGCACCATTCGCAGGGTACATCTTGGAAACTGCGTTTACTCTCAGCCTCTCCTTGCGGCAACCGTGCGTGGTGCTTGAGCCTGTTCTACGAAGCCGTGTTTCCACTATACTCTGTGGTTGTCAAGGTCCCGAAAGGGGCCAACTCCAATAGGCTTTAATATCATGCACCTGACATTGCTTTGTTGCATTTTGCCAAGGGATGTTGGGACTGTAACTTTTTTGCCAACTAATGGGTTTTCCGTATTAAACCACTAAAAGTTAAAAACTAAACCGAGATAGCAACCGAGGTTGGAGAACTAAATGTGCACATGGGGTTTCTGGGTGAAGCATAAGGTACGAGCTTCATGTTTGTTTCCTCTGCCCAACTTCCGTGTGCCACGCACACGTATCCCGTCCAAGCCTAGCGCGATCGAGCATGGGACAAGGATCCCCTGTTGAAATCCGTTCTTCCAGCGGCAAGCTCCGCAAGCTCCAGATGGGCGTGGCTTAGCGCATGCTTCCATAGGTGTCCTTGTTTGGTTGGTTTGCTTAAAAAATAAAAGGCGATTCCTGGTTTACCTGGTGGTTTCATCAACCAGGGCCATCTACTTGCCCCAAAAGGACACCTATGCATGCTTAGGTTACCGTTTGACGTTCCAAGTTCACAAGCCTTGGCCCGGAAAAGTCAGCGAGACGTGCGAAGAGAACTTGTCTAGAGCAGGCTCGTTGGCACTTGCGGCAAACGGATTTTCTCTCAAGATGTTCCATTGTTTCTCTTTTTTAGTCCTCCATTTTCATTGGCCTAAAATTGTCAAACCCAAAAGGCTACCATTTTCTGCCTTTCGGGGCACTGGGCAGCCAACTGGCAACAAGATTCTAAAATGAATAAGTGTCCTAAAAGGATGCGCATTTCCCCCATGAAATTTGGGCCTCTTTCTTTTAATCCAAGGTCTTCCCACTGAAATTCGACTTTGCTCAGTACCTTACCCTCACCTGATTGTAATGTTGACACGTGTCCCGACAAACATCGCCTTTTGGAGTTTGCCTTGGTGGTGATGTTTTAAGGGGAAACATGGCTTCAAGAATAGGTACCCCCAAATGGCTTGCCCTGGTAAGTGGAGCCATCCAAAACCTGCGGTCCCCTGGTGGAAAAGAAACATGACCCATACATCGGGGACCCCCGGACCCAGTTGGACGTTCCAGTCGATCGACGGAGGTGTGCCGGCTCAAGCGGCGCGGCCCGCAGGCTGTTCGGGGCCTTCGGGCCGTACCGCCAAGCGGGGAATGGTACAAGAAAACGTTAAAACCTTTAGATAGTTATTTGTATGTACACAGAATATGCATAGATGTATGTATATACACACATACACACATACATACATACATACAGACATACAGACATACATACATACATACATACAGAAATACAGACATACATACATACATACATACATACATACATACATACATACATACATACATACATGCATACACACATGCATACACACATACATACATACATACATACATACATACATACATACATACATACATACATACATACATACATACATACATACATACATACATACATACATACATACATACATACATACATACATACATACATACATACATACATACATACATACATACATACATACATACATACATACATACATACATACATACATACATACATACATACATACATACATACATACATACATACATACATACATACATACATACATACATACATACATACATACATACATACATACATACATACATACATACATACATACATACATACATACATACATACATACATACATACATACATACATACATACATACATACATACATACATACATACATACATACATACATACATACATACATACATACATACATACATACATATATACATATACACATATACACATATACATATACATTACATCTACATCTACATCTACATCTACATGTACATGTACATATACATATACATATACATACACATACGCATACGCATACGCATACGCATACGCATACCCATACACATACACATACATATACATACACATACACATACACATACACATACACATACGTACGTACGTACATACATACATACATACATAAATACATACATACATAAATACGTACATAAATACGTACATAAATACATATACATATACATATTCATATTGAGGAATCCCGGGGATTGTGAAACATCGTGCTTCCACACAGCACCGGCAGCTTGGCCCAGGTCGAGCCGGGTGGAGCCGCTTGGTTCGCTGTCCCAGGTCGATTTTGTCCACTTGGGTCAGTCATGGGCCATTGGGCCCACTCAACTCGCCTGGCCATTTGGTCCACTCCCACTTGGTACTTGGACAGCTTTGTCACTTAGTACAGCTGGTACTTGGCCACTTCGCCACTTGGCCACGCAGGCAGGTGGCCCACGTGTAATTGACCAAGACACGGCCACCAAGTGGCTGTCACTTGTCCACATTCTCACGTGGCCAAGTGAGTTTGCCCTGTGACAGGGATGCGGGATTGTTTGCCCTGGACAGCAAACCTTTCTGCTGACTGAACTAGCCTCCCGGGACTTAAGTTGAACATAATTCGCGCAACTTCAGGGACATGCCGCATGAGGCCCCGCGCCCCCCCCCCCGCCCTGCCAGAAAGGTTCTAAGACCCTAAGAGTGGGGTTGCTTTGCACGGCCAGATGGCGCCAAGTCCATGAGGTCTTCAACTTCAGGCGGGCGGCTCGTCTTCGAAACGTATTCAAACAGTCACGGAGATGGGTAACCCACTTGGTGGTACAGAAAGGGTTGTTTGGTTGTTTCCACTGCCACGTGGTGTTTTTTGAGAGACGACTGCCTGGGCGCAACCTGGGCCGTTTGTGGTACAGAAAGGCTTGTTTGGTTGTTTTCCGCTGCAGCGGTGCTTTTGAGAGACGACTGCATAGCATACTCTCAATTGCCTGGGGGCAAACTGGGCCGTTCGATTTCAAAAAAGACAGACGCATCACCTGAGCCCAGATGAATCCTGCAATCCGAACATGGGTGTGAAATGCGTTTCCCAAGCCCGAAGCTTGCAGCGTTTGCTTCTGTGAATGTACATCTTCACTTGGCCAGTGTTTAGGCTTTTTGTTTTTGCTCGTTCTGTTCATGGTCAGTAGGGGCCTGCGAACAACGTATTTACCCCGTTGAAGTTTGGCGCCGACTGCCAGATGGCGCCAAGTCCACCTTGAGGTCTTCAGGCGATGGCGCGAAAGGGGAAGTTCGGCTCTTGACCTCGGGTTTCGAGGGTCTTCTGGATGACTAAGTCATAGGCTCATGAAAATCCCCGTTTTGTGGCGCAGAAATAGAGAATCTCAATTTGTTTGCCAAACTCAAATTATTATGCGCTCAAGACAAATTGACCAGGTGAGACTCTTGGTGTTTATCGAGTTTGGTCAACGTCCCGCCGGCGTTTCACTGTTTTGGCGTTTAATCATTTCCTGGGTGCTAAATAGCCAACATTTATCAGTTGCCCTTTTCCGGACAACCCATTTCTCACTTGCCCAACGCGAATCGATTGTTTGACCTTTTAGTTTCCCAATGTTGGTCCATTTTTAGTTGTGGCCAACCTTTCATTCCCAGGTCCTTTGGGCAAATGAGATTTAGCACCCAGTTGTGCCAGAAAGTATCTTACAAGCTTCAGATGTTCTTCCGGGAGGAAAAGACGCAACCCTTTCCCCCAACCTCCATTGCTTACCCAACCTCGGTTACCCAACCCCCATTGGTTACCCACCCAAATGAGACACGAGATCAGGAGATCCATGGTCCTCAAATGAACTAAATGAGGCGACACTTTCAAATGAGGCACACAATTGAGCCTTGGGTTTGAAAGAAAGGTAGAGGTAGGGTAGGGGCGCGCGGGGGGGGGGGCATATGGCGCAGGAAGCGGCGTAGCCGGCGTAGAGGCGCCTAGCTTGCAGAAGTGGGGGCCCCGTCGCAACGGGAGACGAAAGGCGTTTTGGTGGCATGTGCCAAGAACTTTTGCCAAGGGATGTTGGGACTTGAGAACTTTTTTTGACAACTTTAGAGGGTTTTCCGTATTAAACCACTAAAAAAGGTTCAAACTTTTAGCAGGGGAGCAGAAAGCAATCGAGAAATGGACTTAAAGAAGTGTTTGCAAGACCAAGTGCAGGAGGAATCGATGTTTGTGGCAGGGCTTCTTCCTTTTCTTTCCAACGACAACCGGCAGCCCAATCATTGAGACCGCCTCACCTGAAGGGATGCAGCAGCCAACAGGCGCCGACTTGCGAACCAGACAAAAACCATCAACAACTGCATACTGAAAATTAGCGCCTGCAGCCGACCGACCATGACCATGGCCGCAGGAACAAGCAAGAGGCATCAGCCACCTGCCCCCGCAACTGACTAGTGGGAGTGCCAGCGCCAGCAGCCAGACACTACAGCATCCACGCCAACATCCACCAAGGCGCAAATCATAACCGCCCCAGAGACAAGCGTGATGAGTTGATGGGGCTGAAGTTTCGTCAGCTAAAAGTAAAACTGGGGGAGGACCACGGACCAGGACACTTGGAAGAAGTTCAAACATAGCAAAAGAAACGGCTTGATTGACTCAGGAACAGTGTGCGAACAAACAAGCGTCGCGAGTCTTCTCAATTTTTGGAGCCTCGCCCAAGCGCAAGGCAATATGTCAAACAAGTAGTGCGGCGCAATCCAGCAGTTTTGCTTAGTCCGATTGCTGGTGTCAAGATGGCCTAGTCTAGCAAATGAATATACGATGGAAAGAGCCACGGCCTCCAGACTGACACGTGCCAACTGCGCTTGGTGCAATATATGCAGACGTTGTATGTTACATTGAGGCTTACACGATGTCAGCTTTGTGGTATGTCCAGGATTGCATGTGTGCTGCGTGCGAAAATCAGAAGTACAACAAGACAATTTCAGTGGGTGTGGAGATTGCGGTTGGGCACAAGGAAAATCGCCCACGACCCCCTGTCCCCTTCGCGGCTTCGCGACTCTATGACGGTGGCCCATGCCAAGGCCAATCCGCTCGAGCGAGGAGCCGGCGGAACCCGCGCGGTCGCCGGCGCGGTCGCCGGCGCGGTCATCAGAGCTGGGCCAGGAGAGCCCACTGAGGAGAGCATTGCCCACCAGAAGCGCAACTCTTCCAACCCCTAAGCCCTTTCGGGCCGGGAAGGGGGGGGGTTCAACCATCGTATCAGCCAATCCCCGAAAGGGAGCACCTGGAAGGTCGCAAGACCGCAAAACCTCAAGGGCAAACACCTTCCGCCCTTCAGGGTCCTTGGAAAAGGTGGTCGGTCGCGTGATGTTGCGTGCAATTTTGGGTGTTTCTCAAAATCGGTGTTCTCTACAGCAGGTAGCTTTCGTTTGGTTTCCCTTTGACTACCAACCAAAACTCGGTCCGCCATTCTGAGAATCAGAACTCCCCGTTGCCGCGTCCTGGAGCCAGTCGGCGTCAGGACATCTTTGAAGCGCTGCAGCACTACCGTCCCCGCACGCCGGAGGTCCGGGCTTTGGTATCTTCAGGTCGGCGTCCTTGTTGTGTTTGGGATGCTTTGCATCGGGCAGCCCTTAGTTGGTGGTTTGGCTTTGTGGCTTGGGGTCTTGAGCCCCTAGTTCTTGTAGAGGGTAAATGGGAAGACATCCCTAACCACTAAACCACCAATCCAAACCACCAATTAGAGGAAAGCTGATTGGAAAAGCAAGCTTTCGAGTATTTGTGGAATGCAATTCCGATGAGCCAAGCCTTTTGGCCCTTTGAATTTTCCGGGTGCGAAAACACTTCTTCTGCGCACATGAAGGTCCCCTTTCCAATTTGTGAATTCTAGTAAGCTTTGCATGGGTGTTTCAAATACAGGGAACCCCCCCCCCGCAAACCAGCAAAAATAAACATATGGTTTACTTCCTTTAAGGGGTTCCTTTCAAATCAACAAACACCCCGGAAAGGGGGGGGGGCTATTGTTGGAACCACTTTTCCATTCCGACGCCATGGGGCAGCTGGATTTGCTTTCTGACCTTGAGGTGCTCAACATGCGGAAAAGCCCCTCTTGCGGATGCTATTGAAAGGGAAGTCCGAAACAAACCAACCGTTTCAGCAGGGGACCCCTGTTTTGAGAACTGCCCATATGTGATTTGAAGTAAGCGATTGCGAATGTCATGAGCACTCTTAGTCAGGGTGAGTTGCCTAGGTGTTTGGGCCAAGGGTTCTTACCCCGGCCCCGCTGGGCCCAAGAGAACTTGAGGCCAAGGGCCAGAATGGTTGAGACTTTGCGGGCGGGCTTCCTTATCAGAGCCTTGGTGGGGGGGGTCAACCAGTTCTTTATTTTGTTCTCTGAATTTCCCTCTGTTGAGGTACACCTTTTTGTAAGCAATCCTGTTCGGCACCCTTCTCCCCGGGGCTTGCAGAGGGCGTTAATTCTTTCCAAGGACCCTTCCAGAAAACCGACGAAAACCATCAGAAAATGGCGGTTTCTTGAAATGAACGGTGGTTGAGGAGAATGCACATGGAAACAAAGTCCTACAAAAAGGACCGACCCCTTAACGCAAGGGAAGGATCAAACCACCAAAAGCCCACCCTTTACATAATTGGAGGTTTCTCAAAACGGACTCCCAATTGGCCGTAGGGAAGCGAAAGGAACCAACCAAGACCGCCAAGACAACACTATGCGCAGCTCAAGAAGCTAATTTCGCCAGACCGCAGGTCTGAGTCTACTTTTCCATTTTGGCCCCCCATGTTGGCTGCCGATTCGATTCAACCAGCTTTTGCGCCACACCCATGTCGAGAGACCCGGCCAGGCCCGTCCTTCGGACCCTTCGGATCCATTGGAAGATGCGCGAGTGGGTGGTCCAGGTGGCCCGGGCACTAAAGGGACGTTTTTGTTGCGTGTGTGTGTGTGGGTGTTGCTTGTGTTTGATGGTTTTAAGTTGGCCTTGCCGGTTTTGCCCTGACGCTTTTCGCCTTTGTTCCGCGAGGGTAACCAACATCAACATTGATATCCGACCCCCCTTGCACGCTGCACATTTTTGGTGCCTGTTCGGATTTCGACACATCTGGTTTGCGAGCTTCCAGGGAAAGGAAATGGACGATGGGTGCCAGCGTGCAGGCCCGTTCCCAAGCTTGTGTGTGTGCATCCGTTTTGGGAGTTGATGCGCCTCTTTTGGTCGGTTTCAACAGGGAAACCAAAAGGAAAGCCACCATGTTGGGGTTGTCCGCTAAAGACAAACCCACGTTTCCGGAAAGCCAACAATCAATGCAAAACGGCTTCTTGAAAATAATGCTGGTTGAAAAGAATAGAACATGAACCAACCCATTTAAAACCAAGGGGGGGAACCCGTATCAGGGAAAGAGCAAACCACAAAACAAGAAGCCCTTGTTACAAAATGTCAACCAGTGACCAAGGGGACCTACCTCTAGATTGTGAAACATAATTTCTCCGAACACGTGGAAACCGAAGGACACCGCACTTCTATGGTCTAAAGCTCCTGAGGCCTGCAACTCTGTGGCTGTTTTTTTACACAAATCCGAGATGGGTGGGTCCCTAAACCCACCATTTTTGCGAGCCTCCCTATCTCACTTCCTGAGTTGGTGGACTTTAAACTTTTTGGAAAGACCATTTTAGTGGTAAATAAAAAGTTCACAAACTTTTTTTGGCCAGTCAACTTGGGAAGTGCGTATTTCAAGAGTTGGTTTCACAGGAAAACCGCCCGCCCTTCGTGTCCAAACCGGGTGCCCCTGTTGGCTTCTCTGCTTCAGGCGAGGCGGAAGCCGCCGCCGAAGCGGAAGTGGAGGCCGTGTGGCGGTCTCGGGCTCGCTGCAAAGAAGGGGCGTGTGGATTTTGGGAGCTGGTGCCCCGGTTTTTGTTTAATGGTGCCAAAGGGAAACCAACTGAAGAACCACTCACGTCTACGAGGCTAAGATGTGGGCGTGGCTCCTTTTTGAGTTGGTATTCGTTTTTGGTGGCTTTAACAGGGAACCAACCGGATCCAACCCGCAAGAATGTTCCTGGTTGTTTATGTAATGTGTGTAAGGGGAAAACGACAGAACAACCACACATCTTGGGGTCCAACCCCAAAAAAGACACACCGACAGGCTCTTCTCACTCCCCAAGTTCTTGTTTCGGACTAAGGGTCACTCTTGCGGGGTTTGGTACACGTTGGCAAGCAAGAAGGCAGTTTAGTTTTCAGGGTTTTGGCACATCCACGCAGGAAGTGATCATCCCATGAACTTACAGAGGCATTCCCGTGGCCGAAGGTCCAGAAAAAAGCGGCAAGATGTTCCCATTTCAGTTTGCAAGGCTTAGCTTCCCTTCATGTAGAGGGCCTTGGCGGCTCAATTGAAGGCATTTGTGCATTCAGTTGAAGAGGGTAAACCTTGGACCCTGCCCCCAAACACTAAGAGTCGCCACAATTTGGAAGACCATTTTAGTGGTTGATCTAAATTTCCATCATCCACTGTGGGTGGGGGCAAGGTCCAAGGTAAACCATTGACCAGACGCCTGGCTTTGGCAAGTGGAGGCCAGACATGAGTCTGGGGCTGTGAGCCGGAAGGTCCGTACGCCAGTCCTAAGATGCGGCGCCGGTCTGGACGGGCCAGTTTGTTAGACCATGAGGTTGGGACGTAGAGAGACAGAGAGAGAGAGAGAGAGAGAGAGAGCGAGAGACAGAGAGAGAGAGAGAGAGAGAGAGAGAGAGAGAGAGAGAGAGAGAGAGAGAGAGAGAGAGAGAGAGAGAGAGAGAGAGAGAGAGAGAGAGAGAGAGAGAGAGAGAGAGAGAGAGAGAGAGAGAGAGAGAGAGAGCAGAGAGAGAGAGAGTGGAGAGAGAGAGAGAGAGAGAGAGAGAGAGAGAGAGAGAGAGAGAGAGAGAGTGGAGAGAGAGAAAAAGAACGCCTTTCTGTCCTCTGGTGACTTGTGGGGCCAGAACAAGGCTAGTCCACCAGAGGGTTTCCCCCCGATCATTCGAGGGAGGTTCCCAGTCTTTTTTCTGCGATCCATTCCGTCGTTGACATGAAGCAATAGCCGTCAGCTTGTGGAGCAATCCCTGCTTCCTACTTCATTTGTGAGGAGGATGGTCCACAATCATCAAGTGGCCTTTTCAATGCAATTTTCATTGTTTCCCCGAGTGACTACTCGGAGAATCATGCATGCTGCATAACCAGGGGGCCTCCATGATTTCCAGTAGGGGGTCGGGGATGTGGAGCCATCGTGGCCGGTTGAGGATCCGGTTTCTTTCTTGGGCCCGTCTCATCCTATCCCCTTTGGGTGGAAACATGCGCCAATTTAAAAGCCGGGGGGCGGTGCTGGTTGGCGCTGTCTAAACGGGCAAAAGTTAGGGATCGCCAGATGAAAGCACAGTGCCGTTTGCATCTCAGCTTCGCGGCCCGAACTGGCCGCGTGCATCTGGGCCTTCCCCGCCTCGCGCCCGCGAGTTCCATTGCGCCGGCGCGACCTGACTGGAAGCCCGCGTTTTGAGTTTGGTGTTTTTCCTCTTCAGGGGTTCAGCTAGCACGCGCGTTTTTTAGCTGGCAACTGGGTTTGAGCGTGATCCCTCTTCAGGAAAGTCAAGGTTTTTACTTTGCAGACAGTTTTAGCACTCTTGCAATGACAGACCCAGGAATGTTGGGAGTCTCTCAACATTAGGAGCCAAAATCCTCCATTGCCTTGTGGTTTCCCCTTCCATCCAAAAAGGGGAATCCCCTATTTTGAGAACCACCCTTTTCAACTTGTCCACCTGCTGAAAAGCTTCGTTCAACCTGGCTTCCCTGGTCCAAAAGCTGTTGCATGGTTTCTCCAAATGGCGGGCTTTTCCGCCCATTGTAGGGGGCCCATAGTTGGAGACCCCATGCAGCTTCGGCGCGTTCTTCATCATCGAATCATCCGTTCTGGGTCCGGTTCCTACCGGCTTTGCAGGTCGACAGCTGTTTGGACGGTCCCGGCTGTCAGTGATGGGGCAGTTCATCTTGAGCAATTGCCGGTTGACGTGCCTTCTGCCTACTTTGGAATTTTGCAACGAGTTTAGCTGGCCGCAAAAACAGCTCGCCATGATGTAGCCCCCTTGTTTCAGGTCTTTGAAGTATTCTAAAAAAATGCGCATTCCTGGATGATGGGGTGATGCTGAAGCGCGCGCTTGGCGGTACATGATGGGAGAAGGACTTGTCGATAAGGGTCGCGAATGATTCCCTGGAGTTTGGAAAGTCTTGATTTCTTTCCCTTCAACTCCGATTTGAAGTGCCATGTTTGGGAGGGGGCTAAACGTCGCCTTGTTGCCCAATTTCAATTGTGTTCCCTTCGGGCGCATGGCCTGTTTCAAAAAGAAACAGCTTTTCAGGGGTCCTAATGCTCAAAAGGAAGGCTTCCTCATCATAAGCGTTCGGCTACAACAAGGGAGGCCACCACCATCTGGCATCATTTGGCATGAGGACTAGGGATTGCGTGCAGTTGTTGTTGTTCTTTCTTGTTTTTGCGCGGGTGCTCTTTTTTTTTCCCGCTGGGCTTGGGTTGGGACCATTTCTTTTTGGAATCCCTTACTGTCCGTGGGTTTTTGTTCATGTCGGTCCGTGGGTCATCGGATTTCGAGGCCTCCATGTCATGAAGGGCGGCCGCGGGGTTTGCTGCACCTGCGCGCAGTATGTGGCAGGCGTGTCTCGGACTGCAGAGCTTCGGGTCCGTTGTCAAAACCCGGGGAAAGGAAAAGGGACGGATCCAACCATAAGGGACAAGGAGGGCATGTGTCTTTTAAGGGTACCCCTTTATTTTTGTGGTTGACATGGAAACCAAAACGAAAACCACCATTTTGCGGGGTTCCCTGAAAGAGACACACCCACAGATGCGGTTTCGGCCTCCTTTTGTTCTCGGTTTTGGGTACACTTGAATAGTGATCGGTCTTGATGGTGACTCAGGTGCAGCTGTTGACACTTTAAGTTGGTCAGAGGTGCGAGCAGTTGACAGACGGGTTATTTTTTGGTGAAACCTTAAGAGCGCTGAATAGCAACCCTGCTGGTTGTACATGGGGGCAAAGCTTCACCTTGGTCGGTGTCAAGGCTCAAATCGTACATATCCTAGGCTGAACACTTTGCTGTTTCGGCATGTCCATGTATGCACGTTTTATCTGCCGAAGGCACACGTTTCCGTTGATTGATGGTTTTTGCTGATTTGACGAACCGGCCCCACTGTGTCGCACAACTTGGGGTAGAGCCAGGATACATTTCGCAATGACATGTTGATCATGGATCTGTCTCAACCAAAATCTCCTTTTGCACTGCCCAAATTCAAAGGTTTGGGTGCTTTGGGGCCATCTGTAGATTTCCTGTAGCCAAAAAAGCCTTTATCAGCCCCATCTCCTGTAGATTTCCCTGTAACCAAAGCCTTTGACAAATGGAAGCCGAAAGGAGCGATCCAGAGCCCGGCAGCTGTTGGGTGTTGGGCCCGGCCGAGGTCTGTCTCGTCCTCTGCTCCCTGGGATTCTCTCTCTGGGCCTCAGAGCAGCTGAGCGACGAGCGGCCTGCCTCGCGCCTTGGAGCGCATGGCTCGGAAGAAGTTTCTGGAACGGGGAGCGGTTTGGTCTTCGAACGGGGGAAACCCAAAATGGGCGGCGGCCTGTTGTGTTTTCCCCTTTAAGCCGTCCAAAAGGGCAATTTTTGAAGACCCACCCATATAGGCGAGCTTCTCAAGACATTTGCCAGCGAGCCAAGGAGAACAAATTGGAGAACCCACCCATATCGTGCTCATCGCTCAAAGTTGACAAGAACAGGCAGACACGCAGCCAGGCAAGTTATGCCACTAGGAGGGAACGCGCCCCCCTTGATCAATGTCTTCCGGGGCTCACATGGTTTACTCTGCTGAAAGCGAACCCACGGAATTGGTTTGTTCTTAGGTTTGCGCCCCCTTTTCCCAAAGTCGTGAAAGCTTGGAAGTGGACAGGAGGTGGGACGTTTACCTCCTGATCCACCTCCCAGGTAAACCTCTTTCTGTGTGCTTCGGGCAAGGGCGAGCTAGGCCAGTGGGGCAAGTGACGACCTAATCGTTTCTGCCAAGAGGTTCAATCCACATCGAAAATAGAGAGCCTTACGGTGAAAGAACCCCACAAGCACCAACACAGCAATTGCGTCACAAATGCTCTCGTCGCTACAATTAAGATATTGCATTTGCCATGAGTGCTTTTCCTCCCGGTGTGAGGGGTTTAGTGCTTCAGGATATGAGACATGGACAGGAGGGTGTGTATTTTTCGGTCCCATATCGATTTGTGGGGAGTCTTGCCAGTCACTGCGCCTTTCGACTTCGGCCTTGCGGCTTGCCTTTGATCCGTTTCCGGTCGTCCAGGAAATCACCAGGCGTTTGGAGCTGCGATCTGGTTGCAAATGAGTCCTTTCGCCAAGTCCTTCGAGCTCTCTGAAACGGCTTGGGGAGCTGCAAAGGGGGTCGAACTCTGGTTCTCAGAACCCTTTTTGGATTGTGGGGGGGCCTCTCGGCTTCTCCCGCAAACAAGTTTAGGTCTGGACTTGCCCAAAACGGTGGTGTTCCGTTTGGTTTCCCCGAAGCCAACCAAAACAGGGCCTCAACAAGGGACACACTGCCCACAGAGGTTCCTGCAGATGCACAGCAAAGCCCACAGGCCTTCCGTATGGGAGGATGGAGGGGTGGAGGCTTCTTTGGTTTGACGGAGGCTCTAAATTTGTTACCCCCAAACCGAAGCTAGGGGTTGGATGGGATCTGCAGCCACTAGCCGCTACATGAAGGGTATATATTTCTTTATTTGTCCTGGGGGTGGTGGGTCTATTGACTTTCAAGATCTGACATGGCCACTTTTCCGGAAAACAAGCTCCCGGTGTTTTTTTGAGTAGACCTACTGGTTTGGGGGTAGCGGCAAACATCATAGGCAATTCGCCTACCCCAAAAAGAAGATCCCTCGGGGGATTCCTCAATGGCTGCCTCAAAAACCGTCTAGAATCACCTTGGCTTTTGTGGACCCCACGGACATTCCTGGAGCCTGGAATGACAACTGAAGAACAACACACTGTGCCAGCTAGTGCTTTGGTCAGGGGTGAGAACACTTTTAGTATCAGGAAGCTACCATGGAACCAGCCATTTGGAGGGTCCCTTGTCAAAAACAACAGCAGCTGTGTATAGCAAGCTAGTGCGATAGATACATCAACGTTCAAAGGCGGAACTGGGCCTGTGGGGAAGGCCCTTGCCGTGCGCATGGCAGGGACCGTGGGACGGTGCACGCTTGCTTACCAGTAAGTACCATTAAAACTACTGGTTGGGTGGTTCAGTTACCACTATTCTTTTGCATGCC
The DNA here is from genome assembly GCA_963377175.1 of Effrenium voratum. NCBI lineage: Eukaryota > Dinophyceae > Suessiales > Symbiodiniaceae > Effrenium > Effrenium voratum. The sequence continues at coordinate 1,029,643 of CAUJNA010003550.1, read as the reverse complement.
TTTTAGCGTTGCGCAATGCCCCCTGAATCGAAGGTCACGAGGCCAGGGGCGTCTCTTGGTTCGCAATTTGCCTGAAGTACAGTGTTTTCTCGCTTTGGGAAGTGAGTGGCTCGGTCTTAGTTTGTTGGTGTTGCTCAACAAAACGTGTGGTTTCGTTTGATTGGCCCGTAGACAAGTGCACCACTGGTCAGACACCCCTACGTCGCAAGTTGCAGGTAAGCTTCACACAGACCCCCCCCCCCCTGCAGGTCCCATCGTGCTCACAAAGAAAGTGCTGGTCATGCATTTTGGCTGCAGCATGAAAGTGCGTGAGTGTGCGAGTGTGTGTGTGAGTGTGTGTGTGTGTTTGTGTGTGTGTCGATCTATGTGTGTGTTTTTGCGCTTGTGTAGTTGAAATCCGGCTTTAGGGTTTTTGGGGTTCAGGGTTTAAGTGTTTAGGTTTCGGGCTTTTAGGGTTTAGATTTCAGGTGTTTTTGTTTTGTTTTGTTTTTGGGTACCCAAAGGCTCCCGATGTATTTAGGGCCCTCAAACAGCCAGGTTTTGAGACCCCCAAACACCTACAGAGTCGCACGAGCCTCCGGGTACTAGGGTTTACTTTCCGCAGCCGAGTTTGCCGGGAGCTGAAAGTCCCAAACCGCAAATGTCCATTTGCGGCCAACCCATCCCGAAAAAACGTCGGGGCAGATCACATGGATTCTTCCATTTGCTGAAGCATGGCAGATCCATGGGGGGACGGGGGAGGTTGGGGGAAGAACAGCCCAGCCAATCAATATGTTTTGTGTGTGTCTTTTTTTTGTTGTTTCCCCTTGTTGGCTTTAAAGGGGATCGATTTCACTACTGGACATATTTTTTAATATTGTTTCCCAGGGGCGAAAAAGCAAATGGAAGGATCGGCCGAGTTCCAAGGTTCGCCCAGGCGAATGCCCAGCTTTGCTTCGCCAGCGGTATCCAGATTGCACCTTGGCGTTCAGACCGACAGCTTGGCTACGAGACAGCGGCACAAGCAAAGTATTTGTTCTTGCCTCTTAAAAACACAACTTTTCAACTTTTGGGTAACATGGGCTATATGTCTGTAAAAGATTAACTTCCCCAGGGCTTGGAGTTTTAAGGGGTAAGCATTTGTCAGTTCCGTCTATGACCCATCAAGAGAGCGAGATCAAAAGCCTGGGTGTCAAATGGGGATGGCTCAAAATTGAACCACCGGGGGACCGCAGGTATTGGTCCATGGTTCCGTGTACCAGGGTTCTGTTTTGGGTACCCATTGTTGACCCACGGCCAAATGAATGTTTCTCAAACAGGTGGCCCCGTTTTGGGTGATGTCTTCAAAGAGAACCGTGAAATGGCCATCCTTCTGGGCGGTGCGTCTGCAGAACTTGCACCGCTGTCGGAATTCCCAGGTTGCTTTTGTGAGGCGAAAGCCGACATGTCGTTTGCCGCACCTCAAAAGTCAGTTGACCATGAACGAAGCCAAAACAACCTTGAAGCAAACGAGAGTTGATCCAAATGTTAACCCCGGATTAATAAACCTCTGGTTGATTAATAGGGGTGTCCCCTTTTAGTGGGGATTCAGACCACTTTTGGAGGGAACACCCCCCTAATGAGACGGGTATTAAAAAACTCCTAGAGTCAACATTAAACCAACCAAAAGTCGTAGAAACCAGCTACAGGAAGTACAGGAAACTAGCCAAATTCCCACCAAAATCAGGGGTTTTCTGTAGAACCTCCTGCTGGTTTCTTGGAAAAAAGCGGATTTGCCACCGGGCAACGGGTCAACCGCGCGCGCGCCGCCGCGCCGCCGGCAGCCGTCGAGGCCGGGTGGTCTCCAGTCGGGCAGCCTTCAATGTGGGAGGCGCCCTGAGGCCGCAGACCCGGGTCCTGGTGTCCCCTCCGTTTCTTCCATTTGCTCAAAAGTATGTTGTATCTTCCCTTGTTGTTATTAGGAGTTTCTGGAAACTACTGGACATATCATATTTTTTTTCAGGTTTGCTTACTGGGCTAGACTTAGGATACATTTTCACATTTTACCAGTGAGTCAAAGTGAAGCAAACAAGAACATATGCATTCTAGGGCCTAAGTCCAATCATGAAGAATAGTTGTTTCCCTTGCTGGTTTTAAGAGGAATTTATCACTACTGAAAAAGTACTTGTTTTGTTTTCCTCCCAGGGCTCTTAACCAAATGGAAGTTTCGGTGGTTCACAAGGAAACCAACAGCAACACTCCCCCATGTGTGCGTTAGCAATGACACACCCGTAATTATATTGGGTTTTGGCGGCATGCAGGTTATGCACCACTGACGAACATGGGTTTTTGAACGCCTGCCTGAGCTGAACAATTGGTGGACCATTCCTGAAAATGCCCTTTGCTTGGTGTGCTCGGGCTTGGTGGATATTGATCATCCACTTCGGATTTTACACAACCCCTTTCCAGCATGCAATTTGACATCCGAATAAATTAGGTTCTATGTATGAGCTTCTTTAAAGCCGACAGGTCGACCAGGTCCGGAAAACCAACATCTGATTTTCAGGATTTTCTAATACTTGACGAGCCCCGCAAGGTCGAAAGGTCGACAAGGTCCGGCGTTTTTTTAGGGGGGGACACTCGCTTGTTGTTGGGAAACATTTTACATTTTTGCTCATTGTGGTTTAGTGGGAAATCCCCACTTAACTGCTAACATTTAAATTGTTGCTCCCCTTCCAACGTTGATGATGATTAGGTGATTCATTCGTTTGAGCTGTGGTATGTTCCGGGCACGTGGATGGTGACCTCGAGGCCGGGCCCGGATGAGAAGAACACCGTGCTGGTGTACAGCGCGGGAACCTCGGTACCCACCAAGTCCCTCCCAGTCAGGTTCCGTGTTGGTTGGAAGAGGTGTTGATTTATGATTTAACGGTTTTAACTTTGTGCGAGGCATCAATCACAGGTACCCTGTGTGCTCTATCTCTCCTTGCAAGTTGGAGTTCCATCCTCCACAACGAGTCTAGCTCTTTAAAATGAGGGAGCAAAATCGTGTTTAGAGGAATTGCTCAATCTGCCTCCTCGCGTTCCTTAAGTTGTCTTGGAATGTCCCTGTATCACCTCAGTCATGCTGTGGTTACAGTTTGATGCACGGACTCGTCCAAAAGGCTGTCCTTCTGGAATGGCCTAGAAACCATGCGCTCGGAGAGCGGGCTTTGGGTTTGCACAGTTAAGGCTCAGGTGCTCACTCCACAAGGGTGGACAATTGGCAACTCGGGAAACTGAGAGAAAGGGCCCCTTCTACACATGTTCTACCTAAAGGTTTGGATGGATGGATGGATGGATGGATGGATGGATGGATGGATGGATGCATGGATGGATGGATGGATGGATGGATGGATGGATGGATGGATGGACTGAGGCCTATACAATGGTTTGGCCATTTTTGTATAAAGTTCGGGGCAACGCCAACACTTGTTCAGCTGGGTGCAGTTTGGTCATCCTATTCTTGACTACGATGTTGAACAAATAATACATGTGCGTGCCTTTGTTGAGGGTACCCCGTTTTGAGGGTACCGTTTTTCGGGTTTTAATGGGGAACCAAAAGGAGAACCACCATTTTGGGGGGTCCTTTTTAAGACCGGCACACCCATATTGAAATTCTAGGTTTAGGATTGCGTGTTGATCAAGATTAACTGGGGCCAGCCCTGAGGCCCTCGATTTGTCCCCCAGGGACGCGGCGCCTCAGACGCAACAGGGAGAGCTTCTGGCTGCCCAGGCTTCCAGTTGTTCAATGACGCGCTTTCCCCTTTTAGGTTAGGGCAGTTAGGGGCATTGTCCACTAAACTTGCTAGTGAGGGAATGTGGGAATGAACCCAGAAGTTCCCTGAAAGGAAACCACAGGGGATGGTTGATAAGGGTCGTTCCCGCATTCCCTGCTGAGCAAGGCTAAAAGCTGTCAACCCCACAAAGGCTTTCAGAACCCTCTCAATTCGGATACATCTTGGCACTTTGTGTTGGGGGCGAAAGCGCGCTTTCCCTTTCCAGCGGTTCTAAAGGGAACCCAGTTGCCTAGTGGCACCCAATTCCTTTGTTTTTGGGATGGGTAATGGGTTCTCTTTAAACTCAACCAACCAAAAAAAAGATGCCCTTTTTGTTCCCGTGGCCACTGGGCATCTGAGGCGGAATGGTCATGACTGGTGAACAGAATAGTTGTGGCCACTTTGCCGCCAGTCTCGAAGGGGCTTTTTGGAGGTTCATTTTGGTGTGTCTTTTTTGGGGGCGCCCCTTAATTTGGTGGTTTTAAAGGGACACCAACAGGAAGACCACCCTTTTCTTTGGGGGGTGGCCTCTAAAAAGGACACGCCCATATCATATGGAGGGGAGAGGATGGCAAGATTGGCGATGTGGTTGTGACGGCTTCGACTCGTGGCTTTCAGTCGGCCCTTTCCCAAGTTGAATTGGAACTCGCCACAAGCTACTGCAGCTACTCGGACCACGTTTCACAAAAGCGTCGTAGCTCGATCTTATGTTTCAGCAGTTTCTGTGTTTGGGCTGACCGGCCATTCGGCACTTTGCGTTGTCGGAAAGTCGGATGCGATGTCCTTTGGTTTTCCTTCACCTAATTTCCCCAAAAAAACCAAAGTACCGGTCGCCTGGGAGGACCAGTTTTTGCCAGGGATTGCTTGACCCCCTGTTTGGTATTTTGGGCGCGGTGCCTTTATGTCCACAGAGAATGGGTCAAACGACTAAGCCGTGCTTGGAAAAACCCAAGCCACCGGTCCTTTTGCTTGAATAATTCCTCTTGTGACGATCGGGCCTTAGCAACTGTCACAAGCCTCTAACTCCCGGAGCCAAACTGGCCTTCAAAATGGGACATCGCTCCCCTGTCAAACGCCGCAAAAACCCTTTGGACCGCCCTTTGCGGTCGCGCGAATGGCCCGAATCCGTTACTGAGGGCGCCTCCTTGGTGGGCTGGGCTCCAAAGATGGACGAGGTCACTTCCACCTGTCCCGACCAGCCAAAGGCGGGGAACGGCCCCGGCTGCCCAGAGCCTCCCGTGGATTGGGAGGGTGTTTGCTAGAAAGCGAAGGATCCTTGCAGTGTTGATCAACGCACTGCATTGATCCACGGGGGGGTGGTTTCTCCAGCGCCGTGACTCTGAAAACAACATGAGGTGTTCCCAAATGGACATACAAGGGGATGGGACATTTGCAGTGTGTTTTCCATAAGCCCCATGTGGCGCTTGCCTGCCAGTTCCTGCCATGCACTGCGCTGCTTAGGTTTCTTGAGGCTCAGATGAGTCACTGACACTTTTGGTTTGGGGGAGCACATGGCCGCCCAACGGACCCACCGGACCCACCGCATGAATTGTCCCATCCGCCGATCCGTGCGCGGGAAGCAAGCAAGTAATGTTAGGCGGATCAAGAACTCCCTCGGCCCAGCAGGTCCAAGCTCAGATTCAACCGTTCCGCGGGAGCAGGTGGTCGGGAGAAGGTAGTTGTAGGTGGCCGCTCTGCGGGGTTCAGGACGCATGTGGAAATTAGATGAAGTGTTTATTGAACTGGATTTGAAATCATGTGGCCTTTTTACGCGGGGAACACATTTTCCGAACACGCCGTACAGTACTGATCATTGGTGCCAGAGGCCCGCATCAGAGCCTAGAATTTTGCAGTATTGGATCCCGACTGGGCGCCTTTCGGAGGTATTTATGAAGCTAACCGCATTATTCTTGCTGGGTTGTGCAAATAATCCTGAATCCTCAGCTGCTAGTGGGTTCCCTTTGTATTTTTAGGTGTGGCACGGGTTGCGGAAACTTGGAACGGCAACTTTCCATCTTGAAGAACCCAGTTGTCAACCATTGCACAGCACGAGGTGGTGGTGGTTTGGGAACGAGTTTTGGCGGTTTGGGAGGGGGCTTTTGCGGTTTTGGAACGAATTTTGGCGGTTTTGGAACAACTTTTGGTGGAGCGAGTTTTGGTTGGAGGAGCGAGTTTTGGTGCTTTCGAAGCGAGTTGTGGCGGTTTGCCTGTCCGCTCAGATCAGCCTTGTGCACCACATCAACATCTACTCCTACTTCGGCGCGTCCTTGGACCCCGCCCCTCGGATGGCGCAGAGCGCATCGGGGGGTTTCTCGCCCCCTGAGCTCCTGGGCTTGTGCGCCGCTTTTCGAGTCTTTGAGCATTTTAGCGGTACACCGCCAGGTGGCCAACTTGCGTTCAGCCCATGGGAGCGAAGTTTTTTGATCATTTTCGTTTGTGCCCCTTATGAATTTTGACCTGTGAAGCCCGACACGGGGTCTCCAGAAAGGAGACATCCCACAAGAGTTGTGGTTGTTTGTTTTTTTTTTTTGCGAGCAAACTTCCCCTTCCATGGGATGAAGCTACATCATTGTTTTGCTTGTTTTCGGCCGTTACGGTGTTCTCCATGCTGGGCTGTTCAAGGGTAATTCTTAATCCTTACCTTGGATTACGCAAGGGGTTTCATTTGTGGTGGCTTCCCTATAGGAAGTATGGATAAGGATTGGCAATTTCTCCATTTTGAGCAGCCCAGCCATACTCTCAGTGCACACACCCTGATGTTACTTTTTTACTTTGAGACAGAGGGCAGAGTCGACTACACAATTCGACACACCTGCAGCATAATGACCGCCCTAGGCGTTGCAATCTTTTGCAAGAACCTTCACCCGGACACCACATGCTATGTTTCTGTTCTCATTTGATGGCCCAGTCAGGCGTTCCTGTAGGGAACAGGGTTCGGCCAATTTCCTCTAGACATTTATCTCAGAGACCAAGCAACATTTTGGCTAACTTCTGGCGTTCTCTTCTTTCCTGCGGCATCTCTGGTGTGCACATGGAACGCCACCCCCCCCAACAAGGGGGCCTTGGCTAACTTCCAACGGCTCCTGTCGCCTTCGATTCTTTCTTGCACCCAAGGGCACGGCCTACCGCCAAGAAGATTTGGCGGAGCGGTCCATCAGCGAGGAGACCTTCCGCATGTTGGCGTCACACGACAAGGCACGGGTCCAAACGCCAATGGGACACGCGGAACGGGTCACATGAGTCTGAAAAGGGTGGACACCCTTCGCGAAAAGCGTGGTTTTGGTTTTCGTCGGCTTTTTCGGGTGCTGCTTATTTGGTCATGTCCGGCGCGCTCATCTTGAGAGGTGAGGGCTTCTTTTTGTGCTGTTCAGTTTCCGAGACAGTTGCAGAGAACACGAGTTTAACTGGGTTATGGGCATGGTGATCTTAGGGCATTTTCTGCGATACCAAGTGGGCCCCCTTCAAAGCAGCAAGCTTGTGATGGGAACCATGAATGGCCAAAGTGGAAGTTGAACCCCGGCCAGGTTTGAGAAGTTTGGAGAAATGAGCTGTGCCGGCAACCAGTTGCCGAGGTTTCAAATGGCAACCATATTCACTGACAGAAAAATGGAATGGGGGGAGGAGGGTGGCTGGGATTTCATGTATGGTTCCATGTTGCCTTTCTGAAAAACCAAATGCATGGCATTGGGTCCCGGACTCCCCACCCCTTCTCCTTCCCAGGTTGGGGACGTCGCTGCAGACCAACTCCCCCCCCCCCCCCCAAAGATCCCCAACTGTAACCGTGAGGCCTAAGTTGGCGTATTCTTTGGTCAAGAATACGCCCGTAAAGAATGACATGTGGGAGAGCATGGAGGTGACTTCTGGGATTATATTCAAATGTGTCTTTCAAGCTTTGTGAGAAAGGGCTGACAGACTTGACAGCTGGAATTTGGGATGCGATCCCCCCCCTCGCCTTGCCCCTATGGTTCGGGGAGAAGGCTTTATATGGATGTGGATTTCAATGGGGACCCTCTGGACATCATTTGAGATTCATGTCCCACCGTTTGGGAAGGGGTTCCGACTTTAAAAATAATAGCCATATTCATGCTCAAGAGGCTAATCTGGCCCCCAAATGAATGTTGTCACCAGGTTTCTCAAGAGGGTCCCCCCAGGACGCTGCCCGGCCCTGAATTATTTAGTGACCCATCAAGGCCGGGCGGTCCTTTCTCCGTGTTTTTTCCCGGTTCGGTGCAGATGGCGGGCGATTACTGGCTGCCACAGGGCTACGGCATCCCATTGTCTAAGCAGCCTCTTTGGCCGAACGCAGATCGACTGGAGCAATCGACCTTGTGCCTCTTTTTTGGGTGCCCATGTTTTCAGTGGCCCGAAAAGGTGATCTCCTATTTTATCTCTGAGCCCTTTGAAAATGCAACTGAGGCCATTTCTCCCCTTTGTCGATCACTTTGGGCAGCTGATTTGGTTTCCTTTAGGTTGATGTTTAGAGGTGGCAGAGCGGGAAATCTGTTCTGCACGTGTTTTCTCAAAGGTGGACTTTATCCGCCGGGGTGGCGGCTGCCTCCGAGCGATCGTTTTGGCTTGAGTCTAATTTGGGGGGGGGTTGCGCAAAAGATGGGGGAGCAAGACGGCAGGCGCGGATGTTTCAGGCAGACTGCGCCGCTGGCATTTCCTAGCTGAACGTTGGCAAGTAGATCCAGGTCAGATCAGCTCGGACTTGAAACACCGGACAAGGCTTGCCTTTCAGACTGACTCGTTTGAAAAACGAGTTGGGCCCCCCTGTGCTTGAAATTCTCGTGAGATCTCCTTTGCAGTGCCTCAGCAGCGGCAAAAGGCAAACCCTGACCAGAAAGCCATAGCCTTAACCATGTTTGGCCAGAACAAGTTGGCCCGAAGTGAGAGCAGATTGTTCGCACCCTTTTGCGTCCGGCCAGTCAGATTCCCGCAATGTGGGTAGGGCAAGGATGTATGGAGGGACCCTGCCCAGGGCATGGGTTTAGTTTGCTTGACAGTAAAAACCCGTTTCGGGATTCTTTCCCAAGGTTGGGGTTGAGTACGAACATTTGTTCCGAGGCCGTTCGCGTCGGAGAGAGGTTAAATGCAAGAGTGAGTTTCTCTCTCGGATACGCCTCAACAGTCGACAGTCAGCATACCATCCTACCGACCTTTTTTGTTTCTACCGGAGGGTTCCTTTTATTAGACATTGGAGGGGCATGATCTAAACGAGGGGACCCTTAGCTAGGGTTCTATCGCAACAGTAAATGTGGGGAGGGTACTGTCCTCAATGTGTGGTGGGATTTGTGGTTTGATATGAACCCATTGACGACACCGGACCCTTTTCTGGCATCTCTCTTGATGTGAACCCTTCAAAACGGTTCACTAAATATGGAGACTCGAATTGTCTGACATTCTGGGCGTCAGTCCTTTTTTTGGGCCCCCCCCAAAAAAGGGCGGTTTCTTTTTGTGAAGCCACAAAAAGGGCATCCATCAACTCCAAAACCGGAACCACGCCCGTGCAAGACCTCCCATCACGTGGGTCTGCTTAGGGCCCTGATGGAGCATCACATCCTGTTCCCCAAGTGCTGGGTCTACGGCGCCGTGGGGGGGCCCTACGGTGTCGGATTGTGTCGGATTGGATGGACCGGGTCGAGCTTCCAACGAGTTCCTGGATCTTCCTTTCGGAGACCAGATTTTGGTATCAAACAGAAAGCGCACACTTGTTCTGGTCGATCCAGGCGGTGATACTCTCAGAGTTGAAGACGTGAGCTTTGGCGGGTTGAGGGCGGGGATTAAAGGGTATGCTGTCCTTTTGGAGACCCCCCCCCACCCTTTTTTTCCGGCAGCCAGATCAATCCGGAGGTTTCAGTACATGTTGGTGTGCAGCGGGGGCGAGGTAAGCACGCTTGCCATGTGGATCGACAGCATCACTCATCCACGTTCAATTTTCTTGCGGAAGTGGCCTGAGTTGGGTATGCTTCAAAATACTGGGACCTCAACAATGATGGCTTGCCTTTCGGCTCCCCTGCAAACCAACCTAAAAGGGTATTCTCGAACACACACACACACACACCAAGTTGTTGACATCCATATTTTCGGCTAAGACATATTTTCAGTTGCTCAGCTGCAACTTGGTCTTTTTGATAAGTGCCCTGTTTGCGCCTGGTTCCAAGGAGGACCAAGCAAACAAGCAAGCAAGCAAACTAACAAACTAACAAACTAACAAGCACACTTTGTTTCTCTGGTTTATTCTTGGGAGGGGGGAGTTCCGCCTTTTTTGACACAGCCGCATCACAAACGAGATCTGCCCCCCCCCCCCCCCAATTTAGCTGCAGAAGGTTCAACTTGTTCATTCAGCAGAGAAGTTGAGAGTCGGAGGGGAGCCCGCTCGCATGTGGTCCCCATACTTCCCTTTCGGCATCGGTTTTAAGCAGGCCACTTGTAGATGAGTTTCCTTTTGGGGTATCGTGCACTATTTGTGGTTCGGGGTGCAAACTGGATGTGGCACGCGGGTTCTCAAACACTTCCCAACCCCGAACAATGGGCTGGGTTTTTGATGGTTATTTTTCACCCAAACAGGCTTCCAATATTCGAACAGTTTGATTGGGTTGGTTTTCCCATTTTCTACCCTCCCGTCATCAAGTAAATGCAAGGGATTGCGCCCGAAAGCGTCAGCTCAGGACGTTCCTCAAGGGAGCGGCTTCGATTTGCGCCTCGGGACTTGGGCAGGGTATCTGGAAGATCAACTTCCTGAAGGGGCCCTCTGTCAGCTGCCGTGTTAGTGGAAGGGAGGGTGGGTCTTTTGCTTGGGGGTCGCCTTGCAAGCCTGTCACCAGACAACTCCACCCCGGGTAGATGGCCTGCTTCTGGAGCAGCAATTCTCAGCCAGGGTTTCAAGCTTGGAAGCAACTCATCAACACTATGCCCACCCCTCAAAAACAGTTGGAATCGAGGATATGACCTAGAGGAATTCTCGGGGTCACCAGGTTCCACTTTGTTGGAAAACTGCTTCCGTTTGGTGTGATTAACCTGTCAAGCTTTTGAAGTCTGCGGGTGTCACGTTTTAGTAGGGCGTTTATGCATTTTGGATCGTGATTGTACGGCTTGAAATCGCAAATTTAAGTATTTCATGCTGCAAGGGTTCAAGACCGCCCTGGTGTTCATTGCCAAGGTGACCGCCTTCTGTTGCTCAAGCGGGCCCTCTTGTTGCAAGCGTTGCAAGAGTGTGCACAGTGCACAGGTCCACATGTAGCTGGCGTTCAACGGGGACCGACACAAATCATTGTTGCGGGACGCAATCTTCCGGACGAACTTTTCAAAGTTTCGGGATGTGATTCCGGAAGTCCCAGATAATGTGAGGAGCCGAAACGAATGTTTGG